>JAEAOA010000646.1:0-480000 GCA_016746295.1 Potamilus streckersoni | reverse complement strand
ATAACTGTTCTCTTAAATATCTTCAAACGCCTCCATTTTGGATACAAATTTCAGCATTCAGAAAACATGTTAAAAGTTCATAATTTGTTCGATATTTCTAGTTGTATACAAGCTAAACTCAAGAGATCATCCAAATATAACATCTACATTACCAGATGGAAGTTATCAGAGGTACCCCAAAAGTTATTTAGTCGGATACTATAATGTTCAAGAAGAACTTTGCCACAGACCGAAAAGTCGGTCCAAAGTGTTTACGGACTTACTTTACCCTGACCGCTTTTCTGGTCCGCAGTGATGAAAGGGTTAAATGAGTATATACAGTAGTTTCTCACATGAAATAAATTTATATTCAGATTAAACCCAAAACTTCCCAAGGGTTAAAAAAAATCTTTGAGTCATCTTTAACTGACTATGACAGTCATTTAACTTGAATGGACTACACAGTATCAAATGTCTGGACAATTGCTACCTCCACATGTGAAGAGCTTGGAGATATGGCAACATCAGGTCCAATGATAAAGTCGACAGTTGTCAAAGAGAAATTTTTCCTTACAAACATGTTCAGCAGCAAAAAAACCCCAGTAAATAGTGATTTTTTTTCCTCACTTTTTAAGACTTGATAAAATCAGTTTCTCAATTGAAGTTCATTTTCCTTTAATTTTGCAAATGTTTTACACATTAAAACTGCATGGAGGCTGATGATTTAAATTGGTGTAATCATAGTACTGGTAGCACTGGCTCATCCATACTCATTGGCTTCATTTATTGCTTTGGGGGAAGAGCCTTATTAGGTTTATTGGTCATAGACCAGAAGAGTTTACTGGATGGTCTGTTCATGGTTTGTCAGTTAGCAAAAGTTTGTTGTGGCTACTCCTCCTAGGATTGCCTTGAAACTTACACATCCGATGGTCTTGTTGGTCCTAAATGAAAATTTGCAGCTTAGATATCCATTAATGCTGCCACAACAGCTGTGTTGAAAATCTTGTTTCTGTTACTTCTTCTGATTGGATGGTCCTTATCAGTGTGTTTTCACTGAAGATGTCTCATTTGTTCTAAATGAAAATGGTGCCCATTAAGTGTTCAATAGTGTTGCCATGGCAGCCATCTTTAAAATTTTGTCACAACTATTTGAACAGAGTCCTATTGAAAGAGGGTTTTTACTAGATGTTTTATGATTATCACTTGGTCTAAGATGCAAATGGTGCTGATCTGATGTCTATTATAGCCTTCACAGCAGTCATCTCAGACCTGCCAACTCTTACGATTTTGCCGTAAGTCTTACGAAAATTGCCCTTAAAATACAGACTTATGGCATAAAAGCAAAAACTACAGAAAACTCATCATTGCTGAAAAATCCGGAAAATTTGTTCATCTGTGTTTGATTTGGATCGGGGTTTGATATAAGAATTAGTGAAATTTGTTGAGGAACCAGACTAACTTTACAGCAGCACTCAGACGCTTTAAACTGCCACTATTTGCTCATGCAAAGCATCTGCATGATCCAACTGTTGATTATAGAACTTGTTGAAAAATGGCGTCCAGCAAGCAGTGTATGTTTGAGACAAAAGGGAAAAAGGCCTCTTAAAAAGTGTTAATAATCAACGCAGAAGAATTAAATGGAATATTTAGATACTTGTCAATAAAAGATGAAACAAACACAATTACGTTTTTTTGGACATAACTTGCCAATTTGCATATGACTCATGGCGGGAGATATGATTTTGTCATGTGCAATGGAAAAATATAAGAATTACGTCTCATTGAGAGACAGCAACAAGCCATTGAGCTTTTTAGGGGTTTGAACTTGAGTTTGTGCAACTGTACTAGTGGTAAATAACATCTGCACATACTTTACAATCTCTTCAGTTGAACATAATGTTTATTTTCACTGCATATATCAAATATGTAACTTTTAATTATGTTTTCGATATTTACACTAGCACTTTATGATGATTGTTTACACCTTACTGAAAACTGGTAAAACTTAACAGAAAAAATTAACTGCCTTACTGAGATGCACTTATAAGGGTTGGCAGGTCTGTATTCTTGAGAATACTTCTCCTTAATGGATGATCATATGTTGAAAATTTTATCTCAATTCCTCTCCAAATGGATATTTAATTGTAGTAGGCTTTTTATGAAAACATAGTTCCTCCAAAATTAAAATTGTGTTAAACAGCCAATACAGAGATGCTGCCAGGTTGTGAGATAGTGAAAATCGTGCCAAAATTGTAGAGACTAATGTTGCACAAGAACTCCTGTCAATTTTTATTTTGTTCAATAAAATATTCTCTGTGCAATATACAATATCTAGTTTCAGCCTTAAAGTACTTGTAACAACATAACCTGCACCAGTGGAGATGTTGTATCACTTGTGTCATAATTTTCAAATAGGCAACTATTTATGTCTGGGTTTCTTCAGCTGGAATGGTTTCAGAACAAAATTTGATTGACATTTTAGGTCCTCAATTCATAGAAGTTTTGCAAATGCTACCTATAAAACCTAAAATGGCTGATTACCAGTATGGTTCATCTTCAGATGTTATGTTAACATGAATTGTAATGGTTGACATGAACAGAGTCAATGAGAATCTAACAATGAAATTAAGTTGTAAAGATATTTATTTATTCCTAATACTTTTATTGGGTCAAGCAGACTATGACATTGAATGACCAAAACCTTAATACAACAATATGGAACAGATGTGAAATCTGGCATGGTAGTCAGTAAAGCAAATGATTTAATAAAGTGAAACTTGGTCAGTGATTATAATAGTGAAAAATCTAATCATGGAGAAGCAGCATTCAAAAGATAGTACTTGTGAGCAGTGACAATTTTTACAGTCCTACCCACTTAGAATTCCTTGGTACCAGCTTGAAAAAAATCCTTTGTTTTGTCATTTATGTCCACAAGCTACCAATTCTTTCTTCAACAATTAGTTGATCTTGCCCCCAGGCTTTAATTTTACCACCTTATCATTTATGTTGCCAAATGGCCAGTTCCCACATGTTTTTATTCAACAATTAGTGATCTTGCCAGCAGGCTTTAATGTTGCAATCGGATTTAAAAACAAAAACCAGGCTTTTGTTTGTTCCTATGAAGTTGGCCTCTCATTGGGATCTAAATAAAAACAATGAAATCAGATCTGATTCTAGATTGTCCAAAGTGATTGGAGATTAAAACATGTTTATTGTGCTGTGAAAGTTTTCTTTTTAACTTTTTTTTAAATTTACGATATGACTACCAACCAACCCAACCAACGGCAGTGTAAACACACATTAAAGTTACAGTTCCTGGAAACTAAATATTTGACTTTTAAGGGAAGTTGATTGTGGGCATTTCACAAAAATGTCTGAAAATTTTTAAATGTATTGAGCTGACATTGTTACAATATTGTATAGTAAGAATCATTTCTTTTAATAATTCATTTGAACTGTCAACATATACAATATTATGCCTTTTTTTAATCATACCAGCTGCATATCTCTTGTTCGCTTTTATGTACTTTTCAGGATGACTTTTGTAGCTAAATACTGTTTAAATCAAATTGTTGATGTTTTCATTTTCCCAAGAATAGCCCCACCCCCTTGGTAGCCTCAATAAGACTGGAACAGACTGACCAAAATCTAGGCCAATTTAAGTAGAGTACATGTACCAGAAGGATATAAATAACTGTGATAATAGGACATTGAATATCTAATGGACATTGAGGCATTGAATATCATAATGTTTTTCATATCAGGATGTGGAGGATGCAATTTTTTATTTTGAATTTTATTACTCAAAGGTAACCAGAATGTAATTTGTCAATATACAAGTGTCTTTCACACTGGTTTTGTCTTCATGTACATTGGCAGAGTGGTCTAAAGCTTCATGGTTACATGGTTACCGATCACTGCCATCTCACCTGTTTGTGTGAGTTTAACTTTTATCATTTTTGGACCTGACCCACACACTGACCCCCCCACACTTGACAATGTTACCTTGGCTCAACCACCAAACCATGTCACCATGTTGCCATAAGCAGGTAGGACTGTATGCAACAACCATAACGAATAGCTCCCATCTGTGCTATGCCCCTTCATTCAGCAGACTGCAAAAGGAGGTGAGCTTGGGCGCAACAATATCCTTGCACACATAAGGAACAGATTAAGCTCAGAAAAAGTAATTGCTGAAGGCAACATCTTTAATTGAAGGTAACATCTTTAAAGATTTTTGATTGCAATAGAGCTCTAACATTGTGGAGCAGGAAGACAGACTGATAATGAAATGTTAGGTATATATTGATCTGTGGTTGTTCTCCCCTTTCTTTTTCTACTTCTTTGCTTTGGTGATATAGTGAGAGCCCCCACCGCCACCACCGTTAGATAAAATTGTCAGCATCTCTGCAAAGCTGCAACTACTGTCTTATAAATCATCACTTCTCTTGCTGAATGCATGATCATTATACATTATACAACAAGACATTTGTATCAAGTATGATTACCTTAGCAGCTAATTTGAAAATTCTGGTTATTGCTAAAGAATACCAGAGATAGTTTCAACATTTGACTGTATAATGGTATTATCTTGGATTCTTTAAAAAAAAAATTGCTTGGTAGAGTGTCAGGCTCTTCGAGGAGGAGGAGGAGGGATACTGTTTGGTTTCTTGAGGCATTACATCAGCAGTGGGTTATTTGGTGGTGAGGCATTTGATTAGCCATCCTGGGATGATTTGATGCTATGATTTAAAACAGCACCCTTTTGGATGGGTTGTTAGTCTGGCACATACATTAACATGTCCATTGTGGCTTCTTATATATACATATATCTATTTTGATATGTAGGGAACAGCTTAGGGCTTTGAAGATAGAGAGTTGTCAGAATTTTTTTTTATTGCAGTAAGTTTGATGTCACAAGGATGCCAATTTTTACAGCTGTTTTGTTATATTCTTGTTGAAAGCCCAATCCCCACTTTCATGAAATTACAGAACATATTTTGCTTCAGTTACCTGATGATAAAAATCCATTCAGCTTTCACCAATATGTACAAAGATGTTTATTATAATAGACATGTTTGTTATAAACTTTAATGCTTATTTATTGATTCTGTTTGTTTTTACTGTTGTGTCCCATTTGCATCATAATAGAATCTGTAGTAGGGACCATATGTAGTTATTTCAGGGACAAATTAAACTTGCTAAGCATTTAGGATACAAAAACTCATTTGGTAATTGTTTACTTCATTACATATCAGTATAAGGAATAAGTTTGCATTCTGTTCAAATGGTATTTATTTTGTAGCATTACAGTGGGTGTGTCTTTAGATTAGAAATATATTTGTCATTCTTTTCATCAAGGTAACTTAGTTGAATGTATGTGATTTGATTGATCAGATATACAGTGTGACACTGCTATAACAGGATAGTTGGGAGCCATGGAACCCAACATGTTATGAATCAAAAAGCAACCATATACATTACCAACAAATTTGCAGGGTTATCGGAGGGGTTGGTGGGAAGGTAATAATAGCCGTGCGAAAACGTGCTTCATTGGCACAGTTAATATTTTAAATCATTTTATATTAAATGAAAAAAACCTAGTGATAACAGCATATGTAATATATTAAAATATCAACACCTTGTAGTCATCCTGAAGTTCATCATACACATTGAGTCAACAATGCAAGTATTTCCATTGAAAATATCCACATATTTAAAATATTCAGTAATTTTGTCACAGATCGATATGTGACTGAATTCAATGGAGAATAAAAAACAATTAAAATTTTATGTAACAAATAATGAAACAGTACGTCTGAAGGTTAAATAAATGTGTATGTATAAATTTCATACTGCTAATTTTCTCATCTGTGATCTGTAATATTTTATTATTGCATGCATATCCACAACCATCTCCTAGTTTTGCTTCATTCTGCTTCCTTCCTCATATTGATGATTGATTCACACAAAAAACTTTAGATACTGGTGATTGTGTAACACTGGACTTTTTCTTTTCTTGAACAGTAAAAGCTTTACATTTACATTTCTGTTTCTCATTTTCCATTCTAAATGTCCACAAATTAACACTTGAACACCTATTCATTTGAAATACTACAGCAAGAATAATTTTCAGTAAACAAGGGGATTAGATTTGTAGGAATGGACAACATTATTCACTGGTCAACTAGTTGCATAAAACAACACTACCAAGCCACTTGTTTTATAAATCATTGACTGACAATTTGAACAAGTTTAGCTCTGCAATTGACTTTGATGATAAGCAATGTACTCAAATTAATTGATTTATAAATTCAGGTGGGAATCTTTATCAACCACCACATTGTTTGTTGCTTAGTTATGTATGCAGTTGATAAAAGATATGTTGTATATAGTTTGTGTGGGGAATGCATTGAAGACAAACACAAAGTAGACTTGATGGCTTCATAACTTATGGACTAATAACAACAGCATAACACTTATAATCTGTCATCTTTCAACAATAAACAAAGACCAAAGTTCCTCAAAAGGCCCAGCCATGGGTTCAGATACACATATTTCCTTCCTATGTTTATTTTGGCACAAAATTGTAAGAAATACGTTAAAATTAAAAATTTTAGGAGTCACTCCGCAATTGTTTTATATTATAATTTATACGTGATTTCCTCTCCAAAATGATTCAAATATTTCTACAGGTTATTTTTTGCACTTTTAAGAAATGTTTTCTGTGTACAAGAATAATACATGTATATGATATTTCAGGAGCCACACCACAAATGTCTTATATTCAAATTTATAAGCAATCTCTTTTTCAAAATGATAATAAAACTTTATGTAATTAACATTTCGCACTTGGGAGCACTTGGGAGCCGTGCCACAACTGGGAGCCATGCCACAACCACAACCACAACCGTGTTTATATCCCAATTTGTGTCATAGCAAGGTCACACTATATATTAGGATACTGTTTTGGTTCTTGTATCTGCCATGTGCAGAATCATAATAATTGAAAGTAATTCCAAAGTGAAATACCCTTAAACATAGCTACCCTGAATTGCTTTGTGTCATCTAAGAGATGAAGATCATATATAATGGGGTGGGGGAAGCCTAATCAGTTGGCATTCAACTTATATTTCAGTTTTTGATTATGAGCATTTGTTTTCCTTTAACTCTAAATACAGTCACATGACCCTATAGGAAAATAAATAGATAAAAAATGATTACTTTGACTAACATGGCTTGGGGGAAGGGGTTAATTGCACATCATGAGGAAAATACATCAAAATAATGAATTACTCTTTACCCCATAAATTCAAACATTTTAACCAGAGTTATTTAAATTGAAGTATGAGTGAGTTTCAGCTGTGGTATGAAGTGGATATCTTAGCATTTAAAAAAAGTTTGCCAAAGTGATTAAAATATAGTTTAATTATATGTAGAGTATAATTGGCACATAATGATAATTTTTCTTGCCACAAGTCTCAGGAACTTGAATGATTGCTATTATGTAGTGTTCCTCAAAGAACAGCTCTAGACATTTATTTTGTTTTTCTTTCTTAAGTAATGAACTCTTCATAAATTTTCATTAGCCTTACAAATATTTTATTGACTCAGAAAACAAACTAATCCTCCATCCAGTGCCAGTTGATTTGTTTTTTCATTTGTTGTAGAGAGAAACTACAGGCCAAGAAGATTTGTATATGGGGCAAGTGATTCTTTAAAAACCATTTGCCTATTGACCTTGAAGTTTTGTTGAGCACTATTTTTCCTTTCCTTTCTGGTACTTTGTGTATATGGAACACATATTTTTTTTTTTAGTTTGGTTGTACAGCCATGTGGGCCTAATGGTATGGTCCTTCGTTTGTCATGCATCCATATATTGTCTGTGAATATTTTACTCTTCTCTAAAACTGCTGAAAAGAATTTAACCAGAGTTGGCGTCTTGGTATTAGTTTCAATTGTTTGATGCTGGTCTGCTATTATATATCACCACCTTCTTAAACACTGCTTAACAAAATTTGAACAAAAGTGACTAAATTTTTCAATGCCATTCAGTTTTTTGGTCAATTTTTTTTAAAATTAGAAAATTCTCTAATAATGATTTTCTGCAAAACTACTGAAGAAATTTCGCCAAATTTGAGAAAGCATGCTGGCGTGAAGTTCCTAACAAATGAGGATGGTATGCTGATGAATATGGCTGCCATTATTTAAAAGAAAGAAAGACCTTTCAATGTCTTTTTCAAAATTGCCCAACAAAATTTGACAGAAAGCATCCTGGCAGGAAACTTAAATTGGGGGGGGGGTCTAATTTGCCATAAGATGTAACCAGTGTTACTAAAATAAGAGGCCCCATCCTGCCAGTGGCCAAGTGGTCTAAAATATTAGCCTTTATTGATCACTGTCATCTCACCTCTAGCCCCTGGGTTCAAATCCTGGGAGCAACCAATCTTGGTATGTGAGAAAACTTGCCAATAGTTTCCCATGTGTCATTTGTGCTGGCTGGTATTTTCCAGGCTTCTTCCTCACACAGTTATCATGGCTACCATTTATAGCATATCATGTGCTGAAAAAATGGCATTAAACCCCAAAACAACAACTTAAAAAAGAAAGTTTTTTTAAACTCATTTTTAATAACCAAACATAACAAAGCAATTTGGCATAAAAACTATTGTGGTCTCAAACATATGCCCAACACTTCTAAAAATAAGAATATTTAAAAGTTTTTTTTTCTTTCAATTTTTCAATAATCTCCACTGCTGATAAGAAAAAAAAATATTTCAAGTACTCCTCAAAAACCACTTTCCAGATATGGCAGAAAGCACTCTGTCGTAAAGGGCTTTTTAGTTTTTACAAAAGTGACTGAGGTTAGAAAAAAATCAAAAAAACTTTACAGTGAATAATGTACAAAAATCATTGGACAGTATTTGTACAGATTGGACAGCATTTAGACATGAAGCCATTATGCAAATGATGCTGGCCTGCCATCAGAATTGTTGACTTTATTACCAGATAAATTTTTAAAAAATGTAACAACTTTTTCACAAAATGTTGAACAGAATTTGTCTAAATTTAATGGAAAGCATTTGACTTGAAAACCTGTTCAGTTTTTACAAATCATGTTGATCAGCTATCACATATGGGAGCTATTGCAGAAAAATGAAGAAAAAAATACATTTACAGATCTAAAAAGCTTTAAACAGAATTTGATTAATTTTGAAAAAGATCATCCTTGGAAGATGGCCTTTAAAGTTTATACAATTGATGCCAATCCACCATTAAATTTGACAGCAATGGTAATGTAGTTTATAAGGACAAATAGTTTATTTTGACAAAATTGCTCTGCTGAATAGGACAATTTTGACCTAAAGCCTTCTAGCATGAAGGCTTCCAGTTTTGTACATGTATGATGTATATCCATTATTCTATATGGTATTGTATTCCTAAAAATAGAAAGACCATTAAGTGGCTTTTTTAAAGACCAGTCAACAGAATTTGACCAAATTTCTTGGCATGAAGCCTTTTAAATTTGCACATGATGCTGATCTGCCCTCCAAAGACAAAGACAAATTACACTGTATATAAAGAAGCATTGTAATCACCCAGATTTATTTGTCAGATTTTGGTTATTATGTAGATGTTGGCCAGGTGAGTGATCTCATGCCTACTTGGGCCTCTTGATTTTGTCCTTTTCATTTAGATTGAGACTTGTTTTCTCTTGTAGCCTTTGGGATGTTAGTCCTGTGTATGACAATGGGAAAAACAACTCGTACACTTAACTACAAATTTGGAAATTATCACAAGACAATGAAGAAAATGACACAGAAACAGTTTGCAATGACGGAAGATCCACTTGATTACTCAAAATTTGATGATCCAGCAAATGTGTAGGAAATTCTTGTATTCCATTTAGAAGAGACTTCAAATATTTGCATTTGAACTGTCAAGACTTTTTTCTCTTTCTTGTAGTGTTTGGGACCCAAAAGCTATATATGACTTCACAAAAAGCAATCAGAGTTTTAAACAACAAATTTCTGCATTTGCAAAAAGTTCTTCGACGAATGCTGGAGAAAAACAGAGCTGGGCAAGAATTGCAAGACCTTTTTGATAGCTAATTTGTATTTCTTTCTTGTGCTTCATTGTGGATTAAAATGACTTATTCAGTAAAATTGTTTCCATTTGGAGTACAGTATACAGTGAATGTATTCTAAGGATAGGATCTGTGAGATAGAAGGTTTTTTCATGGCTGAGATCCAGTGTGTTTTCTACTTTTTCACAAGGATATTTCAAGAATGGAAGTGCCATCTTTAAAAAAAACATTTAAACATCATATTTGACTACTGCATGTTTAATTAAGTGGGTGAGCTGTTGGTTAGATTGCTGTTGAAATGCTTGCTATTTGTTTTTCTTGTAAAATGATAAAAACCTTCTGCCTTTTCCCATATTGTAACTTGGAGCATAGATACTTTCATGTTTTTATTACAAGAATTATTTTTTTTAAATGCTCAGATTCATAATGCCCCACAAATATTTTCTTTAACATGTACAGTGTATGTTTGATCTGAATTTGAACAAAATTAGCACCTTGTTGTTTTGTGATGACATTGTAACTTGTGTACTTGCATTGAAAGAAACATAATGTGATTGGATACATCTTGGTTACTTGCAATTTAATTGCAACATGCATAAAAATGGATGATAATATTTGGCAATGGCACATTGATGAACATGTTGTTAAAGGGGGACATATGTTGCTTTTCAATTTTTGAATCATAGAATGTAGAATGCTGGGATCTTTTTATTTTTTGAACTATTGGTAACAAACGAAACTAATTTAAAATAAGAATCTTCATTTCCTGATTGATTTGGTAAATGGATCTTACAGGTAGCAATATTCTGACTCTACTGTTTCTTTCTTGTAGGCTTTGGGACAATTTGTCTCCAAATGCCCTTGCAAAGGACAATACAAACATTGAACATCAAATTTGGAAGCTACAGAAGAGCTTTGAAGAGACTGGCCAATAGAGCCCTAACCTAGGATGCTTGAAACACAGTGATTCTGGATTTTATTCCTTTAGAACTGAATTGTTCTTCTGAAAATAATACCATCTGCTGAAACAGATTTGTTTAGGAACAGTTGTGAAAAGAGACCAAAATACAACAGCAGTCCCCCAAAAAGGGGAAAATTTGTATTCTCAGAAAATAGTATTGAAATAATGTCCAGTTCTCAGTAATTGGAAAAGCAACATGAACGAAACACTGATTTTTTTGGACATGCATGAAATTTTGTCTGTACAAAGTTGGAAAGTATTTATTAGTAGAAAATTGTATTCATTAAACCTTGTAGTGAAGGAATGAGGATGTTTCAAAAATTCACTCCTAGATTGATTCATGTCTCTTTTTTTTTCTTCTTGTAGTGTTTGGGAAGCTATTACTGTGTATGCCACCGCACAAAGTTGTGCAAACACTCAATAAGAAATTTGTGAATCACCGAAGAGCTCTGAAGAATATGTTAAAGAAAAATTGGAATAAGTTGGACTCTGCACTTTCATATGAGACCTCATGATGATAGAACTATTTGTTTCCTTTACTTACATGGAGATAGAATAAAGAAAATGTGTAGGTAGATAAGTCACGTTTGCACAAGACATAGGAATGATGTGATATTGAGGAAACATTGTGTTGCACTTGTCATCAATTTGTATGTTTGTTAAAACCCCAAAATGCTGTTTTAAACTTAATAAGGGATTCTTGATATGTGGTATATAATGGGTGATTGCAGCAATTAAGTTTGTTGAAAATTTGAAGATAGCATTAATAAAAATTGAAGATAAATTTGTTAAATTCTTAAGTTTTTTTTTCAAGACATTTTATTGGGAACAACTAGTAATGACCGAACATTTAATTTACAGAGCCTTTGTTTCCATTGCATCTGTACCTAGGGATAATTAGTAAAACTTGTCTGGCAATATTGCTCAAAGTTGTACCAGGCATTGGATGATAATATAAATAACAAAAATGTAAATAGAAATTCATGTAAATATCAAGTTGTCTACTTTCACTTTACTACAATGTAACATGTTTTACTTTTTTTCCCTAGATTTTGGAACAGTAATCCTACAAATGCCACTCCAAAGAGTACTTCAAGCTCTGAACCAAAAATTTTGGTATTTTCGCAAATCTTTGAAGAACATCACACAATATGACTCTTGAAACAAAGAAAACATTTAGAAAATTTATGAAGATACAATTTGACAGCTTTCTGTGTGCAAATGGCAGATATTTCAAGTCAAATGTTTCTCAGTTTAGAGTTAGGATGACCATGATAATTTCATGTTTTTGTTATAGAAATATATATGTCAAAAATAGATCAGCTCTTGATGTTATTTCACTGAAAGCTTTTTTGTTTTGTTTTTGTTTCTTGTAGCCTATGGGACAAAAGTTGTTTGTTTGCCACATCAAAAAGCAGTGAGAACTTTAAATAAAAAATTTCAAAACAGTTTCAAAGCATACAGGAAAAAGCTTGAGAAGCAAGGTGTTTCTTGGGATGTGGAATTCTCATGTTAACTGTTTGGATGACTGATGATGAACAACGTGTTGATCAGATTCATTGGAAATATACTTTGTGTGTTTATGAATGTATGTGCTCCCCAATGGATATAATTTGTGGTTGAACACTATGGTGACTTTCTTTCTTTGGAAACAGTATATAGGTTTTAAATGTTCATAAATGGACCATTTTACATCAAGAAACAATAATATTGGACAAGTTTTACATTGTTGATACGGTGTTCATTCATAAATCTATAGTTAATAGCTTAATATTTAATTTCTTGATATCCTTTTTTTGACAGGCAGTATTTGCTGCAGTTACTATTTCTTATTTTATGTGTAATAATCTGTTTATTCCAGATATTCAATCTGAATACAGCCTTATAAAATCTATCATCCCAAAATAACTGATTTTAAAAGAAATGGAAATTTTTATAAAATGGCAGACATCCATTTCATACATAAAGTACTTTGGTTGGTTGTTACTTGCAAGTCATTGTTAACTTATTTTAAATGTCAAAATTTAAAAACCCATTTGCTTGAAAAACAAAAAAAAAATTAATGTCATTGTCTGTGAACTCCAAAAAAGAACAAGGTATATTTTATTCATTAAGTGTCTGAGATTATTGGGAACATTTTACTGATCTTAACAAATGTATGTGGCAGGAGAAGTTTTCTCTTTTAATTTATTTGAAGTGAAAACAGACAGTATATCAAATTTTAATATTTTGTAAATGCAATGTAACACAATCAGAGAAAACCAATGAAGTTTTTCATTTGATTAATACCATTATGTATATGTTTGACTATAAAGTCGTACAAAAATTGTTAAATGTTGCTACTCAATAAAACTTGAAGATATTGGGAAAAAAATATAGTGGCTATAATTTGATTAGCAGTGCCAGTGATCTTGGGTAGTAAGTAATTCAACTTTTTTTTATTTATTGTAGCCTATGGGACAAACATTCTGGGTATGTTTCCTCAGAAAGCTGTGCGAACTCTTAATATAAAATTTAGCAATAGCAAGAGGGTTCAGAAGAGATTATCGGAAGTGCATGGAATGGGGAATATAGCCTTTCTTCATGACTAATAGGCTTGACCTTTGACAAAAGCATTGGATATAGCAGCCAAGATGAAATGTGAACTGTATTCATTTTTTTTTTTGTTTTCTAAAGAGACTTGGAAATGGTCTGTGACATGTCCATGGCAAGATTATATTCTACCAGACTTTTCATTTTTGAATCATTTCATCATTTGAAACAATTACCTTTGTTCATCTGGGGTACTGTTACTTGAAATCTCTCATTGTTTCCAAGCATTCATATTTTAAGGGTTTTTTTTAGCAATCTTGTATACAAACATTGTTCAGTTATGCAGATGTTGTAATAAAGAAAAAATAGGTGTACCTTGGTTTTGTTTTAACACACCTTACTGAACATTATGAGACGAATTATTTAGAGGTTTGTTTCAGTATTTTTTTATAGTCTTTATTGCACCATGAGCCAGTTTGTGAACTTATAAGCTAGACTGAAAGCATTCAAAATTTCTTTAGTCTGTTGGTGACCATATCTGATATGATAGAAAATATTGCTACAAATTTTGTTAAAATTTACAAAAATGTTAAGGTGACCTGAAACAAGCGCATGATTTCTGTCAGAGGTGATCTAGGCCTGGCAGTATATTGCCAAACCTGGTGACCATGCATTTAAAGTATATGAGAACAGACTGTTGTAGAATGTTATATAATCTTTAATAAATTGTTCATCTTGTGTCATTGTTTTAAAGCAGTGCAAAGAGAGACCAGACTGTACCAGAATACCTTAAATCTTAAAAATTAATGCATCTTGTTTTCTATGGCTTACTCAAGTACTATCTGATCATGAAAAATGTCATTTTCTCATCATTTTGTCTGTAAATAAGGGAATCTCCATTGTCAATTCTAATAAAAGTTTGTTCTTACATTGTAAACATTACTCAGGAAGTAAATGTTAGATAAGTAACACTGTCCACAATTTATACAAAATGCTTGATTAGTTTTGAGCAGCGTCATGGTCATGTATGTAAATTATATGCTGACCATTCATGCCAAAAACTGGAATCTTGTATCAAAGATAGTCTTTTTATGAAAACTCTCCTCTTTTCTAGATTTTAGACCATGTTTTTCAATATCCCTATTGCTGGCATTTGTTTTGTCTCTGACATTTTGTATATCTGTATGTCTCCAAAGAACCATAACAGCAGAATTACACTAAAACTTCTGGTAAATTGGTCATAGGCATTTTTATTTTCAGGAGATAATAACTATTCTTTAATTTTATAAAAATAAATTGTTGACATTTGGGAATTTACCTTTTATGAAAACCTTGTTAGCATAATTTGCTCAAAACCAACGGATGTAGACAAATGGTAAACATGTAAAGAATCTGCTGGAACTATTTCCTGCTTGACCCACTGAAAACTGCTTAGATCAAGAAATTATACAGACATTAAACAAATGCTCGTTTAAAGAAATTAAGGATCTTGAATGAATGTTTTTCTTGGTATTGAAATAGAGAATAAATAATCTCTAGGTTTATGTGCCCTTCTTGGTCATTACACCCTGTAATTTGGCTGTATGATTTCTAATGTGCACAGCAGAAACTATACACAGTGATTAATTTCAATGGATAGGAATAATGAAGTTATAGTATTGTTGTTACAAGTAGGTAAATATATTGAATCAAGCCCTTAAAAGTTTTGTTGTTTCTAAACTTGGCAGATAACGTTCAAAACCTTTAAAGTTCTGATACAACCCATATAAACCTACATGACATGCACAGGTGTATTGACACCAGTGTTCATCTAATTTCACCTTAATTTTACAACTACGTGATCAGGGGTTTAATTCAAAAAAAAATTTGGATTTGCTCAAATTTTAGATAAAGTTTTAAAGAAAAATAATTGGTTCTAGTGGCAGTTGATTAAATATTTACACCAATTTGTAATTGGAACAGTCTAATCTAGGTGTTAATATTAGAATTTATTACAATGTATAATTACTTTTGTGCTGATATGGCCAAATTACACAATATAATGACCAAGGGCACATAAACCTTGAGAAGAGATGAGATGGCTCCCAAAAATGAATGTACTCATGGTTGTTGCAGAAATCTCTCTCTCTCTCTCTCTCTCTCTCTCTCTCTCTCTCTCTCTCTCTCTCTCTCTCTCTCTCTCTCTCTCTCTCTCTCTCTCTCTCTCTCTCTCTCTCTCTCTCTCTCCCTCCCTCCCTCCCTCCCTCCCTCCCTCCCTCCCTCCCTCCCTCCCTCCCTCCCTCCTTCTTCTGATGAGTGTATGTATGTGTATGTATATATATATATATGTATGTATATATATGTGTATATATATATATATATATATATATATATATATATATATATATATATTAACACACATACATACATATATACATCCATATATATATACATACATACATACATACATACATACATACATACATACATACATACATACATACACATACATACATGTGTGTGTGTATGTATGTCCAATATTGTATCTAACATTTATAGTAGCTGCTGACAGCTGTAGGGCAAAGTGAGATGATGGTGTGGCCCTGCATCAGTGGTGTGTGGTCCATCAACTATTGTGTGTTGTCCATCAACTATGTGCTTCACCCCAAACAAAACACTAGACCAATTTTGATCAAACATGGTAGCTAGTATACTGGCATGAATGCCTTTCACGTTTATGCAGACTTGTAAAATGGAATATGCTTTACACATCAAGTCATATATGCATTGTGCAGCAAATGGCCTAAACTTTGAAGTTTTGAGTTTTTGTTTTTGTTTTTGTTTTAAAAATCCTCTGACTCTGTTCAGTAAGCCATTTGGGAAATGACTAGTAATGCTGGATGGTGGAACATCCTGTACTCTATAGAGAAATTATTTCTTTTTCCCATTTTTAATTGTGACAAAGACCAAAAGAATTTTAATACTAGACAAAGTTATTACTGTGTGTAAGTAATTTCATTAAATGATATTACACATGATATCAGAACATTTTTTCTGCAATAATTTTCTGTCTGGGGGGGATATTGAGTAAAAATGACAGGCAGTATTTATTGAGAAGTTATACAGGTCATTAGCTATTAACATAAAGTACAAATATCAAAACTTTCATTAAATGTCAAAATAACTGCATTCACTTGATACAATGTAACAACATGTTTTACTTTTCTTCCCTAGATTTTGGAACAGTAATCCTACAAATGCCACTCCAAAGAGTACTTCAAGCTCTGAACAAAAAATTTTGGTATTTTCGCAAATCTTTGAAGAATGCAGCACAATATGATTGAAAAAAGAGAAACAGAAAGCTGTGTAAAATGTGCAGAATTTACGCATTAAGCATTGCCCTTTGTTGAATCGGGTTCATCATAATAATGTTGGGAGTTTTGTTATCAGAAAAAAGTTCAACTATTGATGTAATTTCACTGAAAGCTTTTTTGTTTTTGTTTATTGTAGCCTTTGGGACAAAAGTTGTTTGTTTGCCACATCAAAAAGCAGTGAGAACTTTAAATAAAAAATTTCAAAACAGTTTCAGAGGACTCAGGAAAAAGCTTGAGAAGCAAGGTGTTTCTTGGGATGTGGAATTCTCATATTAACTGTTTGGATGACTGATAAAATGAATGTGTTAATCAGATTCATTGGAAATACTGTGTTTACAAGTGACTGTGTTCTGTGGATTTAAACTGGAGTTTTAAATTTGAGTGACTTTTCACTGTAAAAAAAAATACCAATATAAATTTTAGATGTTCCTAATATAGAACATTTTACAAGTAAAACACTTGTAATATTAGATTAGGTTTTAGAGTTGATCGGTTGTTCATGTATGAATCCATAGTTAACTAATAGCAGTTTAATATTTTCAGTATTATCTGCAGGCAATGTTTGCTGCAGTCCCTTTTTCATATTTTGTATGTAATAATCTGTTTTCTTACATTCAGTCTGAATGTATTGCCTTGTAAAATCTGTCAAGAATTACAAATTATCAAGGAATGAGACTTTATAACATGGTGACCAGGCCTATTCAGAAATGTAAAAGTAACAATTTTGTTATTTACTATTTTTAAGTTGTGTCATGTGGGAAAGTGGGAAAAATGTGCCTTTCCCAATCAGACACCAAGGCATCCAACCCTGGCTTGCCTTGTCAGTTATTGAACCCGCTATAGTTGAATTGAGTCCAGTGCTCTACCAACTGGCTGCTACATCTGCCTACCATGTTGTGCCTGTGAACTCTTAACAGGACACATACATTTTATTCAAATAGGTACAAAGAATGTGTTTTACTTTAAAAACATTAACTATTTTCAGTTGATGCCTCATGTTTTTACTTGTAACTTATTTGAAGTGAAAATAAACAGTACGTAAAGTTTTAATACTGTAAATGCACTGTGACATATTCAGAAGAAACCAACATAGTGGGTTTTTCATTCAAGACCATACCCATATATGTTGACTGTATAAAATCATATGAAAATGTAGTGTCTAATCAAAATAAAACAGTGAAGATGTTGCTAAACAATATGGCGGTTATAGTAGTTTATTTGCTGCTGCAGTGATCATGGGTAGTAATTCCACTTTTTTTTATTTATTGTAGCCTATGGGACAAACGCACTGGGTATGCCCCCTCAGAAAGCTGTGCGAACTCTTAATATGAAATTTAACAATTGCAAGAGAGTTCAGAAGAGATTTTTCGAAGTGCATGGAATGGGAAATTTAGCCTTTCCTCATGACATAGGCATGACCTTTGACAAAAGCATTGGATTTGGCAGCAAAGATGAAATGTGAACTCTATTCCTTGTTTCTGTTTTCCACAGAGCCTGGAAATTGTGATATGTCTATGGCAAGATTAAGGATAAATTAAATGTGGATAAGATTCTGTATCTGACCGAATTACCGTAAAATCTCCCAAATTATGCTGCTGCGCCTTTCATTTTTCATTGCAAGATTTCAGAGGCATATTTTCAAGACTGTCTAGCTTTTAAGAGTTTTGTATTTTGATTACATATTATCTGTAAGTAATTTTGTGATATTTCCCATCATTTTTTCTTATAGAAGCTTGTTTTTACTTAGTAAACAATTCTCAAAATTGGTAATTAGATTGAGATGATTGTGCATTTTAAAAACATTTGCTTAATTGAGGGTCATGTAATTATATGAATCGTGTGTTAGGAATTACTGTCTTATTTTTTGGAGACTGTCATCATATTATGAAGATACTCACATTTCAAGGTTTAGGGAAATGTTTTTCTGTAGTCCCACTGCTGTCTTTTGTCTTCTCTGTCCTACTGTACATCTCTCCAAAAAACTGCTAGCAGAATTACAAAAAAAATTTCATGTAGACAATTTAAATTTTTGAGATATTTTTTTGTCGGCAGATGTAGAGAACCATATCAGATTTTATGCCATTATCTCACCTTTGTACACATGGGTTTGAGTCTTGGGATTGGCCAGTATGAATAAGCTTGCCAGTAGCAACCATGGGTCAGTGGTTCTGACCGGGTTTTACTGGTTTCTTCCTTCCACTCTCTTTACTGCCTGCCATGTATAGCCTATCCTGCAGTAAAAAAAATAAATTATTTTGAATCCCAAATGACATTGCTGTATTCATTTTGATTTCACATTTTTTTTAAATGAAAAACCTATTAGTATGATTGCAAAACACCACTTAACATAGAAATGTGGTATTCTTGCTTCTTTACATGTGTGGAACACCTGATTAGATTTTAAAGTCATTAAAGCAATTTTTAAAGCCATAATTATAATTTAAAATGTTTCTCTAATTAAACTTTGCCACCTTTGGTGAAAACTTTCTTAGAAAGATTGTGCCAAGACAACCTGACTGATAAAGTGAAATTTGGTTGGCATGTGTTAATAAGAATACAAGTTGTTCTGTATAAACATTTTGGAACAAAGATGCATGGATGAAAAACTTGCATTGTGTAAATCCACTGGAAATAGATGCTTTTTTTTGGGATGTGTGTGTTTTAATAGTACTTGTAACACTTTTTTGGCCATAACATAATTCAGGTGGCAAAGCCAGACTGGTCTGGGTGGTTATCAAACATGTGACCCTTGGATTAAAAAGAGTCAAACACTCTGCAGACTTCACTACCGTGGATTCAAGACAAATTTTTTTAGTTTCCTTGATAAATATTTCAATTTATTCAGCTGTGAATATTTTTTGCAGTGGATGTATACATTGTTTTACGAAAATCTAATTGTAATACATGGTGACATCAGAATTTATTTTTATCAGATTTGAATTTTATATGAAACTCAATTTTTAGGGTTATTTTTACATTGGATTACAAGCCAAACACAATACTAAATAGAGCAGCTCAATAAGTTTTATATGCACACTGGAAAGCATTAGTTTTTTTTCTGACCACTTTTGTTGTAAAAAAAATTATATTAAATACTATGTAACTTAGTTAAGACTACTGCATGACAACCATAATTTGTTGTTCATTCATTTTGTCAAGTGGAAAGTTTGGCCACTAAAATAAGTAGAAATGAATTCATTGGACTAATGGTGTTTTTAAGACGATTGTACTTTACATTTATTGTTTAAAGTTTAATATGAGATGAAAGGGTCTCGTTGCAGATGTAACCAGGCTCTTGAATTAACTTTTAGTTTTTAGGCACTTTCTTAAAAATCAGTAAAGATCATTTTTCTTCCACTTCAAGATCTGGGTGTTCAGGTTTTTGCTTCTTGTATAGCCTCTGGTTAACTATATCTCATCAGCAAATCATATAAACATACTCAGGTTTGCTCAAAAGTTATCTTGTGATTCTGAAACAATGTAGCAAGGGTACAAATTCAGTCAAAAACAAAATGAATCTAGGCATTGAAGGTGAAGGTTGTCAAAGTAAAAAGTATTGCCATTACATTGTTTTAAGATTTTGATTAACCAACTAATATGCAAACTAAAAAAATATCCGCAATAAGTTTTAACAAATGATACATTAAATTTTTAATTATCTAAAAAAATAAAAACATAAAACCTTTTATCTCTTTTCTTTGTAGCTTTTGGAATGAATGTTCTGGGTATGGCTTCCCACAGAGCAGTTCAAACACTTAATATGAAATTCGTGAATTACCGAAGAACATTGAGAAATCTCAGAAGTAAAGAGGTTATGTTCGAGAAGTCAGATTTTCCAGATATATTCAAAACTTGATAAGGGCATCATTGGAACCTGAACATTGAACTTTGGTAATATTGCAGCACAGACCAATACGCTAGTTATGTACTACTGGATTTATTGAATTCTAATTATATTTGAAAGATTGTGAACAGAGCTGATTCTGTACATAGTGTTTAATTAAGATTGCTGGAGTGGAAATGGCTATGGCATGAGTGAAAACAGCATTGGATATCACATTATGCAAAATGTTTGGTCAGAAGATACATGGTATAGTTTATTAGAAGAATTTGTTAATAACAAAAATTTGAGAAAGATTTTGGCAGGTTATGCATGAAGTAGCTTAATTCAGAAAGGTGGTGGTTCCATTACTATGCAGTAAAAAAGTAGTTGATTTGTAGAGCAGGTTTCCAAGTACATTTGCATATACTTTGAATATTATGAAATAAGCTGCCAACTCCACCCACCTGTCACTCAATTACATATTCAAATTCCAGTGTTGATCAAGTTGACCAGTGCTATTGGGCTATGTATAAAGTTGATCACAAACATAGGGTCAGTTTTGATCATATACGGACTAGCTATTTCACCAGAGCATGTTTTCAAAATGCTGTAGCATAAAAAAAATGTATGACTGGTTTTTGTGAAATGCTCCAAAAGTTTTTTTTTCAAATGAAATAGGTATTGGTTTTGTTTTTTTAAAAAATCTTAGTGAAGATGTGTGGCTTGCTCCTTGCTACATGTACCACAGCTTCCCAAATACCACTTGTCAGGGCAAGATATTGATCGCCTATCTTGATATATTAATATGGTCAGTTCTATTCTGTAGGTATGAGAGGGTATTTTTAGGTTATCCCCAGTGCATTTAACATGATATTTACCCAGCAAATCAAAGCCTTTAAGATTAAATTATATCATGCTGATGACCAAAATGTAAATGTACAATTTTAGAATGTGCAATTGAATTATGTCTGGGGAGTTTAGGTTAATCAGCCCCCATTGAAGGCAGGTTACATCTTGGAGAGTGCAGGATGAAAAGCTCTCCTAAAATAGGATGGAGACAAACTGCCTTTGTACAAAAACATTGCAGTTTAAAGTGAAAGAGATGATGATTGCCAACATAATGTAATTTTTATACATTCGATGTAGTTTTCTTTGTTGTTGTGGGCTGTTTTTCTTTTCTCTTTCAAGATTTTCTTTTATTACATTTATACTTAAAGAAAATGATGTTTTATGCAATAAAAATGGGAGATAATAATAAAAGTTTAAAATTTAATACTTAGGTTGACTGCATCTTCTCTTTAAAAAGTTTTAAATATTTTGATTCAAGTGTCTAAAATGAAACTTCGCAGACTGAACACTGGCAGTACTAAACATTTCATTGCTTTATAGAAGTTTCGAGTATATGGTTGTTTGCATATTAGAAAGGATCTTATTATACCACAAATACTTTGCCATGCTGTACGTCAGGTCTAGAGCTGAAATGAGTACAAAATTTACCCATTCACAGAATATATTTGGATGGGATACATATATTCATTGGTGTTAATAAAATGAACGAATCTATCCATTTTTCTTTTGCTTCTTTTCTGTTTATTGACATTAAAAGCACATGTTTCTGTCCAACTTAATCTAATTAAATGATAATTATTGGATCTTAAGTACATTTTGGGGATATTCAGACTCCAAATCAAATGAAAGCAGGCATTATTATTTTCCCTGTTTATCTTCATACTGAACAACTTTCCTCTAGTGCAGAAGAGGTATTACAGGATGGTGGCATTTGTGGTGAGTTTATCACAAGTTTTCACATGATAGACTTTTATATTGAGGCCAGTTTATCTACGATGCTTGAGCCCAGGACTTGAACCCATGCAGACAGTGGTGAGATGCTAATTATCTATAAAGATACTTGCCACTTGATGTCTAGGACATCTCCCTTCCCTGCCCGATCCCCCCCCCAACATTTCCACCCTGGACTTTCCCCCATCTATTAGGACTTCCCCAACCCCAGCCATTTCCCCTCATGATCCCAAAACTTAATTCATTTAATATGATATTTTACCAATAAAATATAAAAACTTATATTAATTTATGTTAAAAGAAAAGGGTTATTTGAAATAAATTTCAGTAGTAAATGTTAAACAAAGTTAACATTTTCACATATTAAAAAAAGGTGTTTAAAAGTTGATGTTGTAAGTAATTGCTTTTAAGAATTCTATGATGTCAATATTGTTGAAGTCGGTGACTATATTTGCAATTCTTGAAGAAGCCTTTGTACTTATTTGGTTAAGATCCATGATTGTGTTGTTGTTGTTATAGGGTTTAATGCCATTTTTCAGCACAAGATAGGCTATACATGGCAGCCAGTATTAATAGTGGAGGAAGAACCCTGAAAAACCCAGGGAAGAACCACTGACCCACGCAAAGCTACTGGCGGCTTTCTCACCTACATTGGACTGGAACCCATGCAGGCAGAGGTGAGATGGCAGTGATCCATAACAGTCCGTGCTTTAGACCACATGGCCATTCGTGGCCCCTCTGTGTGTGTGTGAGAGAGAGAGAGGTCAGGAAAGTAGAAGTCTGCGACTGTTTGTAATTCTTGACTGTAATTCTCGAAGAACAGTCTTTGTACAACTTTTTTGGTTGTTGAGGCAAAATCTGATTTAGGCTGACATTATTTAAGTTCTGTTCACCTCTGATGTTTATCTTAAATATACCAAATATGCACAATAAATAAAAGTTAGACTCAAGCCTCTTCAATATACTTCAAAGAAACCTCCTGTTCTATAGTGAGTAAAAGCACTAGCAATTGATTGATAACTAAACAATGCCCATTTTTGTTATTTCTAACATTCATTAAAAATAGTTGTGAATTTATATGTTCACAGTTTAAATGTGGTGTCAAGCTAACCTTAAAATCCATGATTTTGTGTGTGTGTGTGAGAGAGAGAGAGAGAGAGAGAGAGAGAGAGAGAGAGAGAGAGAGAGAGAGAGAGAGAGAGAGAAGGGGGTCAGGAAAGTAGATATTTTACATTTAATGTATTTTTTCAGGTGACAACAGTAATATCTGTGCACTAACTGATGCGGGATGCGAGTATATATCAAAGCTAAATGTTACTATGTATAAATAAAGTTATATAAAGATAATGGGTGGGATGACTGGGGGAAACTTTTATTTGATGCGGGAGTCCTTGGAGGAAAAGTGGGAGGGAATGTCATGGGGGGGGTAGATGTCCTGATACACCAAGGGGCCATATAGGCAAAGAAGGGTAGAAACTCTTGTTTACCTGTTCAAATGCAGGGAGAATTTTTACAAAAACAAATGAATTGGAAGAGATTCACTAGGAATCAAAATGTGTCAAATATGATTTGTTAAATTTGATATTTTCATTGATATGTAAAAGCTTTGCTGACTTTTGATTTGACCTGTATTCATTACCGTGTTCTCTATCAACTTGACATATTTATTTTGTCAAGGAGTACCTGAGCTAAGCAATAAAACATGGGCAGTGTGAATAGTCAGAACTCTAGCAATGTTATTATTTTGTGGGTAGGAGTATGTATTTCAGGTTTTTTTTAGCAACTTTGTAGTTGTTCTATTGTAAACTAATTCAGAGTTGTACCTTGTTTCTTTTCACACAATGCTGCCAAGATTGTTAGGTATGAAATGAATATTTCAATACTGATTTTCTGTTTGAATATTCAAAAATATTTTATTTTTTGGTTCATCTGCTCATTTTAACATTTGTCTTAACTTGGTTCAAATGTTCGGTTATACATTTGTGGCTCTAGTTATAGAATAGGCTGGTTTAATGACCTTTCCTTCTATTGCCAACAAGTTGATGTTTTCTTCTGTTTCCAACAAGTCAGCTCACATGTCAACATAAAACAGCCTCGTGACTGGCTCATTCATGTCTTTCTCCATTTTCTTTAGAAATAGTAGTAAAATTTGGAAACAGAATACACACAATTAAAGAAAGAACTTCAGGTGAAGCACACATATTTAAATTCTCCTGGTTAGCGTTTGTGTTTCAAATTTGATACAAAGTAATTTTAAAAAATCCATGTTCTCAAACTAAAACATGCCATTTAATTTTTAATTCTGGTATTAAACTAGTACCTGTAAACAGAAGCTTTTGTTTCGAAAATTTGTAAGGACCATTTTTTCTGCTGGAACCACTGAAAATTGTTTACATGTAAAAGTTATACATCTAAATAAACAACTTTAATCTAAAAAAATATGGATTTTTTAAAGGATGCATTTCCTCGTCTTAACAGACAATGCTTAAAATGAATGGACAGACACAAAATTATAAAATTTGTTCTGTTGCCTAAACATTAAATTGAAGTATGATGTAAACAAGAAATCATGTTTAAAAAAGTTGTATTCTTTTGCTGGACAGTTTTATTAGCTCACTTAGCTGTAAGACCAAATCAGCCTATGGTGTAGCCCAGAATCCATTAGGCATTGTCTGTCATACGTTTACTTCATCCTTCCATTAACAATTGCATTTTTCAACTTCTCAAAAACCACTAAACCAGTTTTAACCAAACTTGGCAGATGGCTTCCTGGCATGAAAGCCTGTCAGATTTACATGGATGGTGTTGATCTGCCATAAAACAATATGGCCACTGAAACTGAAAAACAGAATTCCACTCTATTTGACAAAAAGCATCCTGGCTTAAATGATTTTCAAAAAGTCTGAAAATGATGCAAATTTTTCACCAGATTCTGCTGCTGTTAAAAAGAACAGAAGAACCTTTAATAGTCTTTTAAAAAAAACAAAACTACGTAATTTTACCTGATCTAACAACAGTCATCTAGTAATGAAGGACTTGCAAATTTATACAAAAATTATAGCATGCCATTTAACATTGTCACTGTCACAAAAAAATTGAGAGAATGCAAAACAGCTTTATCTTAGAAACAAATGTTCATTAGAATTTTCCACCTTTAAACAGAAAGGATCATGGCATCAGGTCTTTTCAATATTGGGCTAATGATGCTGACAAGTCCATTCAAATAATGATTCTAAAAATAGATAAACTTGAAAACGGTTGTTTTCATATGCAGTCAACAGTATTGGAAGAAATCTCTACAGAAGGTATCCTTTTGAACGCAGAACCCTTAGATTGTGATCCTGATGCTCTGCCAACTGATCTGTCATGTTTTCCATTAGAGGCACAAGTTTATTGTGAAGTGCCCAGTATGATTTATTTCACCAATTTATTTGCATCTTAATTTTATAGGTGAAAGTCAGATTATTTTTTACCTTCAAGAAAGTTATTTTTTAAAAAAAAAATTGCCAGCAGTGTGTTTTTTCCATGTGTTAAATGAAATTGACAAAAATTAAAACTTTTCATCCCAACAAAATCTTGTATAAGCTCATTTTTAAAAAAAATGTGTATTCACTGTTTAACTAAATTGATAGGAGTAACCAAAACTAAATTTGAAAAGTTTGGAAGCTAAAGGAACAACAGTGTAACATTAAACAGATTTGTTTTTCCCAAATTATTAGTGATGTCCCGTAATCAAATAGATGGAAACTTTTAGAGCTGATTGGTCTAAAATACAATTGTAGGTTGTCTTCATAATTTTACTTGACAAAAAGATGGCCTCACAAAATTTTTGAATATTTTGTAACACGGGAAATTTGCAACAAGCAGTTTTATTACATGCCGAAATTGAAGCATAGAATTTATTTTATATCACGATGAGAACATGGCATTCATTTTGTAAAAGCACTACATTTGTTGCAAAAGATTGTTATAAGTGGAATGTATGTGTACATGTGAATAAAAAATAAAACTTCTAACATTTCATTTACTGACATTTTTATATTTTGTAGCCTTTGGGACGAATGTTCTGGGCATGTCATCCCCGCAAGCAGTAAAAACAATTAATATCAAATTTAGGAATTACCGAAGAGCATTGAAGATTCAGAGAAGCAGAGAGATTCGTTGAACAAGTCATTTACAACAGGCATGTTCCAAACTACAATATGTGACAATGAAATATATCTAACTAAACACACAGTTTTTGTAGAATATAGTATACGCCCAAAAATTCCATTATAAAATGAATTGCTGCCAAGTCTACGATTTTTAAAAATTTTATTTTTGATTATTTATTCAGAAATGTTGAATTTTGTGGGGGCTTTTTTGCTTTATGACTGCTGTCATAGATGCTTAAATTTTTACTTTGGATATGTTTCTTGGAATTGATTTTCAGATACAAATATGGTTTTTTTTATTTTCTTGTAGCCTTTGGAGTCCTCTGTCTCCAAATGCCTTTAGCGAGGGCACTACAAACTTTGAACCAAAAATTTTGGGCCTATCGAAGAACTATGAAGAGACTTGCACAACAGAGCAAATCTACAGATACTTGTTAAAAACAGGATTTCAATGACTTGTGTGAAGATAATGTTATTCATATTAAAGTTTTTAAATTGCATGTAAGACTTTGAAATGAAAATATACTTGTATGTAATAAAAAAATTGGAGCACAGAACCTAAAAATTTACAATGCATGTGTAGAACAGTTTTGTGGAAGCCAAAGAGAGATGCTAGGCATTATAAATAAGGTTTATTCAACTGCAATAAAATTCGACAAAACCAGTGTCAGGACAATATACATCCCCCCCAACCATTGCATATGGTGTTTAACAATATTTAAATTATTTAGGGTTTCTAAAGTTAGTTGAATCATATAATGAACTTAAAATCTCCATCGGATTCATAACCACACCATGTGTTAGAAGAGATGCAGTATATTGATGGCTTCATAGTGACAAAATCACTATGAATATCATGTTTTTTGCTGAGATCTGTGATTCCTTTCTAATATATGGCTTATGTTTGTGTTTCTTGTAGCCTTTGGGACCAACATGCTGTATATGCCAAGTAAAAGAGCAGTGCGAACATTAAACAATAAGTTTCGGAATTCCCAGCGGTCAACTAAGAAGAAAGTTTTTCAAAATGTCTTCATCCATTAAAGAACATTTGTTGAATTCTGGTTAAACAACTCTGTGATTTGAATTGCGTTCTTTTTGCTATTAGATTTTGCTCCAGTTCTGTGTAATTTTCCATCAACATGTATGGGTGATTGACTGACTTTCCTTTTATTTCTGTTGTAGTGTTTGGGAATCTTGTCCTGGCAATGCCTCTGAAAAAAGCCGTTCGTGCTCTTAACTACAAACTTAACTATCAGCGGAATTTGAGGAGGCTTGGTGGTGAAAAAGCCCAAATTCATGGAAACTTTCTCAGTTTTTCATGATCACTTCAACAAGAATTCAAAGGGAGAATTCAAAACATTTTTGGGGGCAATTGAATTAGAGTGGAAATTATAGAAGCAAGAATTTGTATCTTATATGTATGAATGTATCCATCCCCATGTGATAGAACAAAAGATTTTATCTAATTGGACATTTATATATGGGCTTTACATTCTATTGCAGTATTCGGAACTTTGGTCTTGCAAATGCCGGAATCCGAAGCTAAGCGAAGGATTAATATCAAACTGAGTAGTTGCCGCAGAACTATGAGAAGCTTGATTTCTAGACACAGCATGTCTCGATTCTCAGTGAAAGAATAGATCATTCATAAGAAAACTTTACGATGGAATGCAGACTTCAACAGAACAGATATATGACTTTTAAAAAAGTAAAAAGAAAAAAGGAATCTTGCTGTGCATTGTGTATTTTGTGAATTTGTTGCAGTTTTCCAAAAGTGTAATGTGTTCAATGCCATAACATTAATCCATTGTTGCAGGTCATCCCAGTTGATAGTTTTCTGTAGATGCTGATCCATTGTAGGTTATCTTTATGCAGTCCATAGTTAAATAACAATACCCTTATTGTGATTCATGCCAAATGATGTTCAATGCCACATAGTTCTATGGAACTTTGATGCAGATTCTTCCACCCTGCCATGATGATTTTAGTTTCATATTCTGTGTTTTTCTTTGTAGTGCTGGGAACCAAATGCTTTGACATGACAATGACCCAGGCCACTCGCGCATTAAACCTCAAATTTGACTACAGCCGCAGGAGGAATAAACTTTTGTTCAAGCATTTGCAAAATTAAAAGACTTCCTTGGAATTACAGATAAGCAGGACAGATTTTGCTTATTGGCTCAATCTTAATGTGCAAATTTTAAGGATTAAATTGCCTCTGAGAGGAACAGGTTTAATATACAGTTTATTGTAATATGTTGAAGAGTTGTGCCAATCAAATATGAGGATTGTGGTGAATTATGGAATGATACTAGCAAAGATATAGCTCAAAAATATCATTGAACTTTCCTTTTCTTTGGTCAAATTTCCTATCTCTCAAAAGGAATTTGATTGCTTTGTTTTATTTTCTTTGTAGTGTATGGAACAGATGTTCTTGGGATGCGGATTTCGGATGCAAAACACAGCGTCAATATGAAATTGAATAAAATGAGAGTAAAACTGTGTCAAATTCTATACAGGAAGCAAGTGTTTATGAGATTGACAAGCAACTTGGAAGCAAAGGACGATGCAAATTGAAGTTGTATGATTTGATTGTATCTAAATTATTACCTAAGCATTTAGTCGAATGTTCAAAATTAACAGGGATACTTTCACTTTACCTGTATTTTATACAGGAATTGATAAGGATATTTTCACTTTATTTGTATTTTATACAAGGATTAATAAGGGGTCTTTTGTCTCTTGTAGTGTTTGGTGTCTCGCGCCTGGGTATGAAACTTGCTGATGTCAAGCACACCATGAATATGAAGTTTGGTTTTATTCGCCGAAAACATCTCAGTGGTCACAGACAGACTTTATGATAAATACAATTTTGCCAAGTTGGAATTACAGTGAAATAACTAATTCAGTTTCACTCACTGAAAATATATCAAGTGTTGTTTCCTCCTGCCAAAATAGCTCAGTGTGTGTTGAAATTTCTGTTTGATTTAATTTTGCTGAATGGCATTATACTTGTATAGTCTTTTGACATAGAAGGTAATTTTCCATCTTGGAATATCTGGATTCACTTTTATATGGCTGTTACAAAAAATGGAAAGAATGAATGTTCTTAAAGATCATGGAAAGTTGTTGTTGGGTGATTTTAACATTCATTTTTAGCACGTTATTGGTTATCTCCTGCCTGTAAAAGGAAAACTAAGTGCCTTTTCAAAGGATACATCTAGGCAGCCAACCCAGGCTGGCCTGGGTGGGTATTTTACCCATCACCCTTGGATTACAAGTCAGTGCTCTGCCAGTGGAGCTACTGTGGCTTCTTATAATCAAAAATGGGTCAACTTGCCATCTGATTTGCCTTGAATGAATTGAAAGTAGCAATTTGGATGATGTTGTTTCTCTGAGCTATAATTCTATCCAATAATTGTGTTCTCAGTTCTGAAGGAATTTTTCTGTCTCTTTGTAGTGTTGGGGATGTTGAGTCTAAACATGAAGCTCCCTGATGCAACACACACATTGAACATGAAACTGAATGCCCTTCGCAAACGCATGACTAATCTGATTGCATTAAGCAGTCTCAAAGATGATGCAGAACAGAGTGTGAAAAGTTCAGATGATACTGACAACTATTTCGATACGGTATAAAATTGTGTATGTCACTGGAGATTCTAGAATTATAAAAACTGAGAACTTGCAACCTAAATATAAATCCAGATATCTAGAACTTTTACATGACTTCAGTTTTTAGCATCCCTAAAGTCTGCTCAAAAATAGTGAATGAGAAAATGCACATGGCCATTTATTTGTGGCGCTGTATCTTTCTGAGAAAAAAAATGTCTGCACTGGCATATGTGATGATGGTGCATACATTTTTCATCAAATAAAAAGTTGTTCATTTGTTTCTGTGTTAGGTTAGTGACTCCGGCAGTATATGTACATTTCAGATTCAGATGTGTTGGGAGTCAAAAATTTGGGTTATTTTATAATTTTGATGATGGTAAATGTGTTGTGGTTTCTTTCTTTCTTGTGTTTATACTTTTTATTTTAGACAAATGCTTTAGTTGAACATGTTAGCTGTACATGGCATATCATTTTTTGTCCATTTTTAGTAAATGTTATAGAGAGTGAGAGCAAATTTGGGGGTCAAGGACAATGGCAGTTGAATAGATGGAATATGTACATTTTTGCAATTGCTACAAGTGATGCTGTTGTGAGAATGGGGGTAGGTTGAAGAAAACAAATTGGCATTGAAAAAAGTAAGCAATTTTTTCACATTATTTTCCCCTCGTGTATTCTGTTATCTGTAAATTCAGATTAAAAGGGCATGTGGTTCACTGTTACCATTATAATAAGCTTATGGTTACTCTTGCAACTTGGCTATCATTGACTAAAATTTTAAAAAATTGGATGCTTTAATAAAAGCTTCGTAGTAAATAAAAATGTTAAAAAAAATAATTAAATATCGTTCATGAACTTTCATTTTGAAAGATTAGATCTGGCACGTGTCTAATTTCCTTTTATTCAAATTTCTTTTCAGTGTTTGGATCGAAACTGCTTGGAATACCAGTCACTAAGATCAAGACTTTGTTAAATAAAAAATTCCACTACCTTCTATATAAAAAGCCAAGAACAAATATCGTGTGACATTTATTACCTACTTCAACTGTTGATTCTTTTCACATGCGCGTACTTATGTTTTCACTCTAAGATCAGTTGGACTGGATCATTACTGTGTTAATGTGAGAAACTCTGAAGGAGAGACAAAATGATTTTCACAGTTTCTTTGAGATATATACTCCTAAAGATTTTGCTCTTAAATTATTTGTGGTATTTTTGGACTCTGCAATGAGACCGAGAAATTCTTACAATAATGTAAGTGGTGTGATTGACAAGAAATACTGTTTGATTTTTTTCAGTGTTTGGAACATGTCTGCTGGGTATGACAGTCAGTGAAACCAAGATGGTGTTAAATAATAAGTTCTACAATGTTCTCAGGAAACATAGACATCAGTATTAGGTAGAAATGATGAGATACTCCCGTAAAACGTTTAACTTGTCCATGTTGGGGAAATTTTCATTTTAAATGACAAATTTCTTTCTTTGGACTGAATAAATGACAAATTTCTTTCTTTGGACTGAATCAAAAGTTAAAAGATTGCACACGACCTTTTCATAGCAATTCCTTAGATATGTATGTAGAAGTGTGCAGGTATTGGAATGCCTATTTTGCTCATGCATGAGCTAATTGCTGCAAAGTAAATTTTGTTTTTGTTTTGGTTTCATGATTTTTATTCCCAGGATTTTTCACAAATTTCTAATTTTGCCAAATTTTTGCAGATATTCATCTTGCCATGTGACATTTGGACTGAACTGTTTAGAGTGAATTAGTTTATGTATAAAAATTCAAAAACAACTCCATGTCAGGAACTGGCACTCCTTTGCCTAAACAAATCAGGTTAGAAAAAAATTAAAATTTCCAGTGGTATTTTAAGTTAAGTGGAATGTCTACATTTTCCTGGCATTATTATCAAGCTGCATCTTTCCACTTGGGTCTGTCATAATATAGGTCGATGACATCATTCCCTGGAACAAGGGTACTATCTGTTCACTCACATTTATGATACTAAGCCTTAAAGAGTTAAAATGGTTGGTTGTTTTTGGAGTTTAAACAGCATCTGGGTTTTAGGGTATAAATAAGCTATACTTACCTTTTGTTTTAGTATTCCAGTCACAATTGATTTATGTAAAGTTGGTGGAAATGTTCAGAGGCAGTTGTCATTAATCAAAATTTCATCTGTTCCAATTTAGTTGTTAGAACTAGTCAACTTCTATTTTGGGATTTATTCATTGTTAACTTTAGAGTGAGATTGACATGGTTTAGGGCAGATTAAGGTCAGTGTTGTTTGCAGTTGGTGCACACTTGTTAGTATATATGGTATAGAATTATATTACAAGAGAACATAAAAACAGATCTATTATTGTTAATATCAAAATTTACTCCTGACAAAATATTGATTTTTTTTTTTTGTTGATATAAACTTCAAGAATGGCATATGTACTGCATCCATCTGTAGTTCTAATTATTATAATTAAGTTTTTATGTCAAAAACAGACATTTGAAAGATTAAAAATAGGTACAAATAAAGTTCAAGAGCAACTTTTTTTACCATCTTCAAATCTCACCACCATTGAATCACTTTTATATATGGGTGTCATTACTTAAATCAGCATACCTTAAATAACTTTTAGAAAGAAAGAAAAGTCTGTCAGTTTTGACTGGAAGAATTCTGGCATGAAGTGCTTTCAGTTTTGTACAAGTGGTGCTGCCAGTACTAATACAGCACAGCTTGAGATCTACTACAGAATTTGATAATATCTAGCAGAAAACAATTTTGTCTAAAAGGGTTTGAAAATTTGAAAGTATCCTGATATAAAAGGCTCTCCAGTTTATACAAATGAAGTGAGTTAACACCATTAAATATGGCCAGGTTACAAAAAATAAAATAAAAACTTTTACAGCTTTTAACAAATGCACTGAATAGAACATCACCAAATTTGGCAGAAGGCGATATGGCATGAAGAACTTCAAAATTTGTGTGAGCTGTAAACATTTTCTAAAAATTAACCCACCCACCCACCTACCCAAAGACCAACTGTTGAGCAGAATTTGACCAACTTTTACAGAAATATTCATGTCATATAGGTCTTTATTAATCAACGATGTTGATAAGGCATCATGTATGGATGAAGACACTATAACAGAAACTTTGGGGCAATTGTTTGCATAATGTGCAATCAACAGTACTGAGATTTCTACAGAAAGCATCCCACTGACTCAGATTTCTTTGCAGTCATCTCTTGCATTTGACAATTAGAGATTTCTACAGAAAGCATCCCACTGACTCAGATTTCTTTGCAGTCATCTCTTGCATTTGACAATTAGGCATATGTCAGACAGGTGAGCGATCTCAGGCCCACATGACCTTCTTTTTGTACAATTAGAAAATATTTTTTTTATGCAACTGAGCTTGAGCTGTGCTTAGAGCAGATATTGGAACTATTAATGACAAAAGCCAAAAAAAATTATTATATCTCTTTCTTTTCAGTGTTTGGGATTCAGGTTCTCCAAATGACTCCTTCAGATGTAACATCCATACTTAACCATAAGCTTATGTACATGAGGAAATCACTGGAAAAAAAAAGAAAGCTAACACTCGTCCAAAGTCATGAACTCCAGTAATTACTTCAAGTTTTTTACTTTAAAAATAATTATAAAACTTGGTTTAAAGGAAACTATATTTATAGAATGGACAGAAAATATAATAAGCAGATAGACTTAGGTTGAAAACAAGGCAACAGTACAAGCTGCATAATGGCTAACTCTCCCATTATTGATTTTTGTGGATTAGAAATACTTGGCCTTTAGATTAGATGTCAGATACTGTTGTCAAACAAGGAAATGATTTTGAAAAGAAATGAAACTTTGAAATGAAAAATGAACTTACCCATTGTTCAATAATTGATATTAAACTCTGTCATGTAACACTTTTATAGACATTAAAATGTTATTAATATATGATACAGGGTGACAGAATACCAAGGGAACTTGCACAACAATATTGCTCAGAATTGACAGAGTCTGATAAATTGAATTATAAACCTTATTTTATTGCATGTGAAAAGTCACTGAACCTGTTTTTATTGCTCTTGAAAAGTCATTGAAAGTACAATGTTCATTTTGCTTTTTGCAACCATTGGGAGTTTTAACGACTTGTTTCCTGAATATAATACTTGAAATGATATGATCGTACTCATCTAAGATTCTTTAAATATTGCTTAGTGAGTAATCTAGCCTTGTGATTCAGTTTTGTTTTTTATACACTTAGGATTATAGAAATTGTATGTGCATGTAACATGCAAAAAAGTCTCGGCTCATGAAACGGTATGTTTGTCTTGCAAGCTTCATATACCTCTCTTATAAAATGTCATGGTAATTTCGTGGCTGATTATAAAGGCATTTGGATGTTAGGGAGTATTCCCTCTTAATATCTGTGGCTTTAGTTCATTGGAAATAAATGATAATGTTAGATATTTTAGAACAAAGACAGTGATGGCAGGTTTTTGGTTTTAATTTCAGTGTTTGGTGTCAAAGTAACGCACCTGTCGCAAGCCCAGGCGACCTCAATCATTAACAATAAGTTCAAGTATATGCGAAACAGACTGGCACAAATACAGACGTACGAGGAGGAAGGAATATGATTTTAAAATTTTAAACATTGTTGTGCATTAAAGAATCATTTTATAACCAAAAGCTAAGATGGAAATGTATTTTGATTGACAGTAGCTACATCCTTTACAGCAAGAATTGTTTTCCTCCAAAATCAAATTTATGTAAGATATATTAGACAATGAGTAAATGTGGTTGAGAACTGAAGAAAATTTACCTATACATACATAACTTGGTTTTGAAAGAGGCTTTGTTTCTTTCCTGTTTTATTGGAAAAATTGTATTGACATCCAGGTCTTTTTTTCAAACGCTATTGTTCAACTGCTGCAGTCATTGCCAGTATTGAAAATTATCTGAGCTTAGATAAATGTTGGATTTGTGTACTCTGTAATGTGGATGTTATCAAAACTTTGAAGTTGGAATTGGAAAATTTAAATTCTTGGTCATAATCTCTTGAATTTGTAAACATAAAAAATATAGATTCCTTCAATGTCATATTTTTCTTTTTTCTGTACCATAGATTGTATAAAAGAAATTTTGAAACAATCTTGATAGAAAAGATAAAGACTTGTTGGAGATGGGGAAATGAAATATTCCTTGCATATGTCAGTCAGGTATTTTTCTTCATATTTTCTTGCAATTAAAACCATCTTTTGCATCATTTAATAAAAAAAACAATGGGAAAAATATAGAAGGGGTCATTTACCAAGAATAGGTACACATTTTGTACTGGATAGAATTTTGTTTGCCAGGAACTGTTTCTGCTCTGGTTAATTTGCACCCCAGTGCCAAGTAAGTTATGGTATGGCACTAGATCCAGTATGTCAGCTTTACAAACTTCTCAAAAATTGGATCAATTTTGATCAAAGCTATTTGTATTATTTTTCAAGACATGCTCATCCCAAATTGTGTTCAAGGTTAGAAATGTGTGGTTTCCATGGCTATCGAAAGGGAAAACCTATTTTATACTTTTTGTCAGAATGGGTAAGCAGATTTTGATAGATCTTGGTGGGAATGATGCAATGTCACATTTATATTAGGGTGGCTCAGCTAGTAGTGGCGTAGCTGATATAGCAGCCTTTCTCCATAGTAACTGATTTGGCTTCAATCAGACTTGGTAGTAGTGTTTTTTATGCCATATTTCATCAGAATTATTCCCAGGGTGACTGCCCAAGCAATAGTGTTTTGGTTCCCTTACCGCTGGTGAGGCTTCTTTAACAACTAGATGGAAAACCTGTTTTTGACTTTTTCACTAGAATGGCCAGGTCGGTTTTAATCAACCTTTGTAGAATTTTTTGCTGTGGATTTTTATGTATTTAAATTTGAATAGAAAATCAATGGTGGTTATGGTGTGGCTTTTTTACCAGCCATATGGAAAACCCATCCAGTATCAAATCCATGATGTTTGGATTTGGATATATATATATATAGTAATGCTCTGCAGGCTACCTGATAAATGATTCTAGCACATGTTATATCAAAAAATATTTTTGAGGTTGCAGTGGTGTGCCTTTCTTTGCCATTTTAAAAACTTATTTTTTTTAATAAAATGTCAGAGGCAGTCACTAAACCTGATGGAGTATTTTTTGGGACATGCTTTATCAGAACTGTTGGATGTGGTTCAGCAATAGTGTAACTTCCATAGCAGACATATGGAAAACATTTGCATCTTGTTCCTCGGAACATTTTTGATTCAAAGTTGTGTCAGTGGTTGTTTCACCAGCATAATTGGTTTCCATGGCAGAATGGTGGATACCTACAAATGATTTTCCTGTCCTTTTGAGTAATGCTTGTTAAATGGGAACGGTTTATTTTCCAAAAGTGCTTTTCATTGTCAGACCAGATATGATAGTAAAATTCCAAGCATGAACCCCATTAATATCTGTACACAAATAAAAGTACTCAAAATAGTTCCTTTCAAATGGATGAAAATTGTCCTGTTATGGTTTTGTCTTTCAACCCAAGTTATGTGCTTTATTTATTTGCCATTTAGAAAAATATGTCACGTAAGGGATATTAGACTAACTTGGGCCTAATGTTTTTACTAGAGACTAATCACCCATGATCACTGGACCACAAATCATTTGCCATTTATAGTTCTGTAGGTTTCTTCCCGTTATAAATAATCTGCTTATTGAAACATTCCATTACTTTTGCTAGCATGTTTTTTTTGGTCAAAGTTACAGTAGTTGTAAAAGCTTTTTTTCATCAAGATGATTTTCATGAGGGGGCAGTAGGTGAGGTGGGTTTTTCCCACAGACATCTATAATAGATGTATCTTGTTTTCACTACTGCTGATGAATGTTTTATGGGAATTCCAGCTAAATTAATTAGGATTCTAGAAATCATTGCAGATATATTCAAGTCTAAGAACAAATTTCTTGAAATGTTTGATTTTTGTTAAATCTTTTCTCTTTTCTTTTTTGCTCTGCCATTGTCCTGAGAGAGAGGGAGAGAGAACTTGTAGATATTTATGTATTTTTTACAATTGGATATCGTTTTACAATTGGATATTGAATATTTGTCATGCAGTCATACTTTATCTGTTCAAATCACATTGTAAAAGCATTGTGTACATCATAACGGTAACATTTTGAGTAAAAGCATTGTGTACATCATAATGGTAACATTTTGTTATATATATATCATGTTTACATTACTTTTTATAAGAATACATTTTGGCAGCAGCCAGAACTACATTGTTGATATCATTTGTTGTATTAAGCAGTGCAGTTTTACTTTGTATATTTGTAAAAATATTTGTGTTCTCTAGATCATGCATTACAGAAATAAAGTCATTGTGTTGAATAAAACAATTAAAAGTGAATATTGTGTTTCATTATATTTTTTCACAGTTATATACACTGTGGCCTTCTCACCTTGCCAGCATTAACAGATTGAGAGACATTTGTATAACTTCACAGATTTATATGTCTAAATTTTATGATCAAGTTTTGACAGGGGTGTGACAATCATATTCTATAAAGTTTGCAGGTAAGACTGTTCAGGGTACCCTTTATATTGTTCAGTCACTTCATCCTCATACCAAAAATATGCTTTAACTTGACTTATTTCTGTCTCTGGACAGAAGGACGTTTACAATTAAAAGCTGTCATTAAAACCGAATTCTTAGAACCTAGGAATTAATTCCCAAGACCACCAACATTAATATATTATATATGTATATAATTTCATATTTTTAAAAATTAAATTTATGATTAAGATAAAAAGATTGGCTTAAAATCTTCATAAACAGAAATGAAGCAGTCGTTGCTATGGTTTACAGCTGGAATGTGCCTATACCAGTTTAGCTTATGGATTTGCTTAGTACCTTTTTGCTCCTTGTGTCCATTTGTTGGACTCCTCTTTTGTCATTATTTGGTAAATGATTAGTTCATGATAATATAGCTGGGCTCAGTATTCTTAAAATTGTTCAAGCACAAAACTGCTCAGATTCTAAGATTTTTTAAACATTCAGTCATGTTTACTTAGAATGATTGTATATTTAGAGGGCTTACATGATTTCCACAGTTGTGGGTCCGCGGAAATTTTAAGCTGATGCTCTCAGCACTATATTTTGCAACATGTTGAGCATAAAACTAAATTTGAAATGTAAAGTCTGAAAATGTTGACATTCTGTAATCTCCATTAATACTGAGATTAGCACAATACAATGCAATTTCAGATTCAATCTGAAGACTTTTATGATCCTCAGACCAGTGTCCAGGTTTTTTACTATTAACCAATCAAAAGTGGCATTGCATTAGTAAGGACCTCTCTTATTTGCTGACACCCCCCCCCAAAAAAAAAAATCTCTGGCCCAAACTCGAAATCAGAATGATTATGCTTTCCAGTCCTGGACAAAATTATTTTATTTTCAGATTTTGAGTTTTGTTTTGCACAAAAGTTTCCAAAAAAAGGGTTCAGGTAAGGTAAACATGATGACATGACTTGTCTTAAATACGGCTGCTACAACCACCATCTTGAAAGTTTTGTTACTGTTTCTCCTTAATTAAATGGCCGTAATAGCATGGAGATTTCACTGAAAAGACTTCTCAATGTCCAGTTGTCCATCGTCTGTCCGTTAGCAAGAGTAATTTATCACTACTCCTAAACTACTTGGAGGATTGCAGATGACATTCAGAAGTCTAATATGGCTGTCACACGGACCTTGATATTGTGTGTGTGTGTGTGTGTGTGTGTGTGTTTGTGTGTATGTATATATATATATATATATATATATATATATATATATATATATATATATATATATATATATATATATATATATATATATATATATATATATCGCCTTTTTGAATGGATTGTGTTGTCTAATGTCCAGTATGACAAGCACAACGATCAAAACTACTACTTCTGAATGGATGGTAATAACATGGTGTTTACATCAGATAACTTATTGTAATGGCTAGTTTGTCATGAGTTACTATGGTGACACTGGGACATCCAAATATCGACGCTACATTAGCCGTCTTGAAAATCTTTGTACCACTTATCCGTAATGTAGAATCATTCTGCTATAGTGTTTTCGCCAGAAGATATTTTACAATGTCTAGTTGGTCCTAGATGACAATGATGCCGAAGCACTAGTATGGCTATCTTGAAAACCTTGTTATCGCTACTCACTCTTCCTTTTCCTAAAAGAAAATGGCGATGAGCTGATATCCAATATAGCATCACAGTGACCATCCAAAAAAAATATAACTATCCCAGAATGGATGATTGTATCAACATAGTTTAATAAAGCTGCACTGGTCAAAGTCCAGACTAGTTGTTGGATGGTCTGTCGTACGTCATCTGATATCCGTCTGTACAAATTTGTTATCGCAACTCCTCCTAAGCTACTTGGAGGGTTGCCCAGAAACTTTACACACGCATTCATCCCAGGGTCTAGTTGATCCTAAATGAAAATGCTGCTTCTGTCCCACATGGCCATGCTGAATGGCTGTTCATATTGATATGGGCGTTTCTTTCAAAGACTTCTTATGATATCTAGTTTTTGTAAATGAAAATAATGCTGATCTGAAGGTCAAAATGGTCGCAGTTTAAATGGGATGGTCATATCTACAAGTCGCTTTCACTTAAAAAAAAAACAGCAAAAAAAAAAACTTATTATGATGTTTATTTGGTTTTAAATGAAAATGGTGCCGATTTTACGTCCATTATGGACTCGCAGAACTATCGGAAATCTTGTTATCGTTACTCCCGAATTGATGGCGGTAGCAACATGGAGGTTTGTCTTATATGGAAATGGTGCCGATCTAAACATGGTCCCCACAGTAGCCATATAGAAATCTGGTCACTTCTACTCCTGAAATGGAGGGCCATTATCAACATTGGGTTTTCACTAGACTAATGAAGTTTAGTTGTGCTGATTTGAAGTCTAATATGGCCATTATTACATTCATCTTAAAAAATCTAATCACTGTTCCTCCTGAATGGATGATCATATCAGCATGGGATTTTCACTGAAAGACACTCTATGATGTCTAGCTTGTCCGTAATATAAATGATGCCAATATGAAGTGCAGTATGGCCACCATTTTAAAATTCTTGTTATCACAGCTCTGCTTGAACAGAGTCATACTTACCAGGAGTTTTCACTAGAAAACTTCTTCTGATATCCAGTTGGTCTTATCTGAATAAGATACCTACTTGATGTCCAAGATAGCCAACTCAGCAGCCAACTTTAAAATCTACTTATTGTTACTCTGCAATGTATTCATATTTAGATGTTATCTCGATACCTCTCGAAATGGATGGCTATGGCCACATAGGATTTCCAGCAGATTTCTTGCGATAATTTTGCTGTTCTAAATCAAAATGGTGCCAGTCGTACATTCAATGTGGCTAGCCTGACGACTGTCTTAAAATTATTGCCCCCCCCCGCCCACTGCATGGTCATTATGACATGGTGATTTCACCACAAGACATTTAACGATAACCACTTTGTCACAAATGAAAATGGTGAAAAGCTGACATCCAGCATGTTTATCACAGCGGCTATAAAGTCCTGTTATTGCTGAAATACGAAGGAGATGGTTTCAATAATCGACATTTAAAAGGAAGTAATGGTCTTACCTTGAATTCTTGGAAATTGTTTGTCAGTCTCTTCGAGGAGCTCTTGTTTAGTTTTGCTGGTTATATCCCAGAAGACCTCATGGGATGGTCTGTTGTTTGTCGTCAATGGTTTCTTGTCCATCCGTTATCACCACATTGTTATCGATACACTACCAAAACGGCTTGGAGGAAGTATCCATGAAACTTTACACATTCAACCCATTGTCTGGTTTCTTCCTACACGAAAATTATGCTGTCCAGTATGGTCGCCACAGCGACCATCTTGAAAATCTTTGTTATCACAGTTCCATAATTGTTGGTGATATTAGCATGGGCTGATGTTTTGTTGGTCATATATCAAAATGGCGCCGATCTGACATCGAATATAACATCCACAGCGGCCATCTTGAAAATCTTCTTTTTGCTCCTTCTGATTGGATGGTCTCATAAGCACTTGATGATTCTTATTATGTCTGTTTGGTCTAAATTCAGAATGGTGCCGATTTGGATTGCATGTCACTATGGTTGTCATTGAGAATATCTTGTTATCGATATTTTTCATGCATGGGTGGTCATATTGAGAAGACTTATTATTATGTCTGGTGGTTCCAACTAAAAATGATGCTGATTTCACGTCTAGTATTGCCGGCAGGGCAGCCATCTTGAAAATGTGATCGAAAATCCTCCTGAATAGATGGCCAAATCGACAGGTTGATTTTCACTAAAAGACTTATCTTGATGGTTCTTTTGTCAGTCCCAAATGAAAGTAGTGCTGATGTGATGTTGAGAGTAGCCGACACAGCGGATCTCGAACAATTTGTTATTGCTACATCTCCTGAATGGAATGTCGTATTTTGAAAATAATGTTATCTCTACTATCTCCAAGTGATGGCAATATCAACATGATATTCACCAATAGATTTAATATGATACCTAGTTGGTCCGAAATGAAAATTGTGTCAGTCATACGTTCAATATAGCTGCCACGACTAATCTTGTCTCTACTCACCTGAATGGGTGATCGTTATTGTGTAGGACTTTAAATGGATGATCGTTATGGCGTAGGACTTTCAGCAAAAAATCTTCTGTCTACTTTTCCAGTATGTCTGCCACAGTAGCTAATATGACAATCTTATTATCTTTGAAGATTATCGTAGATGGTTTCAACGCTGGACAGATAAAAGGAAGAAATGGTCTTATTATGAATTCCTGGATATTCTTTTAGCCTGGTTGAGCGCCAGACCATTCGAAAGACTTCTGTTACTAAACAACCTGTTTTAATGTCTAGTCGGTCCTCTATGAACATGGTGCTATTCTGACATTCGCGATCTTAAAATTCTTGTTTTCAGTATTTCTCAGAAAGAATGGTCATGTTGGCTTGAAGTCACTGAAAGACTTCAAGACTTATTGTGATGTCTAGTTGCTTGTAAATTAAAACGGTGCTGATCCGACCTCTACTATGGCCTTCACAATAGCCATTTTGAAAATCTTTTTATCACTACTTTTCCTAGATGGCTGATCATATGGACATCATGCTTTCACCAAAAGACATATTATGTGCTAATTGGAAATTATGCCATACTAATTCTCGCCAGGGCACCCATTTCAAAATTCTTGTTATCGTTACTAATCCAAAACGGAAAGTCATGTCAACATGGGGTTGCCACCATAAGACTTGTTAGTCCTCGGTGAAAATGTTGCCAATCTGGCAGCCTTCATGTCTACGACAGAAGCTAATTTGAAAATACTGAAATAGAATAAGATATATGGTTGCAGGACCCTGCAATTAAATAGAAGAAATGATCATATCTTGAACTCCAGGAAACTAGTTTTTGGCCAGTAGAGTGCCAGTTCCTTCAATGGACAGTTAGTATTAAAAAAAGTCACACGAAAGACCTCAAGTCGCTTTCTGGAAGTCAAATACATTAGTATAGATTCGGAAGAAAAAAAACCAAAATTAAAAAGGACGATGTACTGAATGGATGGGAAGATTGGCCTTCACTATAACTTTGAATTTTTATCTGTCTTCAAGGGGCAGTCTATGTGTATTTCAATCAATAATTTAAAGTCATATTGACACGAGTCCCCAAAATAATTCGTATAAAGACTTGTTAGTTATAAATGGTATAAAGACTTGTTAGTTATAAATGTCATATTGACAAGAGTCTCAAAAATACTTCTTATGAAGGCTTGTTGGTTATAAATGTCATATTGACAAGAGTCTCCAAAAATACTTTTTATGAAGGCTTGTTGGTTATAAATGTCATAATCACACGAGTCCCCAAAGGACTTCTTATGAAGACTTGTTGGTTATAAGTGTCATATTGACACGAGTCCCCAAAATACTTCTTATGAAGACTTGTTGTTTATAAATGTCATGTTAACAAGAGTCTCCAAAATACTTTATATGAAGGCTTGTTGGTTATAAATGTCATATTGACAAGAGTCTCCAACAATACTTTTTATGAAGGCTTGTTGGTTATAAATGTCATAATCACACGAGTCCCCAAAGGACTTCTTATGAAGACTTGTTGGTTATAAGTGTCATATTGACACGAGTCCCCAAAATACTTCTTATGAAGACTTGTTGTTTATAAATGTCATGTTAACAAGAGTCTCCAAAATACTTCATATGAAGGCTTGTTGGTTATAAATGTCATATTGACAAGAGTCTCCAAAATACTTCTTATAAAGACTTGTTGGTTATAAATGTCATATTGACACGAGTCCCCAGAATACTTCTTATGAAGACTTGTTTATAAATGTCATGTTAACAAGAGTCTCCAAAATACTTCATATGAAGGCTTGTTGGTTTAAATGTCATTTTGACAAGAGTCCCCAAAATACTTCTTATGAAGACTTATTAATGAAAACGATGCAGATGGTCACTATGGCAGCTATCTTGAAAATCTTGTTATCACAATTCCTTCAGAATTGATGGTCATAAGAAGTTTTGTAGTTTTCATCAAGGCGCATTGCAAGATACGTAGTTGCTCTTAAATAGAAATGCTGCGTGTCTTATATCAATATGGATGCCAGGAAATTATTTTCAGCTCTGGACTCTTTGAGAAACTTTTGTTTTATTGGTCTGACATGTTTAATTGACCTATAGACTATGCTTGTCCTTTTGATTTTCAAATAACGTTTCCTTTAAATCGACAATTTTTCATATCAAAATTGCAGATATATATTTAAGCAGTACTTAAAATATAGTTTAAGGTAACTTTCTTTTGACCCTTTACAAAAATATTCAATCTATAACTATATAAAATAGTAATTATTATTAAGTGAAAGTAGTTTTCAGAATTCCATATTCAAAATCTCTAACAAGATAAGTTTGCGATTTTTTTATACGTTATTTATATTATTGGTCTACGTTGTTTGATTGACAGTTCGTGACGTGCCAATTTAGTCGTGGTTAGTCCAATCACCCTCCGTTTACTGCTTTCATAATTGGAAAAGATATTTATTAACGTCTCAGCTTAAATTGTAAAATTAAACACGAACTTTATACACTTTGTTGTTTGGAATAAACGATATTTTTGTGATAAAACGACGAGTAAGGAATTAAATTAAAATGGGAAACGACTATATAAGTAAATGATAAATACAAATTAAACTGACGGAATGAAGGAATGAATGAACAATTACTAAAAGACTGATTTAATGTTTGTTATATAACGGCACATCTGAACATGCAAAAGACAAATAGCTAAGCTAGGAGAGATTATTCTGATGTCTTGTGTGATACGTTTCAAAAGGCATGGACGATCAACGATCATCCTTATTTACGTGTCAAACGAATCACCCGCTTGAGACACGATTTCAAAGCTTATGAAGAAATACCCTTTTCACTTTCTTACACATCTAAATAATTGGAGAGGCCTGACTAAAAGTCTTTTACTTGTTTGAATTAGAATATTAGTATGCTGTATTTTTGCTTCACTGAACTGCTTTAGGTAAAACAAAAACACTATGCCAATTTATAGCATGGAGCTCTTTTGGGTACAAGTGTTAGAATCATCAACATGACTGAACTGTAATTAATGTTTAGTTAGGATTCATGGGCAAGACGTGGAATTCCAACTAAACTTGTGGATACCAGAACAAGCAAGAATCATATTTCACAGAACGGAAGTATCTACTCTAGACAAGGGCTTGATTATAATCTAATTGAAAACACGTAACAGATTCGATTATCAGGGCTAAATAAGATCAATGCCTGTTCAACTCCAAGTCACACTGGATATAAGAGATATCTTCATATGTCCATTTGATGCCTATATGTGTTAGAATTTATGGGACGTCACCCTTCAATAAATATGGGCTCTGATATGTCTCATAAGTGAGCCAGAGAAGAGGGTAAGCTTATTGTAAACTCTAGACATGCATTTAGGAATTGCCTTTGCCATTATATTAAACCTTCAACTTTATCTTCCAGTCCTTCCAGGTTAAATGCCTTCTACCTTTTAAGATTCTCATTTAAACCTTTGGACGGATGCATTTCTTTTGTACGGCTTTTTAAAGAAGGCATTTCATAGAGATTCTGTCTGGGCTAGAATGAAATACATGCATCCTTGGTTATGAAAAGTTTGGATGTGGCTTAAAGTTGCACCAGGTACATTCTCACCAAGGTGAGAGAATATTTGACCTTTGATTGCAAGTTCTCCAAAAGTAATTAAAATTATGCAGCAATTTTGATTCCTACTTTTCTATTGAGGCTTGAGAATCAAAACTGAAGAGGGGTATGCGATGCAGGTGATCTCTTATCAAAGTTCTTCCACAAGACACGTACAACCAAAGCTTCAGTATCCGATACTGAGGACTAAGTAGAGAGTTCATAGTTTACCTCTTGCAGACAATCTATAAAAAGACGGCCAAAAATGGGCAGAAATCGGTTAAAGTTGAGAGGGAAGGAAAGACCAACCTTTGTGGTGTGGTCGATTTTTCTGTAACAAGGATTCCACAAGCACTCTGAGTCTGCATGGGATGTTCCAGAAACACCAAGGATCCAAATGACTGGCGATTTTCTCCTCGGTACTTGCAGAGTTATTTGGCAATTTCACTATTGTCTAAACAAAACAAAACCCCAATACTTTCCGACTTAGAACTTTCTGTCTGAAAGTACTTTGTTATAACTTTGTTATGTTGTATTCGACTGGATCATGGTCCATAGGTGCTACTGCCAGAAACAAAATTATAATTTAGCTACCGATGCAAGAAAATTTGCACAACATGTGATTCGAATTTCGTAAGCGTCCAAACTGACCTACAAGCGATATGCCTAGTACACACAACTTTCCACTTATGGTCCGCAGACTGTGCAAGACGGATCGGTCAAGTCGACGATACAAAACTTTTATATCCATAATTTATTAAATTATTATCATCGTGGGCATGGTGCTGGCGGTATGCAGATATGAGGAAATATCTGAAATACATAAGCTATTGTGCATAAGATAAAAACTCCAACAGAAAAAAATATTTATCAGCCTAATTGATCTAGTAAATAAAGAGTAAAATTTGATAGATGAGATGTATAATTTTGAATCTTCGTGCATAATTAATATATGCATTTTAAAAACTGGTGGTGTGTGTACGCCTCTGTCTGTGCGTCCGCCTGTCACCAGTTTCGTTTCAGCACAGTAACTCCAGTTCTCCACCCATCTACCGTTAGCCATTGTTGTGGATGGCTTGTAGTTAGGGCAAGGAAAAAACCTTTCTATATGACGGGTCAAAGTCAATGTGATGGAGGTTTCGGCACTAGTTCTAACATTTAAACTTCTTGGATTTCATGCACTCGGGGTTAGGTAGACATCTGTCGATTTTGGGATCATAGATTAAGGTGGCTGTGACTGAAAGAAGAAACGTGGTTTCCGCACAACAACAATAATTCTATAAAACACTTAGACCAAACTTTGTGAATTATTTTATAGAGGTAAAAGGTCAGGATTCTGCGACTGGAAAAATGGAATTGGTTTGTGCATACAGATCTCAGTTCACAACACATACCTTCACTGACGACGTTTGTGGATGACATAAGTTTTTAATCTATGGTCAAGTTCACTGACATGCATCTTAACGTTAGTTCTGTATAATCGAACTTGTACACCACCACTGTGTCATCGTTGCTCTGACGAACACTTTTATGGTGGTCATAACTACAACTATCAGGACAATAATTATACGACTTCTCAAGCATTGCTCGACCAATATGGTCTTTCGGTTTTTGACAATCGATATTTGTCCGTCATTAAACCTTTATATTTGTATGAAAACAAGCTAAACTTTTTAATAGCCTCTCCTCAGGCATTTTCTCTAGCAATCATAAGTACGTTCAAAGCCACTCAAGCTTGTATATGTGATTCGGATTCAACATTAAATATGGTTGCCCTTACGCTGAATAAAGGCAAGTTTTGACACCCTGTGACAAACTTAACAAGGAACATCTGATATGAAACGTTACACCCATGTAAGCCAGATGAGCTCTCTCGGCCCATTTCGTGTATTGTATTCATTGTAAAAAAAATATCTTAAGTGAAATTGTAAACGCATTTTATGTACAAAAAAATGGTCACGTGAACACTGATCATGTGACACGATCAGTCACGGAAGCGGTGTTACTGTGAGGTATCGTGTTCGTGTTATATATATATATATATATATATATATATATATATATATATATATATATATATATATATATATATATATATATATATATATATATATATATATATATATATATATATATATATATATATATAGATATACCAGTTTTTGTTTTCATCGTTCAATAAACATAAGTAGACGGGCTCTCGCTTGAAGTGACAAATGTTTGTTAAAATCACTTACGCTAACATAAAGTTAATATAACAACAGATCATAAGTCTTACAAAAGATCGTGGTTTTAGCATGCTGAGATTTGCATGACTGCGTGCGTCTTTCTTCGTACTTCCGTCAAGTTTTGGTAATTCAATTTCTTAAATAAAAAAATTAAAATTCATACCGGAACAATTTCAACCAAACTAGGCAAAATTCCTTTGAATTGTATACAAATCATGATAGATCATCATGCCAATTACAAAAAAACTGAACAACTTTCAACGAACGTTTTCTCAAAAAAACTATTGCACAGACATCGACCAAATTCGACACAAATTATCTTAACTTCGAAGCCTTTCAAGTGCAGATAATGAAGTATGCCCACAGTTAATGACAAAAGAAAAAAAAATTAAACGACTTATTATCGACAATCGCTGAACGGAAATTGACCAACAACGTAATATAACATACTCTAAAATTTAGGCATTTCAACTTTATTCAAATAATGCCCATCTGCCATCTGTACAGACACCATTATTCTAAATATAAATATGAAAAGTGCAAGATCAGCAAACTCAACTCCCATCCAACCTGAACAGAATTGGACGGAATTAGACAAAAGTTCCTTGAAATCGTGTGGGGCTAGTGGAATAGTATCCATTTCAGTTTAAATTCTAGAACAATATAAGAAATAAAATAAGATAAAATATATCTAACGTATTTCTTACTTTCAATAAACTTTGAATACTTAACCGGATGCCAGTGTGGGAGTTGGGTCAACAAATTTTGGTCAGTTGAGGATAATGATACGTCATGGATTATTGCCGCCAAAGTTTGTTACAAAATCTGTTCGAGCACAAATAAATGAAAAAATAATTGGATACCATACCTACCTAACTACCTACCTACCTACATTGCTGTCGGACATTTCTTCTCATGTTAGGTTTCCGTCTCCAATAATAAAACAAACAACAAAAACTGAATTCGTCCAAAAAATTGACGAAAATAAACTTTGTAATGCTTGCCATTTAAAAACAGGCAATTGTCACCAGAATATTCTGTTCAAAAGAATAATAATTTTGGACACACGAGATACCCCTTACCCCTTGTTTTCGTGACTCGTGACTTGTCAGTCTATTCTGCGCACAGCTTTGAAAAGATGTAATGTTTATCTATCGGGCTATAAAAACGAAACACATTACTTTGGACTGTTTCTGGCAGCAGTTCAACCGAGTACTTATGCCAGTTTTATTGCTAGTTTCACAAAATTCAGCGTAACAATGCCAATAAATGGCAAGAAATACTAAGCAAACTACTCCGATCTTGTAAAAATAATTAGTTAAGTTCAACATTGTATAAAAATAAGCCATTATGTGGAAGAGAGACGACAACGAATAGGGTGTAATGTATTTACAATGTCTTTTTATTGGGAAAAAATTACTAAAGAATTTAGAAATGGGAATTTCTTGAGAATCTCGTTCTAGCGGCAAGTTCACAAGTTGTGGTAGCAAACGATTTTGTACTTGTGGGACAACTTATTGCAATTTTTTAAAGTTATTTATTTCCATTTTTTATAATGTGTTTATCAGTATGATTCTAAAAGATACATTGTAAATGGGATTTTCTGGGTTACTGGTTCAAGAAGGTCATGGAGTGGGTATATATGTTGATATTTATACATCACATTTACATATGAATTTCGTGTGGAAATTTGGGATACTTTTCATCGCTTTATGAATATCGATATTTCCGGTTATTTGGTCATAGACTATATCCTTTACTTAAGATCTTTCTTTCTTTATACAAAATGGGTTTTTGACCCAAAATAACATTTGATCCAATGTTACAGAAATGACATACCGTTGCGCAGAATTACCTTACGCGCAGAATTGGCCGTCATGGTGGTACATACATGTATTGTGAATTTAGGTACCTATAATCCCTTAAAGTTTCAAGAGTCAGCAAATAAAGCTATACACGCTCAGAAGAATTCTTTCTGTAAATACTCAATAACGATTGCTTTATCACCCAACTCCCAAACTGTAATTGATGTCTTGGTATTTATCGCCTTACTAACTTCTAAATCAAAATTAACTGTTCACACCAGGCAATTGCTTAAAAGCTTTTCGATTTTCAATGAATCAAAGCTGGACTGCAAAGTAATATCTTTGTAGGAAATGGTGTAGGCATTAAGTAAGAGAACCACTTTAAAATTTACAATTAACCTTCTCGTTCTGAAACGGATTGATCTACCGTGAATGCTTATCAGTTCTGATGACAAACAAATTAATGGCATATCACGTGTATGCAGAATCCTGGTTATTTTGTGCCTATGTATAGTCAATGCAGAATATTAGTTATCTTGTGCCTATGTATGGTGTATGCAGAATCCTATTTATCTAGGCCTATTTATCTCGGCCTATCATGGTTGTCTTGTGCCTATGTATGGTGTATGCAGTATCCTGGTTATCTAGTGTGTATGTATTGTGTTTGCAGAATCCTTGTTATCTAGCGCCTATGTGCGGTGTATGCGCAATATTAGTTATCTTGTGCCTATGTATGGTGTATGCAGTATCCTGGTTATATTGTGCTTAGCAAGATACAAGTTGGCGGTCAACTTTAACGCATGGGATTAGAGACACTGCTTGTAGTGGTTGGTTTAATTTGTAACTTTCCAGTTATCTATATTGAAAACAAAACAAAATTGGGCGTGTAGCTTTGAAAACGTTTATAAAAATATCTTTTCTTCTTTCTTTTTCACATTTATGCATGTATGTAATGTATCTGTTAGAATTATAAACATGTTTTTTTTTTTTTTTTTAAGTTCGTAAATTCAATAATACATCTCCACCCTGCTGTTTACGACATCACTTTTAAGTCTTTTCCGGTTGGCACTGTTCGTAGACAAAGAATACTATAACTAGTAAATACACTTTCCGGAAAATAAGTTGGGGAAATTGCAGTCAATACCCCTACATTTGTGCATAAATTTCTAGAGTCAATAAATAACCTCAGCCTTCTTTCTGTGTGCAGTTAATTTCCAATGCTTTTTTTTTCAGAATGGTTGAGAAGAAATGGATTTAGCGAAGATTTCGAGCGACTTGATTCAGAGTTAATGGACTCCATCCTTTCTCAGTTTTACCATTCTGTATCCGGAGAAGAAGGAGTCCGCTTTGTCCCGGGGTACTTATTGCAGAATTATCCACAGGAACTGACCAACTATCTCAGAGCCGCGCCTTGTTACAGATCCATCAATATTATTAACGACGCGTCATTTCAGAATTCAAGAAACGCTCTTGCCGTATGCAGTGAAAATCGTTCAGAATCAGACGAATTGACAATATATCCTTTACCAAAGCGGAAAAGGGCAATGACTCAAGAAGATCTCAACAAGCTGTACCAATCCGGAGTTCTTTCCAATAGTAATCCAATTTCTCTTCAGAACAAGGTCTGGGTTGAGATAATGGTTTACTTTGGTGGCCTTGGAAGACAACATCTTAGAAATCTCGACAAGGATAATTTCATACTCGAGACCGACCCTGAAAGTGGAAAGCGATATTTCCGGTTATTTGGTCCTAGATTATCCAAAGCAAACATGACGAATCGAATGTTTGAGCAGCCTGGAAACTTAAATTGTCCTGTTCAGAGTTTGTTGCTATATCTCTCAAAGCTGAATCCAAAGACCACCGTGTTTTTCCAGGCACCACTCAGAGAAGCAGAGTATGAGGATCCGATTTGGTACTCCCATCGTCCCATCGGTAAAAATGTTCACAGCATATGGTTAGCCACGATATGCAAAGAAGCGGGAGTTACAACTGATTATAGCAACAGTTCTCTCTATATGAAAACTTTCGCTGGTAAAACAGACTAATGTGAAGTTTTAGAATTCAACAAATCATGACATTATCGGGTTATTTCGTATTTACCACCTTAAAAAGTGACACAGACTACTTTCCGAATCCTTGTTTATCACATCGACGACGTCTGTCAGGATATTTTGTGCTTATCGTCTTAAAAAGGGACACATACTAATCCTTGTTTATTACACCAATGATGTCCTCTAAATCTAATGGCCTTCAATATACATCTTAAAATATGTGTACAAGAACCTGCTTGAAAGAACTTTACCAGCTGTATATCTGATTTTGTTCTCAACAGATAGTACAACCATAAGAAGAGTTATCGTTTAAACTGTGGCATCATCTTCATGATTCATTCAAATTTTTGCCTTGATCAAAACTTACAAACATAATTAAATTGCTTTTCAACAATAGTATATGATTTGCATTTTACAAATTTCAAGAGGTTTAGCCGTTTCAATAATCTGAACAATGCTTTTGTTGTGTTTTTTCTTCTTCCTTTTTTTTATTGATTTCTGTATTTTATAACCTTACACAATGCAATGTATTGTTTCCTGGAGAATCTAGTTTATCTTGAGTTCGTGAATTGGAGTTCCATATGCATTTCGCTAGTAGTGTTGAAAATAGTAATGAAAATATTATTGATGTTTTTTTTTAATGAGGGACAGACGAAGTGAACATGATCGTTGTAACTCTTCAGTTATAATTCTTGTTGGTATGTTTCTACAAATAAGACACAGTCCAGTGTGTATGCTTATCGTAACTCTTCGGTTATGACTCTTGTTTATACGTTTCTACAAATAAGGCACAGTCCAGTGAGTATGCTTATGCTTATCGTAACTCCTCGGTTATGCCTATTTTTGGTATGTTTCTACAAATAAGGCACAGTAAAGTATGTAGGATTATCGTAACTCCTCGGTTATGCCTATTTTTGGTATGTTTCTACAAATAAGGAACAGTAAAGTATGTAGGATTATCGTAACTCCTCGGTTATGCCTATTTTTGGTATGTTTCTACAAATAAGGCACAGTCCAGTGTGTATGCTTATCGTAACTCCTCGGTTATGACTCTTGTTTATACGTTTCTACAAATAAGGCACAGTCCAGTGTGTATGCTTATCGTAACTCCTCGGTTATGAATGTTGATGATATGTTTCTACAACATAAACGTGTATGCTTTTCGTAGTACATCGACTCTTAACTCTTTGTTGATGGGTTTTTGCAAATTGGGTACAGTCGAGTAGGTATGCACATCAAGGCTCATAAAATCTGATATCGGCGATTTGAAATTGTTATATGACGTTTACAATATTGCTGATGTCATTTGAATTATTCTATAATGTAAACACTGAGTAGCTGCATACTTAAACCATTCGCACAAGAATTTCGTTAAACTCACCTTTTTAACGGTTGCGTACTCCGATCCCCGCTCAGTAACTGCCTTAGCAAATGCTGGGCCTGATGTTGCATCATTTTGGCGGAGCCCCCCCCCCCTCCCGTATTTACGTCCCCCTCCCCCTTGAGAGCACGACATTTGGAAATAAACTGTTAAACAAGTTTTATGTGATATTGAACTTAAAAATATTCTTTCATCACTTTAAAATTATTAAGGCGCGGCCCCCGAGAGCTGAGCCCATCGGTCCAGTCGTCTAAGGCCGGCACTGTCCAGACTCTGCAGAAGATATATACACCTTAGAGTCCTTCCGATAGGCTTCAGTTCCAGTTATATTTACCTCCCATTGAAATAGATGTCCGCCATACTTTAGATCAGGTTTCCTTAATTATTATTGAAAGTAATTTGTTATTTGTTTTTTAAAAAAGAAATTCCTTTTAGGAATTACAATTTCAGGCACACATCTTTCTGAAAGTAATACTCCATTTAAAACAAGTGGATAAATTTTGGGCAAAATAAATGATAAGACCCGAGTTAAACGAAATCTTTGTATATACCTGAACAGATGGATTGATTGACTATTACGACAGGTGTTTGTTCAGTTTGGAACCTCGCTCGGTCATTTCCGTCAAGTCAAGAAATAGCCTCCACAATACACAAAATTTGAATTGATATGGTGATATATTTTGACAGAAAAGTCTGATATTGTTACGATTCGGGGGGGGCGGGAGGGGGTAGTGGCCTTATGTGCTCGCCTTTACAGATCTCTCACATCTGTTCGCCTGGGTTCGAGTCAGCGTGGGTATATGAAAAAGTTTGCCAGTAGCTTACCGTGGGTCGGTAGTTTTCCCAGGTCTTGTCTGGCTATTCCTGCATACTAGTGTGCAGCATACTGGCCGCCATGTGTAATCTGAAAATGGCGTTAAACCCACAAAACAAAACTACAGTCCGATGGTGACTTTGTTTCTTTCTCGATTTCACCAAGAAGATTTAGAATGTCCAGACTGGTGTTTGATCTGAGAACTTATTTGGAGAATTTAATGGTAAAATAAAGGATAAGACATGAGGCAACCTAACACTAACAATTTTCCGTTCGAGAAAAGTGTGGCATGATTCCTTTTTATGACAGGTGCCTGGTTATCTCCAGCCTTTCGAGTTTTCTCTACCGCGGAGTTCACATGATGATAATACTAGCAGTCCCTCATAAAGGGCATTTCTTTCCTTAGATGTTTTTCATGAACTTTTCATAAGGTTAGATAACAGTAAAATCAGATTATTGTGTCCAAAATTGTTTTCCTTATTGTATTTACATTGTTGAGTTAAAACATATGTACATTGTTAGAAAACGCTCGCTCATTTCCGGAAGTGATCGGAAATTAAAACCACCTCGAAAATACTAAAATAGCCACCACTGCATTGACATGATCGTTGTTTACCAAATGATGTCATGAGCATGCGCACCATCATAGCGTTCATTACGTCGCATAGAACCGAGATTTTTCTAACAACAACGTCTGACGTCCGGTACTTGGACGTTATTGGTTTCCCAATTTAGCCTGTGACAACGAAGACAAAGATGGTCTATTTTTGGTCAAAATATTCACAAGTTTCATGGTTTTTTTTTTGTAGAAGCATGCTCTTAATTGACAACTTTCTTTTACTGTATTTAAAGCAAATAATTCCCAAAAAGTTATTATAATTGTTTTGACTTCCCTCTATTTTACAAAGGTTATTTTAGTGTTTCAGTTTTCCGCCATTTCTGGAAATGTTCATCATATATTACTCCATCTAAGTATTTCCATGATGAAATTTTGCAGAAAAGCCAAGAGGTATTCCAATTGTATCGTGTACTTCAGAGATCAGGTCATTGTGTGATATGAAAATACGTAATAGTAGAAAAGAATCTTGGCCTTTTTCGTTTTGGTTGTTTCATATATGTTACACTCTGCAGTTTAATAGAACACTTTCATCGTCGACAAAAGATAGGTGAAAGATGGCCAAAATGACCGTGGAAGGCTTTCAAGGTCATTGTATGAAAGATAAATCAAGCTCTACAATGGTCTCAGAATCTTTTGCAAAAGTTATCTGGTTTTATTGTCTTTAACAGTAACATCGAGCGAGGCATATATATCACCTTGGGCAGCGACCAAGTAGATATACGTTTTTAGGTTGGACAGGAAATTTGCATATAACATTATAACAAAATGCTTCTCCAGGCGAAACTTAGAATTTAGAAAATATGGGATTTTGTTTTTACTGACGTCATCTATTTCTTTTCCTGTTACGTTTTTTCTTAAGGGCAAACTCTCAGCTGTGGATTATCATCCGGCTTTGCCCACCATATGCACCAGAAGTGCACGAACATTCATAGACACTGAAGACCAAGAAGATCAAAGATCAAAGTAACAGGGAGTAATCGATTCAATTTTAATATGATGCTCTATGTTTACAGGTTTGGAACTTGCAACATTATCTACTGTTGCTATGGATACATTTACATTAGATGTGGTAGGACGTTTTCTATGGGATATAAACTAGTTAAAATAGTTAATGATTTAAACGTACACAGTGGTTAATAAACTTAAGGGAGCAATGCTGCAAGTATACTGTAATCAGACGTGGGGATGACAGACGCAAGGGTCAACCGTTGTGGTCACAGAATGAATTTTTATTTTATTGTTTTGGAAGGTTAATTGTTGACTGATGTACGGAGGAATATATATATATATATATATATATATATATATATATATATATATATATATATATATATATATATAAATTTGTTAATGTTTTCTCCCCTTCTTTTCTGATCCACTATGGCGGCAGCTCGACATAGCGAACAATATGGCGTCATTGCTAGCGACCGTACAGTTCTTATACTTTGTAGGTACTTCCACGTCCTGCATCAAGCACAACGTTAAACATTTATACTCCAGTCAAATACTACTGGCAACATGTCATGTTACTTAGTGTGTTAATACATTTTATTGTGTGCAACAGCAGTTTACCAAGAGCAGGCACAACTTGAAGGCCATTGCCAGTTTCTTACCCTAACTAATACAACATCAATCATCCAGCTATCGATTACCATCAATGAACCACAGACAGTTCACGTGGCAATTCTAGAAGCAGACATTTGCTGTCGCGACAGTCTCTATGTACCTGGACAATACAGGCACTATAGTCTCTATGTACCTGGACAATACAGGCGCTATAGTGTCTATGTACCTGGACAATACAGGCGCTATAGTGTCTATGTACCTGGAAAATACCGGCACTATAGTCTCTATGTACCTGGACAATACAGGCGCTATAGTGTCTATGTACCTGGAAAATACCGGCATTATAGTCTCTATGTACCTGGACAACACAGGCACTATAGTCTCTATATACCTGGACAATACAGGCGCTATAGTGTCTATGTACCTGGAAAATACCGGCACTATAGTCTCTATGTACCCGGACAACACAGGCACTATCGCTATAGTGTCTATGTACCTGGAAAATACCAGCACTATAGTCTCTATGTACCTGGAGAACACAGGCACTATAGTCTCTATATACCTGGACAATACAGGCACTATAGTCTCTGTGTACCTGGACAATACAGGCACTTTTTTGCTCTGGATAGCATTGCCTGTAGTTTTTACTTCTTGTTTCTTTGTTTCACAAAAGTATATGCAGTGTATATACTCATTAACGATTTATATATTTCGCTAAATACGAAATGTTTAGTTTTTTAGTGTCTTTTACCCGTGATAGATTGGTGTAGTCATATATGGATCCAGACATTTTAATTCATGTCTGTCAGTTACTTGGCTGGTTGTCTAAATTATGCTTAGACCATATACATTGCAAGCCTTCTTCAGATTTACTGTCAACTTTTGACTATTACAATAAGCGATGTCGTTTCTGCATTATAAACGCTTAATTACTATTATTTTCATGTATTCTTTAATTTCTATGCATCATACAGAATTCATGTAGTCTGAAATCTTAAGAATAAAGTCCGGTTTTATAAAAAGTCATTTTGTTCTGCTTTTGTCGTCGACGGTGTTTAAATGTCTTATATAACGCGTGACAAGTAGTAGATTAAGGAAAATTCTCGCCCATTGACTCAACTCGACCTTTATCTCTACACTTTTACTTGATGGAAATTACGTAACGATTGAAATACTTAAAATAAGATCATAAACATAAATTGGGTAGGTATGAAGTAATCAGTAATGGTATAAGTGTACCAAATGACAAACGGTGTGTGATATATGACGTGTAAAATAGATATTCCTTTGGTCATTTCACAATTTCAAACAATATATTTATTATTATTGGTCACTATAGAAATGTTTAAATGAATTAGGTGAGAATATGAAACTGATAAAATCCCTTTCTGTATAGATCTGGTGTATTTAAAGTTATCTTATCATAAAATATAACTATTACACATTAATTATAGATATCTGCAAATAGTTGTTTATTTATATCTCCAGAACAACGATTATCAGACTTTTTTAGGTATGTCTTTGTTATTTAATTCATTAAGTAATACGAACAGCACGCCGCCTAATGTAATTTTACACACCATAATACGGCTGAATTAGATGCAATTTGTGTCTATATTACCTTACAGTGAAACCTATTTTTTAATATTGTTTATATCAATATGGCTCCTTTTTATGTCATGAAACACGATTAGTTTGTGTATCATTATCAAACTTTTACTGGATAACTTCTGGGGATAATATATTTATTATAGTTTTTATCATAAATTGTATTGTTTAATGTTTCCAATATGGTAAATTTGGTTGGTAATCACTGATAATGTATATGGTAAATCAGTGATAAAAATTTTAAGTTATAAATTAACCATCAGGCGGTCAATCTTTGGCCAGTTCTTTCTATGCAATGAACAGGTATGGTTATCAATGCAACAAATAGGTTTGGGTTTCTATGCAATGAACATGTATGGTTATTTATGCAGCAGATAGGCATGGGTTTCTATGCAATAAAAAGGTATGGTTATCTATGCTAAGAATAGGCATGGGTTTCTATCCAATGAACAGGTATGGTTATCTATGCAAAGAATAGGCATGGGTTTCTATGCAATGAACATGTATGGTTATTTATGCAGCAGATAGGCATGGGTTTCTATGCAATAAAAAGGTATGGTTATCTATGCTAAGAATAGGCATGGGTTTCTATGCAATGAACATGTATGGTTATCTATGCAAAGAATAGGCATGGGTTTCTATGCAATGAACAGGTATGGTTATCTATGCAACAGATAGGCATGGGTTTATATGCAACGAATATGTATTGTCATTGACGTTTGGAGAATTATTTGATACACTTTAATAACTTTGTAAGAATGAAGATGGAACGAAAGTTAGATATTATATAAAAAGTAAGATTCTACCGATTACAGATACCAAAAAAGGATTACGACAATGGATAGAGAGAATGCATTTTTATTGAATTGAACAAGCAGAGCCAATTAAACTCTTTTTTACATTTAAAGCCATGCGTCAGTTAATTAACCAATAGTGAAAATAAATTTAATTTTTTTCTTCTTGTATTTGCCTATTTGTTTCATAGTTTCTTAACAACAGGAATCTGCTTTCCATGAAAAATGTAATCTTCATTTGAGTCAATCATTCGACGTGTAACATCTCTATCAACCGTTTTCATTAGCTATTATGTATAAATACAGTCAATCATTAACAAAGTGGATTCTGAATTTCAATAAAATGTGGCACAGATTTTTATCCCTTTCTTGAGAAAATTACAATACTAAAGTGTTACAGTTCAGACCAGCACTAAATGGCATGATTGTCGGCTGCAAATAGAAGAACAGAAGAAAACATTATATATATATATATATATATATATATATATATATATATATATATATATATATATATATATATATATATATATATATATGTATGTATGTATGTATGTATGTATGTATGTATGTATGTATGTATGTATGTATGTATGTATGTATGTATGTATGTATGTATGTATGTATGTATGTATGTATGTATGTATGTATGTATGTATGTGTGTGTGTATGTGTGTGTGTGTATGTATGTATGTATGTGTGTGTGTGTGTGTGTGTGTGAAAGAGATCGCTCGCTGTACTTCTAGCTAATACGTTTCATGAATTTTTAAAATACATTTTTTAAAGTATCGTTGCATATATTTCTGGAAATAAAATAGGGTGTGAAAGCAAAAAGCCCACTCCTTCCCATTCTGGGAAGATGATAGATACCTGCTATCTCTCGTTCAGGATTGTATACAGGTAGCTGCCATCCGGGGCTTTCTGCAGGCCTACTCTAACCGGGCCCGGTTGCTGATCAGGGTTGGGGTAAAAGTCTGCATCACTGTTAGGGTACTCATAGTCCGTTTCCAAGGAATATACTTCTTCTTTTATGTTCGCACGTTTTCGCAAAACCGCAGGGGTCTGAAATTAGAGGCGGCAGAAATGATACTATATTTCTGCTCAGACAGCGAAAGAGGCGAAAGACAAACTTATAACTAAAAAGAAAATCAAGTACATATAGAAATTTGAATGTTCTGTTTGTCTAGGAAAGACAAATTTATGTGCTAATAGTGAACATACCATCGCTTCCAAATTGCATTTGTTATGGTCAATCAGATGATTTCTCTACGGGTGAGTGAAGGGTAAGTGTTTCCAACACATATGACAAAGATCACTCAATTGGAACATATAAAGTAATTTATATGGTTTTAACAGAAATCGAAGTATGCCCTCTTTCTTCAATGACCGTCTCAGAATAATGCTGTTTGTTGTTGTATTCTTATTAGTTTATAGACACTATTAGTTCTAGTCATGAGTATTTCACACCTTCTACTTTGTCTATGAGGGCTGAGCAGAACTTTAAAGACTTCGCACCGATGTTTTATCTCAAAGCTTTCTTTTCATTTTACTGTACGACAAAAGATGATAAATTAACGCTTTGCAGGACAAGCTATTTAAAGTTTTATTTTAAAAAATCCGCTACATTTTGTAAATGCTTTAAATAACAACAAGAACAGATAAAAGACATTTCTAAAGAAGAAAAAGTTGCAGATCTCATTTTGTGGTGGTAGTGGCGTTTCGAAAGAAAGGACAGCGCCACCTGGAGAGCAGTTGTTTCAATTCATGTAACTAAAACGATTGTATGGCTTCTTCGAAAATTAAATTCAATATTGTTTGTCAAGTATGAAATAAGTATACAGAGAATATATGCTTCTTTCGAGTGAATAACGGATATATTTCAGCAAATAGCTGAAATTGTAGTATCTTTTACGGGTGCAAAGCAGTATATTTCATTGAAAGAGTAATTCTGCCATAGTTAATCACCTTTTAGACAAAATATATCCATTATTCACTCGGACAAGCATGATGTTCTAAAGTAGACAAGTCTTGCGCCAAAATCACCTAATTATTATTTATATTCTGCTGTTTTGTGGACCCCAAAAAAGCCTCCCAATCACACCCAAAATGAGAACATTTCACACGGATATAAAATTAATTGATGTTTCCATAATAATAACCTACTAGTGAATAGCAACGTTTATTAAAATGTTTATTAATAAGAAATTAAATTTCTTGAATTTAATATTAAATCATTACCCATTTGAGATTCTTTTTATCACATAGTTTCTATTTCTATTTAGATAAAAAAAATGAATAATTTCGTTCATTTCTCCAAACGGTGTACCTTTGATCTGTTGTGCATAAAATATAGTCACAAAGTTGAACTAGTAAAAGTATATTGCATATTTACAAACAATAACCAAAGAACAAGCGTCCAAACGAATAAACAGAACATTTTATAAAGACAAAAATCATTTTTCAAAACAGAATGTTTAATGTTTGTGATGTTTGATTTATGGTACACAGTATGCCTAGAGTACATGTTTACCCTAAAATGCCACTTTCACAACTAAACATTACGTTGTTGCAATTTCATGTTAAAAAGTATTACTGGATGCTGAAATTCACATATTTGCAGTAATGTATCTGTGACCGGATATTTTCAGTACTTAATTTGGAACAGTAGACTGTACAGAGGACGTAAACAAATTTCTTTTCGAGACAGATTTGCATCACATATTTACTGCGTAAAGATGCTATGGTTAGATAAAGTTCTGTCAGTTGCGATGCCAGTTTATGTCCACATTCTTCTGTGAACATAGGTGAGTTTATTTACTTCTTTAAGTTAACATTTAAACCACGCTTGTATATAAGGTAGATTCTGTATTTCAGACAAGTCACCCCCTCCAGATCCACCCCATACATCCGCTATCAAATGAACAATACCCTTAGTTTCACTTCTTGTTGGTGTTATTGGAGCTTTACGTTATTTTTCGTATTATGATAGTGTTATAGATGACGTAACTAACCCCGGTGGGGGTAAATTGTCCATATTCAGAAAGCCGAGATAATCTTTCCTCAATTTCGCGAGTCGAGTTGAAAAATGGCCGTCAAAATGATTTTTGAAAACAAAATATTAAATATTAAAAAGTTTTCCCAATCAGAATCACATAAAGTGATATGTTCACATACTATAATATCAAAGTATTAAGCTGCACATAGCATAGGTATAGTGTACTGACTATGTGATAAAATAAATTTTACAACTGTTATACAACATCTAGTCAATATGTCAAGTGTATTTTAGTCGCTGTGGGTGTCACTGCAAGGAATGCATTTCATCGGCAGTGAAGCAGTCCCTGTAGCTGGAATGAACAAATAAATTTGATAATCCACTGCAGTGAATCATCAAATTTATTTCTCACTGTGAATCCACTAATTCACGCAGTGATACAAAATAAAATGTTACATTTGTAACTAAACCAAATTTAAAACACTAAAGATGAAAAGCATTTATTCGTTTCATAAATTTTATATGAAATCAAAAAATCATGGTAGCTCGTATGTTTAATAATTAATTAAAATGGCTTATTGGTTTATTCGTTTTCTTTTCTTTTCACCTAAACGCTGTTCAAATACCTTTTTGCACATGCATTGTGGCGATAACTTTTTTTATTGCAATTTGATAGAAAAGTCACAGGGAGAGTTTGTTAAGGATTACTATCACATGACCATCTTCTGTTATCTTTTCAAAAAGATCTGATAACAATTTCGTACACTTTTACATCTTCACAGAAAGTATACAAACTACTATCAGTACCTAAGTCATCTGAAATAAAATCAGTTGCTCTTTTCAACTGCATTACTTTACTAGACAATAAATGACTTAACAGAGCATTATCATCAAAAAGCACAAGGTGATGTTTTACCCGCTAGATTAGTGTTGTTTTGCATTCGTATTTTGAATCAGTGGGTATCTATTTATGGAATAAATTTTAAATGGAGAAATATCACAAAAAACTACAATTATTCTTATTATCGCAATGTGTACCAATCAAATTGTGTATTTAATTATTATTACGAGCAATAATAGTGGCATGTGGCAGTCTAAAATGGAGAGTTATGATTTAAACTCAGCTCATATAACCGCTCCAGTGGCCAAATGGTTAGAGCGTCCGCCTCGGATGCGTGACGTCGCGGGTTCGAACCCCGGCCAAGTCATTCCAAAGATTTAGTTTTAAGAAAAATGGTACAATCAGCTTCATCGCTAGGCGATCGGCATCAAAAGGTTAGTGTTAGGACTGTTCGGCCTGGTGTCAAAATAATGTGACTGGGTGGGACATCATACTACATGTCTGCGGCAATATGCCCAAGTGCTAGATATCACTACAAAACTGTCACACTGCAGGCATCATAGCGACACGAGTGAAACATTGTTAAAGCTTCATTAAAAATCCAAATCATACGCACAAATCATTGTTCATATGTATTATATAGCCACAATGGATGAATACTGACATCGTAAAGCAACCGTACTGATAGGCGTGCAGGCAAATTATGTATAATTGGTGCTAATACATTCAAAACATTGAAGACATTACACATATTTACGTACATAGATTTTAAACAGGAACGTCAAAATGTACCTTTGTATAATCAGTAACTCCAGATTACATTCTAATAAGAACTGACGTTTTTGAGAAGCTGGCATAAGTCGTTTTTAACAAAGTTTGATTTGATGAAAAAAAAACCTTTATGAATAATGAAGTTAACTGTCTTGTAAACAAGAAAAGACATACCTGCTCTGAACTTCTTTTTCGAAACTGAAAAAAAGAAACAATTCATTAATAATCCAATAAATACCGATTTGTATGTTGCTTTGGTTAGTTTCAATTATTCAGATGGAATAGTGGCAGCATAGTGGTTAAGGTGTTTGATTCGTGATCAGTAGGGTGCAGTTTCGATTCCAAACATCTGGCCAGTGAATAAAATGGCTTAGAATATATTTTGACCCCTACACCCAGTGTTCTATATGCTTGTCAATATATCCAAATGGCGACTGAATTAAAAGTTCTAACATTTTAATACGTAAGGTAAAGACAGATCTTACTAACTGTCTCATGTATGAATCACTGACATGCTTCTGCGTATGCAGAAAACATTTTTTGCCTTTGTTTTTATCCTTAAAGACAGCTAAATACAGGTACGCGTTGAGTTTTGAATTATTGTGCATTTTGTAAGGACGACAACCTTAGTTGTCATAGTATCCAGATCAATTTGTGTCGATGTGTTAATCAATTATGCTGTTTAAATATATCTATTGTGCAAGATGTCAACCAAGCACAAATAACTGATAATAAACACTGTCGGTACGATATATGTATTGCAATTCGGACTACCTCTAATATTTCTGCGAGACAAAAAATTCTCGGATGATGCCGGCGCGGTAATTTACAGAAGACTCATTTTACAGAAACATTTTATTCGCCATATATTTCTTAGCAACAGAGAAACTGCGATCTGTTTTGGACCATTTCGACTATTTCTCCGACTGCACTGACCGAAGTTTCGACAGAGAAGTTGTTAATGAAAAAAAAAATAGCTCGGTGCGTTTGATTTAAAAAGAGGTGCTATGAACCAGCAAATACGACCTGGATGTTGTAGACAGTCAGAAACTCCCAGGAACTCAATTTTGCTGTGTTTTTTATCAGACCAGGTGGGCATGGCACTAAGTTACAAATGGGTATCGACTCGACGGAGTGAAGTTTGGGCTGGCTTAACCCACATCTGCAAGCTGAACTACGACAGCTAAGTGCGACCGACCGACGGTGATGCGTATTGGCAGCCGCCAGGTATGATCCAAGATATCCGCTGCGTTCCTATTGTACACGTAGAGTCAGTTAGTCGATATACCCGAGTTTGGTACAGGCTGAAAAGGTGAATGTTAGCGGGAAGATTGCATACAAATGGTATGAACTTTGATTATAAGCATACTTGTATTAGGAATATAACTATTAATCCATCCATCAAGATAACCATAAATGCGAATGGCTAACGCTGAGAACAACAGTGACTTTTGGCTAAAAATCTCCGACAATGTACAGTATGCTCCATGCAGCGCATAATAGGAAGAAACGCATGGTATTACCATATTAATGCATGGTATTACCATATTAATGCATGGTATTACCATATTGGAGATGCAGGTTTTGGAGTACTCGCTGCACACTAGCTTTGACCCAGATTTGAAGGAGCATCTGCAACAAAACATATGAGGCAGACAGAAAAAAAAGACAAGGAAGCGATTTAACTTTCTTCTTTTTGAACTGTAAGAAGCACGTAAAAGCAATGTATGACCTCTATAGAATGCCTCAATTTTGAACAGAAATTTACAACTAATTTGGATACATATTTGGTGAAGTGTATACACTAACTGAGATACTTAAGATCATTTTGTTATGTTATTGTTAAATGCAAGCACAAAAACCTAAATGGGTATTGAAGAGTAGTTGATATTTAGATGAAGGCCTATGACATATATTCTGATTCGTCAGCAGGATCTTTGGCTACACAGCTGGCCCATGATGATAAATCCAATTCCAGGTTCAACGCGAAATCCAGGATAGAACATAGGGCCTTATCTGCACAACAAACCCAGGATGTGCAGTCCATTCGACATCAATGACGAAGGCTGGAGCAAAAGCTGTCAGCCTTTGCTTGTACATCCGGTACCTAGCAGCAGGCGCCTAGATCCTGCGCACAAAATGATATTGACTGCACAGCCAAAATCCCAAATTAGGGCATAATAACCACAAAGTTCTGATCCCAATAATGACGAACACTAGACGTCCAGAAATCCCGCCTTCAGGGTCTACAAAGAACCAACTTTTAGGGCATATGAAGAGTCGTCGGCCAGTACCAACACCAAGGCGCCAAACAATGTCATCATTTGTAGAACGGCTGTTAGTAGCTAACGCTGTTGTGAAAGACTAATGTAAATGTATAAACTGAAATAAAAATCAATCGATTTCCAACAATTTGGTAACGTACATAGCGTTGTCACTGTGGCAACTGCACCTTATGCACAACGAACAACGTATGGTATGGTACTACTGGCTGACATCTGTGAAGAATTCAGGAACAACACCTCGCTGAAGCCCTACGGCTTGGACCTATTATAGCTCGCCTAACATGAATTGGGACCCTATCGTGAAAAGATCGGCTTTAAGCTAGAACTGCTGACAGACACCGACAAACACCAGGTTATCGAGACTAGCAAGGGGAATAACCAGACGTAATTTACCTCGGGTGCTAATTACGACAGTAGAAAATCAGACAGCTGGATAGCATATATTTACCAAAAGAACTTAAATGACTTAGCCATGATGCAAAGAGATAAAAAGCGGTGTTCGGTTGGTGCATAGGGATGCCATATCGACACGGATCTAGAATAACACAAAGAACTTCCTAATGATTAAAGCGACTATGCTTTGGCTTCTGGATCAATGAGAACTGGTTTAATGGCTGGTAGTTTGATCTGAGAAAGTTCACTAACGTGTCCTCTGAACAAAGCTGGTCCCAGTCTGCCGTTAAAGGGCAATATGTTGTCCACAACAGCTGTATCCAATGCTTGGAATCTGTGTCACAAAGTTCACCGGATATTAGGGTTTAACCAGAATACCTTGGTGGCACTGTACATACAGAGGAACACAGATCTCAGAGAGAACCCAAAACTGAGTTTGAAATATATTTCTTTTACCTGATGAACAACTTCGTCTTTTGCAAACAAAATAGAAAACCTGGAGTGAATGAGACGTGTACTGGTTAAATATGAAGGCTAAATAGACATGCTGCGCCGCATAATTGCCGACTCTGCGGTTAATATTCAGCGGAAATCTTCTAGCTGTTTACAGCACAAAGGTTACCCGAATACTCAGTTGTTTAATTTACACAAAGATGTCGATATGTGATCTTTCAAAGCACATGTTATATAATTAATATTACCATCAGACAAAACGCGCTAATGCAACAAGTTTAGCCGCTTGAGCACCGACTTCCATATTTGGTACTCGTTTGGAACATTTGATTCTTAATCATATTTTGGATTATTGTTAACTTATTTGACATTACATTCCAAAATATAGAAATTACAGAATTGTGTGAAGTTGGTTAGATTTAAAGAAATGTAACACTTTTATTATATACTCTTGTATACTTTGATTTGAATGATCCTTAGTTTCAAAAATAATCGCTACATTGCCGACTTCAGGTTCTGACTTTGCTGTTATATCTCGAACTCAGTACCCACACACTAACGATGTAACTCCCACATTGCTGGGATGACACCGCCCGTAAAAAGGAAGCCAGAATGCTCTCTCTCTCTCTCTCTCTCTCTCTCTCTCTCTCTCTCTCTCTCTCTCTCTCTCTCTCTCTCTCTCTCTCTCTCTCTCTCTCTCTCTCTCTCTCTCTCTCTCTCTCTCTCAGTTGCCCCATCAATGAATTGGACAGGATGAAAAGAACTTTACTCAAATAAACTGACCACAACTTTGGGTTAAAAGACCCGCTGATCATTCCCATCGTGAAATTAGTATAAATAGTTTTAGCTTATTTTCATGTTGTTTTTCAAGCAAAGTTTTTATTATACTTCTTAGAATATGTTGTATCTGATATCAGAGTATGTCTGATCAGTCCAGTATTTCTTTACTAAGAGCTTATATTTGACAATATCACAAGAAAAGTGTCTGCTGTGTTTCTTGGACAACACTATATATGACTGAGATGCGGATGGGTATTTAGATTATGTCTTATCAACGCAGCGTAAGCATAGTTAAAACACCAATTTAATATTTTGTCGAAAATATATTTGCTTTGTTCGTTTGTTTGTTTCCTGTTTGTTTGTTTACTTTATTTTCGGTTGGAGATGGGGGAGGGTGTTACATTGTTACATGTATGTTGATCCACGTAAATATTGTATAAAAAGTTTTAGAGTTCTTTTAATAATATTTTGTATTATTGTATGCAACATTTTCTCGGCTGAACGAGAGTTGACGGTGGATTCCACATTAAGGTATGATATACCTTATTTTGATTAATTTGTTTTTCTTTTTATCCGCATAAATTCTTGCATGCATTTTACGTTCTTCTTCCCTAATTTAATAGTATGCAGTTTAAAAATAGAACGTGTCTCTTCTCCTCGTCATACTGGCAATATATTTTATGCCATTTATTACAGCAAAAGATCTTATATATACTGTAACCGGGTGGCCGAAGGTCTAAATCTTCGGCTGGCTGAGTTGTCTACAGAACTCGCCTTTACCGATCACTGCCATCTCACATCTGCCCGTGTGGGTCTCGGGCTTAGCCAATGCGGGTATATGAGAAAGCGGCCAGTTTCCAGTAGATCATTGGTTCTTACCGGGGTTTTCCAGGGTTTTTCCTCCACCAATTATACTGTATAACTTATCTTGCGATGAGAAATGGCATTAAACCCACAACTATCACCCGTTTCCCATTGTTATGCTCAAGAAATTCTCATTTTATTGTAATATCATAAATTGATTTGTTGAGTAGGCCATATGAACCCAGTTATGACATCGATTTTGTTAATTACACTGTCCCTGTATTTAATCATTAATTTAGAAATGCATTATTCATTTTGTTGACAAAAGATGTGAGATTGCACTGATGCAATTGATCTTGAGATTTAAATGCACTTTATTGAAAAACAAAAGGGAAAAAAAGAATTTTGAATTTATATAAAACAAAGTGCACCATTGCTTTTGTAAACCACTTTACAAAATTCGCATGCTAGTTTTATGGATACCATTTCAATGCGTATACTGTCTATGCATTAAAAATACAGTCATGCTTAATTTAACTTAGTCTTTTATTTTATTAACCTAATTTGATACCTTAAAACCACGGACAACCTAAGAAGATTCATATAAAAGTAGTAAAATGGGGTCCAGTCACTTAAATGATTTTCGACACAATCATTTATATGTATTGATTGAACCTCACTAGAACACATATTAAAGGAACCATTTAATTCATAAAAGAAATAATTTTATTCAGTTCCTGCGAGTGAACCATTTACTGATTGTGACTGAATGATAAACTAATCCAAGTCCCTGAAGGAATAACTGTAACATATATTACTTCCCTTAATAGGAAAGTATTCGATAATTTATTTGGTTTAACTTATGAAAGTGCTCAATAATCTGCATGCTTACATTCAATGTTTAATCTAAAATTGAATGCTATAATTAAAGAATTACAAATCAAGCAAACAATTCAGACTTAATGACATATACTTTTTTAAGCAAATTAAAAATTGGGATAAAATTGGGAACATAGTCTATTTGTATCAAAGAAGACAATCCTATGACATGTATTTCACCATTTTCTAGCGTTCACAAATGTGTACAATCGCATATATATATATATATATATATATATATATATATATATATATATATATATATATATATATATATATATATATATATATATATATATATATATATATATAAAAAGTGACTATTCAGATATATTTTGACAGCTATTTAATGTGAAATATATGTGCGAAAAGTAGGGGTTTTTTTTATTTTATCCCGGTGTTTGATGTAATTGGCGTCTTGAAGCTACCGGTGTCACTCCTTCCAAGTCGGGTAATACTGAAAACAACATAGACCTTGATATGCCCTTGAATGATTTGCTTCCAGATCAGAGTTGATGTTGTTTGTACCACTAGATTCCATTTACGAATTTCAAAGACCGGATCTTCTGGCGCTTTTTGCGAATTTAGATCCGGGTATATGGCGTTTGCAGTCTGACTTGTAAGTGAACAAAGACGATACACCTGTTACACCGGTTCATTTGTTACACTCAAAATCTGGAGTATTAACCAGCGTATCATTCTCTGTTTTTTTTTTTAGTAATTTCCATCCCTCAAACGTAAACAATTGATTACAATGTTCACAAGTTTCTGGTAGTAGTCGGAAGTCCGACTTTACACTCATATGGCCGACCAATCATTCTGCAGTGTGTCCTACAGCGATACACCCATGTTTTTGTCGTTAGGTTGAAATAAGCTCCAGTGTTGCCTTTCGTGCCATATTTGAGGGGGGATGTTTTGTACGTAGTAAAAGGAGAAAGTATGTGAGCCGTACTGTATGTTCTGCCATATAAATCGAGTAAAACTGCAAACAACGCAGATCTTAATCTGCTGTAGCATAATCCTCTTGCAGATCAGGGTCTGTGTTCTACTGATTACTCCATACAAAACGCACAGATCCAATTCTGCCGGCGAATTATGTAACTGTAGATCTAGCTCTGTACAGTTTGCAGTCAGACTCGTCTTACAAACCAATACATAAGGCATGTATCCCGCTTCTTATAAATTCCCACTATTCATCGTGACATTCTCGTGATATGGTTTTTTGCTTAATCAGTTTACTCACCCACCACACCGAGTTCATTGGCGCTCTGCTCCGTGCATCTTTTCACCCTATCAATTTAACTCCTCATATTGTAAGTAAAATTTGATACATTTTAAAATACAACTAACGAAATATTTATTGCACTATTTTGGAAAAGTATGAACTGAAGTCCGGAGTTAATTTACTCCACCATGTTGTTTATTTAGTGGTAAATCATTGGTGAGGAACTGAACCACAAATTTTGTGAGATGCTGACTGTATTAAAAATAGTAAAAGGCAAAAAACTTTGAAAGACTGCGATTTCACATTTGATTAGAAGAAGAAGAACCAACAAATTGTAAAGAACTGCATGTGTTTAAGCGTACTAATAGTTACTGAGATTATGTTTGCACAACTTTCTTACCAATAGACTTCAGAGCAACGGTCCAATACAGACATTTGACCTCGTCCAATAAATAACTATTTCTTCAATATCAAACTGTTATACTTCTAATGACGATTAACAGAGAGCCTTTCGGTATGTGGTGAAAACCGCATGAAATTTGGAAGAGAGATTTTACAGATATCTTGAGCAACCACCATGTGGAGTAAAAATGTTAGGTAAACATCAGCCATAGCGGATTGGTTAGAGATCTATTGGAATTACCGTTGTGTTCTCGTTTACTATGAGTCTCCACGTTATGCCGAGATGTCAATTTTAGACTCGGATCTCGACAATCTGGCACGAGAGGTTGGATTTATGATATTGATATCTTGACTTTACAGAAATAAATATCGCTTTGGCATGAAACAGCGTAACAGCAAGGAACTTGCCGATCAAAGGTAACATCAACTTCAGTAATGGCACCCAAACACTTAACTCATTCGATAAATGACGTCATTTCCGTTACACTACTCTTCAAAACCAGCAGATCAGCTTTTATTAATTCCAACGATTTTGCCTTAAAACAACTTTGAACAATTTTTAAAAGTATTCGTCGAGAGGTTCACAAAAATAAGCACAAAATAGTCATGATACCACGATACTCATATACGAATTTGTATATATATATATATATATATATATATATATATATATATATATATATATATATATATATATATATATATATATATATATATATATATATATATATGTATATACATACATATTTAAAAATAACAAGGCATACAAGACCTATATATAGGTGATTCCGTAATTTTTTGCATGTGCCTTTCCACCTCCCCTCCCCCAGCGGATATTCTGTAGATGTATGTGAAGCTATAAGAAAAATTATAGTAAAAATACCCGTATGTAGTGTTAGTAAATTAATCAATGAGTATGACGTAGACACATTACAGCAATAGTATCAATTATGTACTCAGAAGTGTCTTTATATTAATGAATTAACTTTGTACAAAGAGAAGTGCTTTGACCTAATTAGTCATGACAATAAAAAGTGTTATGGACTATTAAGTCGCATGCCGATATCGATAATGATACACTTCTGTAGTGTAATTAATGTTTTACACCTTAACAAACCTAATATATAGCCAATATTTTTTATAATAGACACATCGACTACTTGCTTTAACAGTCTTATAAAATATTTCAATTCATTTTTCGATAGGAAAATAAAAGAAAGAAAGAAATAAGGTGGATGAAGAACTAGTAGCTAGCTACGTAGCATCCAACAACTTCCCCATTAGTCACACTAGTAGCATGCAAAGTATACGCTGGGCACACCTACTAATTTTTGTACTTATATTTTATTATCTATTTATTTGTTTATTTAAATATTTTGCTTTAAATTTTCATGCAGCAGTACTCTTATTCGCAAACGTATTTGCTACTGCCATCTCACCTCTGTCTGCGTGGGTTCGAGTCTAGGATTCGGCGAATGCGGATATGTGAGAAAGCTTGCCAGTAGCTTCTCGTAGGTCGGTGGTTCTTTCCGGGTATTTCCCGGTTTCTTTCTCCACCATTAGTACTGGCCGCCATGTATAGCCTATCGTGTGTAGAAAACTGGCGTTAAGCCCCACAACAACAACAACAACAACAACAACAACAACAATTTGCTACTTCATCTTATTGCTATCAACACAAATTTACGAAAACCATAACATCCAATTTTCCATAAACGATCACCTTCTATAATAGTACAAATAGAAACTCCCACAATCTTAATGAACCGAAATTCTATAAATATTTTAATAAATAATCGGCACGTACACTTAATGCGAGATTTAAAAATTTAAGAGATATTAATTTTGTATCTCTTAATTTTATTGCTCTATGGATTGCTGGACTAAATGTTTGTTTTAGTTAGCTTACTTGACCTTGCTATCGTTCTCAATGACTAAGGATTTTAGACAGTGTTGTCGAAATCTTGAACAATTTCCACCTGTTGGGTTTTCCTGCTTATTTCAAATACATTTTCGAGATTTTCCACTTCCTTTATTGACTTTAGTAAAGTTGTACCTATTATATCCATGTTTATATAACTATGATTAGTAAGCCGTCAAAAGGTATGTTTTGGACGTGTACCAAATGAAGAATAAATCAATTTGAATCCATTCCAGCCTTATGTTTCCAGATTTATAGCAATTCTATATCGAGCTAGCGTATAACAATCTTAATGATTTTCAGTACTCCAAAGAGTAGAGTGTATCACTTTCAGCTAATTGTGATCGTATTCCATTCTCTTTCATTAAATATTATTTTCAAGGTTTGTTCATTTTTGTTGTTGTTTATTTTTAAATTGTGTATAAAGCCGTGGATAACCAAATGAACGTGATATTCCTTAAGTCCACTGGCCTGCCATGTGCTGTAGTTGTTTGGATTTTTTAATTTCTTTTCGCTTTAGCTTATTTTTTTATTGGTAAGTGTTTTTTCTACTCTCTGCGTGCCGAATTTTCCATCAGGAACAACAATGTAACCTTTTTCAATTTTTTGGGATGCTCTCACGATTATTTAATGAGTGTTTTTCAGGCATCCTATCATTTTTGCATGTACTTCGTATGGTCTTGACCATGTGTAGTTCAGACTTTAAAAGATAATGATAGTTTATAGCTTTATGCAATTTCCTTAATGTATTTTATCTACTCAATTCCATTCCAACATAAGAGCTTGACAACTGAAACAAAAAATATTTTTGTGATAATTTTACTTTTTTACTATTTCAAATTTTATTGACTATAAATGTATCTCATTTTGAATAGACGTAAGTCATTGTATTTACAATACAAGAAGAAATTCATCATAAACTGTCAAAGATTTAACATCGCCCGACAGTAAGTCCTTTAACATCGCCCGACAGAAAGTCCTTTAACATCGCCCGACAGAAAGTCCTTTAACATCGCCCGACAGAAAGTCCTTTAACATCGCCCGACAGTAAGTCCTTTAACATCACCCGACAGAAAGTCCTTTAACATCGCCCGACAGTAAGTCCTTTAACATCACCCGACAGTAAGTCCTTTAACATCGCCCGACAGAAAGTCCTTTAACATCGCCCGACAGTAAGTCCTTTAACATCGCCCGACAGTAAGTCCTTTAACATCGCCCGACAGTAAGTCCTTTAACATCGCCCGACAGAAAGTCCTTTAACATCGCCCGACAGTAAGTCCTTTAACATCGCCCGACAGTAAGTCCTTTAACATCGCCCGACAGTAAGTCCTTTAACATCGCCCGACAGAAAGTCCTTTAACATCGCCCGACAGTAAGTCCTTTAACATCGCCCGACAGTAAGTCCTTTAACATCGCCCGACAGTAAGTCCTTTAACATCGCCCGACAGTAAATACTTTAACATCACCCGACAGTAAGTCCTTTAACATCGCCCGACAGTAAGTCCTTTAACATCGCCCGACAGTAAGTCCTTTAACATCACCCGACAGTAAGTCCTTTAACATCGCCCGACAGTAAGTCCTTTAACATCGCCCGACAGTAAGTCCTTTAACATCGCCCGACAGTAAATCCTTTAACATCGCCCGATAGTAAGTCCTAAGCAAGTGCATTTTTTGAAAGTTTTCCTCGTAGCTGAACAATTTGTTTTTGCACATATCAGATGTAACAGTCCTTTTGATTACACACATTTTATGCCTTGCAACATTTTTTCAAAATCTGTAAATAACGAATAGAATTTTGACTTAAACTTTCAAGACCAGTTTTATTCAATATGTGAGATATCACGCACGCTATCCTCCGGAGAATGATAAAATTATGGTGCTAAACTTCCTCATTTCACATAGATAAACAATAAATCTATTCAAATCAATATTGGTCATTAAACATTGCAGTTTTGAATATACTTGATTTTTAAAGAAAATGAAAGGTATTTTTTCCCCCAATTTAATTTCATTTTATCCAGCAATTCGTCATCTATTATTGTTCTCGAGACAAATAAAAAATCTTTGTGGCATTTCGAAAATTCCTTTCTTTTGAAATATTTTAACTGTTATTCTATTCCTCAAATCTTTCATCTATTTTACAAATTCATACTTGTTTATCCATACAAGATATACTTTTTTAAATCTTTGCTGGTTCTGAATATCAAACTCGTACAGAGCTGAATAAGGGATTTAGGTCAGGGTTGATATTCGTAAAGGACACATCTTTGTAGCTTTTTTGGTTTTAAATCCAATGCGCATAATAGCTCACGTAGGCTGGTTTTCTGCATTTTATCTGTTGAATTTAATTGTATGTAACCCATTTCTTTGTCTTCAGGAAGATTTAAGAGATTTTCCTTCATCCATCTAATTTGTTCATCGGTTGTCACTCAAGATTTGTCTTACCGTCATATATGGTCACATTGTCCAACATATTATGTTTATTCCTAGTCCATTATGAAGGATGCTGGTCTAGATTTGTCGTATTCTCCACCATTTTCAAGTTTTACTTTAAGATATTATTATTGATTTGATTCGGCCTGATATTATACTAATGTCCGCGCATTCCACACCAAATCATCGAGAACATATCGTATCCTGTTAAGGTAAAATTTGCATCATAAACTAAACCTGTGGCACTGAAATGCTGCGGCAGGTTAATTTAGTATTTTTTCATGCATACATTTATAAATTCCTAAAATTTGACACAGCATTACCGCATCTTTCTTTATGTACTCGGTGACGATCTACATTTGTGTGTTTTGCATGGGGTTAGATGTTTCTAGAAAATGAATTTCCCCAGTTGTCCTCAGTGGTTATACTGGTTATTTAAAACAGTACCTAGTATAACTTATATATTGTTAAAAGAACTCTGAACTCCCATTTTTGGGTTATGTGCTTATGATTTTTAACGTAGCTTTAACAATTTTTCTAGTCATATTGCTACGATGTCTGCAGTGTGGCAGTTTATAGTGATGTCTAACACTGAGGCATCATACCGTAGACATGTAGCATGATGTCCCACCCAGTCACATTATCCTGACACCAGGCCGACCAGTCCTAACACTAACCTCTTAATGCTGAACGCCAAGCGAGGAAGCTGTTAGTACCATTTTTGTAGTCTTTGGTATGATTCGATTGGGGATTGAACCCACGACCTCCCGCATTATTTTGGTGTATGAATGATGTATGGAATATGAGTTATAGAACATACAGTTTCAAATTTTGGTGTCGGTTGTGTTAGCAGTTTAATGTTTGTGCCCCCAAACTTCTTAAAACGTCTCAGACCAGTGCTAGACATAGCGTTGAACTGCCACATTGCAGATATCGTAGGGATATGACTGAAACATTGCTATATTAAAAATCCAAAATCCAAGGCACACACACATTTACACAACTTTACTTTTTAAAACTGAGTTTCAATTTAGTGGTCAAAACGCATGAATGCTTCGAGGCTTTCATTTCTTGAGAACTATCTGTTTCATAAGGGATGTGATGGGATATTCTTTTGAACAAGAATATTTTATTTTCTTTAACCTAAAGATATTTTTTCAACTTATATAATAGATATAATAATTTTTTTTATACAAACAAGATCACCAAACAATTTCCGAGAGCTAATTGGGGGCAAGAAATAATTTTTGCAAAATAATTCCACGTCGTCCCCAAAATCAAACTTTCGTCTTCTTACAATTGTGGATCTTGCTAAGGCAGCGCCATCTTATGGCATGGGCACACTTGACAGTTGCCCAGGGCATCACACACTTCTAGGGGCATCATGCTGCCCATATTGTTAAAGAATATTAACAATATGGTAGGGATCCCCAGTGCATTGCTTTGCCCAGAACCTACAATGTTGTTAAGACGGCAGTGTGCTAATGGGACAATTTTCGTCTCTTTCGCACCGATTATCCTATTTCCATAGGGACCCAAATTGAAGTGCACTGACACTGCTAAAGGAACTCAGTCACTTTTGGTGTCGAATAGTGCAATATCATCTGAACACTAATCGTATCGTAGAAAACCATGAAAGACTGTTAGACATCTTGTAAGACTTTTTTTGCCGGCGTTGGCTTCGTAACCATTTTTATTTTTTACTTCACTGCTCAGTTCATTATTGGCTTCATAACCTTTAATATCATTTCCGTATCTTGTCTCTTGGTAAATCTATCCATAAACGCATATACTTAGACGAGTATAAAGATCCAATGTTGACATAGTTAATTGTCAAACAATGCATATTTACTTTGCATAGAGTGATGTGTAATTAATGATTCAGCTCATCCTACTCAGTATGCGTTCTTATTCATGTGACATCTAATTAAAACATGAATAACGTTAAACAACATTAATATTGCCTTGCCAATCACAGATCGATATTATAATACCTTCTCTGAAATCAACAAGCACATCGATCTGCCTTGAAACAATGTCCAAATTACTACAAACCCCGTGTTTAAGTTAGTACGACTCTGAAATTATTGTATTCATTTTTTCTGTTTAATAAAGGGAAGTAATACATACCCCTCCTGGACAGTTCTGAAATATGTAACAGATTAAACATTAAAATTAAATGATTTTATTTAGAAATACAATATGAAAACATCGTTCAAAATAATAAATGATAATATTCTCACTTTCGTATTTAAAAGTCTCAAAGAAGCCGGAGAAGTTTAGTTATAGCAATCTATTTTTATATCTCAAGCAAGATCATTGCTTGAGATCAAATCTGTTTACTATTTAATTGCTATAGAATTTCATATTTCAATGGTAAAATTTGTACAAGAAAGCTGTAAAATATAAAATATTCTACTAAATTTGAGTGACACTTAATTAATGATAGGAACCTTACAAAGAAAATATTTCAAAAACCCAAATTTTAAAAGCCAACAGAAGATGATGACTTTATTTGTATGCCGTGGAAGTATAATTATATCTTCACATCTATATGTTTGCTCAAACATATATTTAGAAGAAAGTTTTTTAATATTTCTGATTCCAGTAGCTTGACAAGAGTATTGGAGAGAATTGATTGCATCTAAAATCGCTGATTGATGTCCAGCCAGAAAAAGAATGAGAGAAAGAATGAAGATAAGATCGATATAGTTATGTTTAGACATACGTTAATAAGCAGATGTATTATATGCACTTGTGTGTAGCAAACGCAATGTATATATATATATATATATATATATATATATATATATATATATATATAAATATATATATATATATATATATATATATTGCGTTTGCTACACACAAGTGCATATAATACCGATTAAGTAGCATCATTTTTGGTGGTGTGTATTTAGTCGTGAGAGAATATGGGCTTGTGTGCAGGCAAGGTGATGGGTGTCGTTTACGAATTAAATATTCTCTAACCTGTCGCAAATAAGTATTTTCTAAATTAGTTTCGTAAACACGGGATACTTACCCTTGGATGAACCTGTAAGGTAAAGAAAGGCACATGTATTATTAGGCAAGTTTATTACATACATCTAAACATGTATCTAGAAAAAGCAGTCAGTTTGATTAACATTACATCTCCACTGTAATACATGAAGATGTGACAGGGACCGCTTAATGATCATGTTCTAGAGATCATGCTATTAACGCAACCTCTAATTTATCAGCCATTCAGATGAAGTACTAATCTTTACGTTTAGGAGACTGAGCAGTATGACTGAAGAAAATCAATGTGTGCCAAACGATTTGATTTACTTTCAGATTTCTGAAAGCTGCATTTCCATTGGTAATTCAAAGGTCACTGGAACATGACCCTTAAGCGATAGGAAAGTAGAGATCTGATTTACTTAGATTTAAAAAGCAGTGTACTTATTTTGAATGATGATATAACAGCCGGCATTAATATCACATATTTGTAACATGCCGCCTTCGAACGTACCTAACATTTAAGTTTATTCGGTACTAGTGCTGCGACATTGTGAAATTTCAGGCCATCAAAAATTTTTGCTCCGATTTTGCAGAGAATAGGATTAATAAACACAATCGAAATGGAATTCATCTTTTACCAAATAAACATTATTGTTCCGACATATCTCTCAATGCCTACTCGTCTCTATTTTTACATGCTTGCTCAGCACTTGAATTTAAGGAGCAACTTTCTAAATAGAACACACACACACACACACACACACACACACACACACATATATATATATATATATATATATATATATATATATATATATATATATATATATATATATATATATAACCTGAACTCTGCTTGTGCATCAATAAAAGAGATGATAGTTTATGGTTTAGATCGCTATTGTTAGCGCCCTTATATATGGGACATATAAAACTCTTCTCCCACTGATGAACCAGATTATTAGATTTTCTTAAATAAGGCATGGTAAGATTATTTAAATCGTGTAATGATAAAAAAAGGTGTCATATCAATACCGGGGTTATTTGTTTTTGATTTTAAGTAAACATCTAAAAAGTCGATCACTTGAAATGGGAGTATTTAAGTGATGATCCTGTATGGAAGGATGTTATTCACTTACAATATTGTCAGAGCCATTTAAAGCGGACACTGGTTTATTCAATAAAAATTTAAATTTTTCATACCAATTTTAAAGATATGATCCAATTCATGTCGAGAATGATGCGTTTACTCTTTCAAAAGATGCCAGAATTGTCGAGTGTGTTTCCTCGCTTGAGTTGATTTATTCATTTGGGGCCCTCTAGTGAGTCTATTGTTATACTCTAGTGAATCTATTGTTTATACTCTAGTGTATCTATTATTTATATTCTAGTGTATTTATGGTAAATAAAGGCTATTACTTGGTACAGTTAAATTAATCAACTCACCATACACATCTATTCATTCCGGAAAGAAGGCACAAAAAGAAAAAAGAACATATATGTGAATTTAACCCTAAACTGTATGTCTTCAATTTATACATACTAAAACCTTTCAAACAACAAGGCAGCTAATAATTCGTATTTCTCTTCAAAGAGCATATTTTCTATCAGTAATGTATTTAAATCATTTTGATACATGACGTCACATGATATGACATTCTCCTATGCATTACTTCTCCAGACATATACGTGCATTTGTATTCCCCCCCCCCTTGTATTTATAGGTTACTGCGTTTGTATGGGAAAATATGAACGAGTTTTTCGGAAGGATATACTGCACGACCTTGGGAATGCAGTATATCCATCCGACAAAACGAGTTCATATTTTCCCATATAAATGCAGTAACCTTTTATTATGTGCTTATTTTCTTATTCTACCCAAGGCTTACACATATAAACAAAATTACACTACAAGAAATAAAGTAACTAAATAGATGCCGTATTCCAAACTAAATACATAAGCGTTGGTGCATCATTACACAACAACATTATTAATGAGAGCGTAACTCCGCCCAGATAAATTTGAGGTTGATCGCGCGCTAGACGTAAGTTTCGAAAGAAAATGGCGTTTGGTCTACTTAAAATTAATATTTAGAGTAATATTGTTAATGAATACGCATTGCAACAACTTTTCCATTTGATTGGGAACGAATACGTTTTGGTATTTTTATCGATTCAACGTAATCTTGTGATTATGATCTGGATTTATCTACATGAAGTAACTTTCATCAGATTCCAGCAGTGTCTGCCAATTTAAGCATATTACAGTGTGTTGACATTGGTATGCGTGTTTCTGTTCTGTCATTGATCATGAAGTCTTCCAATTGTAATTAGCAAAAAGATGCTGTGTAATTTATTGTTTATTTCATTTTGAGTGCAGTAAGGAGGATGTAACTGCACTTGGAATATAAAACTCGAAATTACAGTACAATTTCGAAATGTGTAATCAACCTTGAGAACCCATGACATGGCTGATGTAATTCGGATTTGCAGAACTACGAAAATATATGTTTGAGGAAATTCAGGATGAAAAATTGTTAGTATATTTTTTGTCCATTTTATTACCAGCTAAAGAAGACATTTATGTGTTATAACTAGCGTGTTATTGTGAGGAACATGTATGGCGTCTATAGCTGGCCTAAATCTGAAACATTGTATCAAAAAAGTTAAGGCTTAATGTTCCAAAGCAGTTTGTATGTGCCAGCCTATGAAAAATTTGCCGGTATTTGGCAGTCCATAAAATATCTGCTTTAGTTCATTCATAAAAATTGTTTACGTTAGAAAATAGTTCCTTTATTCGTTTATTAGGTATGAATTAGGCGCGAGGAGTACAGTATGAAGGTGCGCAATATTGGTAAATACTGAGCGATTCTGACAATGTAAAGTTAATGGAGAAAAATAATGAGCATATAATACTGTAAAAGAAATGTTGTCACGAGCAACATCTAGCACTAAACATCAGTCTATAAATCCCTCGATACACTCACGCCATCTGGCAATATATGATCAATGGTTTCTACTAGTCTGACCTACCATATTAATGAAAGCAATTGGAGTTATCATACTGTAATTACTTCATCTTGATTTCTTTATCATCATCAAAAGCTTTATTAGAAAACATACTGGAATTATTAAAGACAGGATATAGGAAGTTTTAGTTACATAAATTATATGCTTATACCAGTTGTACCCGACCCAATGTGGAATATGGAAATGTAGCTTGTGGTAATTGTACATGACATGATGAGAATAATCAACTTAAAATACAAAATGAAGGAGTTTGAATTAGGACGGAAACTTTTAAATCCATAAAATACAGGTGTATTACTGTTTTACAAAATGACAAACGGTTGAAGCCATTCCTGCCTTATATCTCTCCATCATCCATCAGTGACGATTTGCGATATAACATATCTAACACAAATAAATATCAAGTAATACATGCTTGACATGGCCTCTACTTCAATTCAATTCTTCCACCTGGTATTCGATAATGGAAATATCACATGAAACTCGTCATAACGACTCCAACAACAATTAGGAAAACACTCAATAATTTTTTTTCCCAGTTACTATTATACAAGCACAAGAAAACTTTGGAGTTGATTGTCGACTTCAGACAAACTGTATTTCACTTAACTAGCACATATACCTAACAAATTCGACTAATTCACCGTAATTTTGATGTGGTCTTGAGAAAAACACACAGAATTTTTTTTTCTTCTCTTGCTAGCACTACCGCGAACCAGGTTTGAATTGTTCCAAACACTATGACACTTATGTGGCTTCATTCTATACAGCCTCTGAAAAAGGATTGTGTCGTCGTCAAATGAAGTAAATATATACGAATTTGAAGTAGTACATACATTTATTTAAACACATTTAGGATATTTTGTTGATCCAGCTTTTCTCAAAAATGATATTTTCACGCCTGATTCATGGCTGAATCTAAAAATAGTTATATCTATATAAAACAGGTTGTCATCGTTACCGATCGGATTTTTTTCCATGAGAAAGCGGTATTAAATATCTTCCATTATCTGTTTTCATCTCTTCTATTCTCATTTTGCATCGGATTTTATTTCTTCATATTTCCTGTCTGTATGTTTCCTGCCATAATGCAAGTATTTGATCCATTGATCTGATTGTAAACTTTGATATCTGGTCTATTTATCTGATAGTAAACTTTGATATATAGTTTATTGAACTGATTGTGAACTTTGATATCTAGTTTATTGAACTAATTGTAAACTTTGAATATCTAGTCTACTGAACTGATTGTAAACATTGATATCTAGTCTATTGAACTAATTGTAAACATTGATATCTAGTATATTGAACTAATTGTAAACATTGATATCTAGTCTACTGAACTGATTGTAAACTTTGATCCATGTGAATTTTATTTTTTCTTCTACTTTAATATAATTTAGTCCGACTCTTTGTTTACAATTATTTGCCTTCTGAAAGAAGAATGTTCCGTCTAATTATCACATTTTGTACAAAATTTAAAATGATATTCACACAAAATGATGCATATTTTAAACGGGTCGTTATCATCCTCGTTAGCATGATCATTGTCATCGCTGTTATTGTTGATGTTATTATTATTCTCATTATTTTTTCTTCTTCGTGGTAGCAGCAGCAGCAGTAGTAGTAGTAATAGTAGTAGTAGCAATTGATACAGTAATATAAGCATGTGACTTTGTGCAGTTTATTATTATGAAAAAAAAAACATTAATTAGTAGACGGAATAAAGGAAAACAACACAACACAGAAAATAAGTCAAATTAAGGTCCATCAAATATTAATACATATGGAGCTAATAATTCATAGTAAATCTTAAAAGAAGAAATAAATCTACTAATATTAAAAAATAAAGTTTGGAACTTCTTTCATATAAAATAAATGAATGAAGCAAAAGTTTATTCAGTACTAGAAACAGAAAAGCGACTTGTTTAATACTTACCAACTTTTAGAAGCATTAAAATATTGAAGATAGAAATGGTTAAACACTGGAGGAAAATATGGCGGCATAAATATACCTCCTTTGTATGGTAATAACACACATTATAAATAAAACAGTGAAGAATGCACAAAATCAATTTCAAAAGAAGGAGAGAGGAATTGTAGATCAATGGAAGAAAGCGCGATTTTTCTTAGAGATGATCATGGTGATAGTTAAAAAAATATAAAACGAAAAGAGAATATAGATCAATTTTTTATTGTCTTTTTATTGGACCATGTAATCTGTAATTATGCCGGAAATCACACATTGTTTTATTTCAACGTTGCTTTCCGAAAAATATTGCACTACCTGCTTCAATGTATAATCCTATTAAAAACTGACACATCCAACACGACGGAGATCTGACAGGCATCAGTGAAAGTTAATGTTATGTTGACCTTTGGAATCCATGGTCATTGTATTTTTAAAAGCCAACGAGGTAAGCCTTGCATTTCGTGTTGGAAAGAATATCATTTATAACGATATGTTCCGACTATCATCTTTCACTTTCAGCAATATTTGATTGGTGAATTAAAAGGTCGACAGGACGTGACCATGTATTGATGCCTGTTAGTTTTAATACTGACATTAGATCTCTGATTTTAACAAACTTCTAAATGATCTTACCGGAGAACTTTACTCGTTTACTGTCCATAAGAAAGCAGTCAATTAGAATGAAGCAGTTAAACCATGAGTAAAACTATCTTGGCAAAATGCGGCCAACAAAGTAACATTGGACTTTCAATATTTCTAAAAATAAAATAATGAGCTTATGATAACATATAAACAGTGAAGAAAAAAGGGAAAAAGAAATTATAATCAGAGAGTAATACAAATTTGCAGCAATTTTTCTTCGCTACTGGGAAGTCTTAACAAACAGAACAATTAACACGTTTTATGTATATATATATATATATATATATATATATATATATATATATATATATATATATACATACATATATATATTTATATATATATATATACATACATATATATATATATATATATATACATATATATATATATATATATATATATATATATATATATATATATATATATATATATATATATATATATATATATGTATATATATACCAAAACGAAAACTATGCACTAGTAGAATTAATCTTTTTCTAAATCTTCGTTGTATTCTTTAATTATTACGGGATATAATTTGCGTTACATTAATGTACAAAAACGTAATAGATGTCGCTTCAGCTTGCAGACTTTTAGGGAATTATACACAGTTTTCAGTATCCGCAACAAGTCTATACAAGCTGGTTGTATTTATAGTTTTAACTCATGTGGAGACAGCCATGTAGAGGTTAACAAACACAACGTTTTTGGTGTGCTTATTTGTTTGTTTTATATCTGTTTTGTATTTGCCTTTTAAGAGTCGAAAGCGCTCAGGCTAGTTAGTTACTAGTTTCGCACTGTTCGTCGTCAGTTTATTGCATCTATCTTAATTAATCCCTGCCAAACGTGATCCCTTGGTGGATCCAGTGCTCTTGAAAGGTTTGTTATTCGCCATGTGATATATATATATATATATATATATATATATATATATATATATATATATATATATATATATATATATATATGTGTGTGTGTGTGTAAACAATGTTATGGTTGCAAATTGCAAATACGGTGCAGAGTTTGAAATTGACTATGAAAGTCCCTGTACTCATTTTAATCAGGATCAATCTCTCTCTCTCTCTCTCTCTCTCTCTCTCTCTCTCTCTCTCGACGATATATATATATATATATATATATATATATATATATATATATATATATATATATATATATATATATATATATATATATATATATATATATATATATATATATATATATATATATCACAGTCCTATCAAGTGCACTGGATCTAGCAATGATCACGTCTGTCAGGGATATATTAAGATTAAAGCAATAAACTGTCTACGAACAGTGCAAAACTGGTATCTAAGTAGCATGAGCACGTTAGACGCTTAATAGTCTTTTTTAAGGGCAAATACAAAACATAGACAAGACAAACAAAAAACCCAGAAAAACCGTTGTGTTTGCAAAACTTTACATGAATATTTCTACAAGAATAAACCTTTAAATTTATTCAATTTCGACAAGTTTATTTAAGCTTGTTGCGGATGCTGGAAAATGTTTATACTGAACTAGAAATCAGTTGCATTAACATCATCTATTATTTTATGTCAATTTATTTAAGCGTAAATTACATCCCGGATATTTCATTGTTATACTAGTAATTATAGGTAATTGGGTGACTATATATTCAAATTTAGAGAATCATTTAAAAGAAAATATGTCGGCTGCAAAAATATAATTTTATTTTTGCAGGCTTATTGATATAATGATGACACTTCTACCTTTGTCTCAATGATGTCATCTTAAGCTAGCACATTTAGAAAAGATCGCCTACCACTATATTTGGGGAGAGTGAATGAAAAAGACGAGCTGTTGTTGTTCTCGTGGAGGAAGAACCCTGGAAAACCCAGAGAATAACCACCGACCCACGAGAAGCTTCTCGCAGGCTTTCTCACATACCCCTTTTAGCCAAGCCTGACACTCGAACCCATTTTCTCAATTATGTCATCTTAAGTTAGCACAATTAGAAAATGATCGCCTGCCACTATGTTTGGAGAGAGTGGATAAAAAAACCACTAAACGTTATGCTACCTTCAAGTGAATATAAACGAGGCAGTTGTTTGGAGTTCTGCAAAAATGCGATTAGCATTATTTGGAGATTCGCCAAACATAAAAACTTCTTCCTCAAGCTAAGATTTGTATACTGCTTGACTGGTAATAATAGTTTTAGCAGCCATCTCTGATTAAAATAGAGTCAAGCTGTCTTTAATCCTACAACAATCTTTGACAACATTTTGAAAATTTTCTCATAGCTGAGAAACTCTTTAACTCATTTATTCAAGGACAGAAAGATTCCAAAGTGTTCAATTCTAAACTTAAAAAGTGATGTTTAATCTTTTCTGCTATCTCTACCGATGGCAGAAATATGGATATTGCGTAAAATATCGTAGGTCCGAATTCCGTCATTAGGAGTGAAACGCAAAGAGATTTAGTGCTCTTTAGACCAAAAATGCGAATCATTTTAAGTAAAATTGGGCCTAACACGCCAAAAAAGCAAATGTCGTCTTTACCCGTTGATTACCTACCCCAACAGCAAAGGCGGTATTCCCAGCAAAGCAGGGTCTTTGTTGTTTATATTAGAAAATCATTATAGGTAGGTTATAAAGCTATGAAAAATGACAAACCCGACATTCGTGCAAATTTTTAAATGTCACTGATACTGCTGTACACTGCGTCACATGGTGGTGGGTATCAAACTCTCTTAGAACAGCCCAGGTCGGCTACAGTTGGTGTTTCCTTGGGCAAGACGCTTAACCTCCATTAACAAGAAGGGGTAATCAATGTTACCTGACATTGTGGAACTAATGACTATATTTTGCTGATCACATTTTATAGGAAATCTAAATTATCGCCTTCTTATCATATTTAAAGATTTGTAATAATATACTTTATTCCTTTGTTTATGGGGTGGAGGAAAAGAAGATACAACTAAAAATTTAACAAATTTTGATCACTTGAAATAAAAATAGTCTTCGCGCTTTCCACATGCTCATCAATATAAAACATTATAATTTTATCCCTCTATTTTTTACTTTCCACCCCGCCACCCCCATCACCGGACTTTAGTTACAGGGTGTTAAGCTTAAATCCATTTGGCATACTTTTGTCTTCTCGCAGTGGTTACACCTATATAATATTGCTAAAGTAGAATCAAAAAGTAACCACTGCAATATTTTTTTTTAATTATTTACATTTGACCCTTTTGACAGTTTGTAATAGTTATCTAGGACATGATTGCCGTCAAGAAAAGTAATCTGTCAGATTTCACATGGTTACTTTACACAAGAGTATAGACAAGTAATCTGCCAGGTTTCACATGGTTACTTTACACAAGAGTATAGACAAGTAATCTGACAGGTTTCACATGGTTACTTTACACAAGAGTATAGACAAGTAATCGGCCAGGTTTCACTTTGTTTCCGTATAGACAAGTAATCCGCTAGGTTTCGTCAACAGCCATTCATCAGTTAAAGAGGACTGGTGTCAAAGTTGAAGGACTTATTGGTATAGTTCATTAGAACATCCCAGCTGCTTTTTGTTTTGCAGATACAACGTGCAAAAAAATGTTACATTAAGTCTGTCATTAGAGTCATGCTTACAGTAGCATTATCGTCAAATTTTCCCTTGTTAAAGTTCGAATCAGTTTTGAAATTTTCTCTTTTAACTGCACATTATGTATACTGATTCCACTAAATCACTGTGGGCAATCTCGGCAAGTCTTTCTTTTGTTAAATGTAGTAATCAACTTTCTTACATTTTGAAATAACGTCTCATGTATTTCACATGAAAGAAAAACAGACGTAAGATTCTATTTATCGCAAGAAAAACATCGCGAATGAACACACACACACACACACACACACACACACACACACACACACACACACACACACCATAGCTAATCAAGTCAGTAACCACTAATATCAATAATACTGCTCTATGGGAGGTTAAACAAATAAATGGCTGACTTTTTATTCTTCTCCACTGGTGGAGAATCTAACCGAAACTATCATCAGTCTATTACTTTAGAGTACATGTAGCTTCATTGGTACTTACCCGGAGTCCCTGCAGTAGCAAATTAAAGTGAAATACACGTGATCAATTCCAAGGTAAGATAAGATGATATATGATTTTTAAATTGATACATGAGTTGCAATTTTAGCTTTAAAGTTCAATTAAAAATGGTTGTGTGCAGTATTAAACATCAAAGAATTGCAAAGCTTTAATCGATACTTATGTAGACCAAAATAAGATTAACGTCGAAGTTGTAATTAAATTTAAATAATGTCAGGATATAAACATTTTCGTCACTTGAAAATTAAGATATATGTCTAATCATGGGTGTGCACCATTTAACAATTTAAAATCGTTATCTGGTGTAAGTTGAATAGATTATGAACAGATTATTTCTGCAATACAAAATGAGGCCATATTTCCATTAAACAAATATAAGTGAATCATAAATTACATTTCATGCAAGACTTTAATATTTAGTTACAAAAGCATGTAATAAAAATCGTGTAATTGATACAATGCAAACATGTTAAAATAATGAAAACAGGCGATTGCTCCAAATATAGATACAATGTACACATGCATATATATATATATATATATATATATATATATATATATATATATATATATATATAGAGAGAGAGAGAGAGAGAGAGAGAGAGAGAGAGAGAGAGAGAGAGAGAGAGAGAGAGAGAGAGAGAGAGAGAGAGAGAGAGAGAGAGAGTCTATTGCAAAAACACAAACATGCATATACTAACTAGGCGATACTTACCAAATTCTTGAGTGCAAAAAGAACAAAAAGATGGTTTACATACATGTATATGTGCTGCATTTGTGGTTGAAACAGGGCATGCGAATCTGTTTTAGAACATGATGCGAATGACTCTTATACACACATTCAGGCACACATACAAACATGCACTAACATATGCACAAACGCCTTTGTCACTGAATTGTTTCAAAGTTGTATCGTACAGCATAGAGGTATTCAGATCTACAGATCTGTACAAGCATTGACAAATAAAGTATATGTGAGTACATAAGAAATGTATGTACATCATAACAGGCAGAGAGAAATAATACAATTTTAATTTATTACAATGAGACTCCTATACATTTCTTCAGTTCACTTTCATTTAGTACCGAAACCGACAATAGAAAGTGCAGAATTAGGACTGTAAATTTGCAGTAAAACTACTTCAACTATTGTTTGTACCCGCAAATGCATGTTACGAATTTTAGCATCGCAACACAAATAAAACTAGGATACCAAGAAAATGAACATTTTCACTTGTCTATTTATGATTATTGGCTGTTTAATTAACATAGGGTCCTTTAAAGCTTTACTGCACGCAGACCGTTTTAAAACACGATCCGAACATCGCTCGACCCATACCATCAAGTCGTGAAATAAGCTCGGATGTGTTTGATTATTCGCCTCTGCCTGAGTAAACTACATATATTACGAAAGTAAAGGTCTAGATTGATCAAATAGTAATTTTTATATCCTTTCCGCCATGTTTTTACAAATGAAGGAGAGAAGTAGTTCAGAATATAATTCTCAATGGCGATGAATTACATCCAACATGTATTTCATGACTTGACGGAAATGACCGAGCGATACTCTGACCACTTTAAAAACAAAAGATCTTTAATTCAGGCTGACTACAAAATTTCTTTCTAAAAATTGTTACTAGATATAAGAATCTACGTTTCAGTGCCGTCTACACAATAGCCTTCTATTAAAAATCTAAATCTTTTTTCGAAAAGATAATTAGAATAATCGTATGTTAGAAAGCGAGTGTGGACGGCTACTTAGTATAATTATTCACATAGCGATGAAAGAAGAAATGATACAATGCCATTTCCCATGCAAAATTATAAAGTACAAAAGTGGTTTTTAACAAACACAGTAGATATATTACGGATTTTATCAAATCTTTTTCATAGTACAAAAATACGTGGCATATAAATAATATTTTCCAAATATCTATTTTAAAAAGGCTGTCGTACGTGACACGCTATATGGCAATTAAATAGAAGTCTTAATTTTTTGAGTGCTTTTTGTTTTTAAATTAGCAGGAACAGATAGTGGCGTTCTCAATGCAGCATCGATAAATATTTAATATTTATCAATTTCAGATTCTAGAATAGTTGCAAATGACTTAAATCCTTTGAGACCCATCTGATGAGCAAATGATCATCTTTCTGTATTAACACCATCTTACCATGGAGTGCTATTACGTTAAAATGAAGTTAATCTACAGTATTTCAAGTTTTGTCCGTAAGAAAAACCGACAGAAAATGACACCAGCCATCTTGCTAGCCACGGCAAATACACAGACGGTACGCCATGTTGAACATATGTCGAAACGATTCCACTGGCGTGTTATTCACTGAATTTGAAAAAGTATTCGAAGGAGTTGCATAATTTTCATTTCGATACAGATTACTGTTTCTTTTGTGTTTTTGTTTAAATTATTATGGTCTTTTTTGTGTTGGATACCATCTTTGACTGAGCAATTCTACGCGTAGGCGAAGCCAGAATAAGTATAAAATAACTTCCCTTATGTAGGAAAGCCTGTTAAGGGAAAGATGGTCTAATATATGAAAGATGGTCTTTGGATTCAATGGCGGGCGTCAACGGTAAGTAGTATTAGAGGAAGATTTGGCACAACTATCGTCTCGTTAAATCAGATATACCGCGTGGCTCCATGAGATTGCATTAAGGTGGCGCTCTGCAGTTAAAAGTTTTGAAGAAAAAAAATGCCAGGTTTTCTTCACTTGTTATACTTGAGTATATTTTAGATATTGTTTAAAGAACTTTTAATTCTCTTTATTTTGGGGTAAGATTGATGGATATACTTTGGGCTATAGAATATACAGCTTGGCCTTACTTCAGATGTGCAGTTAAAAAATCTTAACTAACTTGGTCATTTTCACTTGCTGGACTTCAAACGCAAATTGTAAAGAAAACAACGAACTATTTTAACAATTTTTTTCTTATATTGTGTAATTGATTCATTGCACTTTCAAAAGCTTGTTTGCCTAGCCTACTCTGCCAAAATGTAAAGCCACTGATTGGTCATTTTTAAGTCGATAGCCTTTAATAAACCTTATGTCACATGACTTTACAACTGCCACATGTGTGTTGATATTTTAGAAGAGCCACTAACATGTTTATTGGGACAATCTCGCAAATCGTCACATCTGACTGACACCGTGCATATACACGTTGATACTAAATTAATGTGTACACGTACGCGGCATGCCTTACTCATTTTTGCAACAACACCTTTTCATACCATTGAAGTACGAATATATTCACATTTATCGATGATGTGGACACAAATCCAATGAACTTGACTATAGAAATGATGCATTTTTTTTTCGGAAAGAGAAACAAAAATAAGAAAGAAAGTTTATGATCGACACTTATTGTTAACAATCAATTTTATAGACATTAATTTTGTTTTTCATGGGGGCCTGGGTCGCCGAGTGGTCTAAGAAACTCGTCATAAAGATCAACAACATCTCATCTCTCTCCGCGCTGGTTCGAGTCTCGGATTCTGCCAATATGGGAATGAGAGAAAGTTTGACACTATCTACCTGTGGGTCGATGGATCAACCGGGAGTTGACCGAGTTCTTCTTCCACTAAATCTACTGACAGCAATGTATCATGTGCTTGAAATGGCGTTAAGCCGACATCAACAATCAAAATAACAATTTCTCGATCTTCACAGATCTCTCAACCACGCGCGAGCTTAGCTAAGCGAGACTAACATGGCTACGAATATGTTACATCCACGACAGAAATATGCCGATTTCATGCACATTCGACACCACAAATCATTCGCCAATGAGGAATCCAAAGCACTAATAAAACATGGCATTTATTTGTTGAATTTTTTTTATTGTCTTGTTTTATTTAACAGGCAATGGAGTCATTCGGTGTACCAGTTCGTATCATGAAAGGAAGAAAGAATGAAAGAAGGAATGTCCCAACTCACCCCTTTCTTGTAGATTCTGAATGGCACCAGCTGTCCTTCTTCGTTGATAACATAACCTGCAATGATATATATATATATATATATATATATATATATATATATATATATATATATATATATATATATATATATATATATATATATATATATACACTTATTCAAACATATATTTCGTTATTTCGGTCCATTTTGTTTTATCTCTGTCTCTCGCAGACTTCAAAAACTAACTTTTTGTGATTAGTTTGCCACATGAACTCTGGGAATTTTCATTGACTGAACTTAGGCCTACATGACCTGTTGCTATGCGATAGTCTGTCACCCGTACTGTATTGTATACGTGTTAAACATAAAGACAAACTGCATTCAGTTTTAAGAAAATACTCTTGATTACATACAGTAACAAAATTGTGTTAGTAGCAACTTGAACTGTCACCTCAGTTATGTCTGAAAACGAAGGGTAAATCAAACCTTGACTGACAACAGAAATTAAGTGAAAATCGAAAATCTGGTGCAGCGTCTGTGACGAAATTAACCGCAAGCTTTCTAATCCATAAAATTTGCCTCTAAAAGCAGAAATAAAACAAATGGTAATCAAAATCATCCAAAGCAAACAGACAGTAATTGAAATGTGTTTTTTAACGATACTCTGAAGTCATGTGCAGCCTTATGTCCTGTTTTTACAGGAGTGTTGACTGTATCAATGCGCGCAAGAAGAATGTAAACGAAAATAAAATTATCCTCATTTTCGTTTAAAAATATGCATTAATTTGATCACAAAAAATAGTCTGAAGCATTTTATGTTTAATATAAATTTATAACAAGTTCCTGTCCTAACATTATTGTAAATGTTTTTTTCATCGATTTAGAAACGCAGCCGTTAATTTAAAAATTCTCAGTCATCCAGGTCCCTGTGCCTAATTTTGTTTGTGTCATTGGACATTTTCTGGTCTCCAGAATGAAATGCTACTAAATCCGCCATCTTGATAGACTTCTTAACGGATCACAGGATCCACATTTTGCCTAATCGTCCATACAGCTCCCATTTTAACTCCAATAGACTTTTTTGCTGAATCACTTTATCAAAGTGTTGTAAAAAATTAAGGCTTACATGTGAGCTCAAATGAGAGTTCGAATCTGTTCAGTTTCATATTTATAACTGTATAAGTGGACGGTAAATGGATCCAAATGTAAGTTAGTCATTTCCTAAATTAGACCGTCTAAATTCTACATAAGTGTTTACGCAATTTATTGTACAATACACTTTTGCTCAGAATGGTAAATTTTATTTAAATTCTCTAGGTTAAAAAACATTTTATAGAAAAACCAAAACATTTTTGTGTCTTGGAGAGATGTTGATGAAATCGTGCCCAAGTATAAATGATGACTAGTCTGTCTATCGCCTACTAAAATAAAATCTCCATCAATCAAGGTCACACCAAGGAAAAAGACATTTAGTGTCCAGAATCCTTGTTCGAGATCAAGGTCAAGATGGAGGGAGGGAAGTTAAAGCAATGATTTCACCCTTGTTCGTGTATAATTGGAATTTTTGTACCACTAAAGATATTTCAATGGCAATTGCAGCCCATATATGTAATAGTATGTTGGTGTGTTGCACACTACATACATACCTCCAGTGCCAAGGTCAAGGTCACAACAATAGGAAATGTGACTGTATTTCTTACATCAAAGGTAGAGGTTGAAAACTTTTAACAACTGAAAAGATAAAGACAATGCTCGCAGATGCATATCATGACAAGATGCATTGCACATATATGCTCCTCTCTCAAGGTCAATCATGACAAGATGCATTACACATATATGCTCCTCTCTCAAGGTCAATGTCATCTGCATCTATGTCTAAGTGACATGAAAGGAAAATGCACTAAGTTACGTTTTCCCTTGCTAAGCACTGTACAAAAGTTTCAAGCATCTTGAAGAGTTTAGTTGTCGACTAGTTGCGTACTTCATTCATGCATTATTTTATAATTGGCAATTTCTCGTCAGCATATTTCACTTAGTCTCATTCAGGTGTTAAAAAAAATTTCAAGCACCCAAGCCACAAACGTTGTAAAGGTGATAGTATATTGTACCGAATGGGGTGCATATGTTGTAATATTAGTTTGATGAGAGATATCTGGCCTATATTATATGATGTTTTTCGTATTTTATACCTAGAGGACCTCTTGCACTGTTAACAATGGAATGTATATATGAAAATCATAAGCCAGCGCATTACGTTTCATGAAGTACTCTTGGTTCCAGTTGGACAAACTATGATTGGCAGGATATTTAAATGCAATGTAGAAAGAGCTAGTTACTGGGTCTGCTGGTTTGGCGTCACCTTTGACTCATTATTGGCTTTATCACACCGAGGGAACATGAAATAAGTGTCGTTCTTAAGGACACAATGAGGAAGCGGAACCTGACTGGCTGAGGCAGGTATCGAATCCGCGACCCTTAAATTACGAATTCAACGCTCTACAAATTGAGCTACCGAGACTCTACAGCTTAATCAGTTTTACTCTTATATTTTCGGTTGATTGCAATGCAAACTTAAGTAATGAATTCGACAATGTGCAAGCAATCATTAAAATAACTACGAGCTTTAGTGTCATTCCAAAAATACTTGGAATCAAGAAATTAATAAAATTGTTCAATGGTAATAGCCTCAGACTATTGCTTATTTAAGTATTAGTGAGGACGCGTTATCGAGTCGCTGTGACGTCAATAAAATTATTATTGTGATGCCTATTAATCACGGGTTGATAGCAGTTCAAGATGGCTACTGTTTATATTCGAGGTCTCTAATAGTATGTCACGGAAAAGGCTGGGGACGTTCTTTTAGGGTCGAACGACCTGATCATTACACGCAAACCGGTCCCCAGGCGGTGATATTGGTTCTGTTGAAACTCCACTGTCACTGCAAGCTGAAAATTGCCAATCGTTGCTAAAATCCCGTACTTGTGTTTGTCTCATTTTTTAAGGGATTTACAAAAATATTTAATGAAAAAAAATATATAAATTGTAAGCCTTTCGTCAGCAACTCTAGCACTGTTATTGTAAATTTCCGTCAGTTTTTCCTCCAAATAAAATGTAGAAATGACTGAAATGTAACTCATAACGCCGTTGACCACACGGTCAAACTGTTTTAAAACTAAATCACTGGAGAGTACTTTGCATTATATAATGATGCCGTCAATATGACGTCACGTTTTACCTAGTTTTACTGTATTACTTGGATTCTATGGTCTTACAATACCTGGTTTGTCCTGTTTTTAAATAATGAAGAAGGAAAACCGTCTATCAGTTGTAATAATCACAATAAAAGTCACGTGAACGCTAATATTAAATTCACTTAAACTATATGAGACCATTGGAAATCTTTAGCCATTTAAGACCTGCCATAAATTGTCTGCTCTTACTTTTTCAAAACAGATCACAATTAATAGTTCCGGTTTAGTTCCCATGAATGTAGTCTCAGTCTATTTTTAGAGCATTTTTTCCCCCCGTCATCATCTGGCGGCGATACATGAGTTAGATTTAGGTATTTTTGGTAAGGATTTAAAGGCAATTGCTTATTTGTTAGGATATGAGTTTATGATGTGGTTGTCTGTGTGTGTTTCGGCGACAGTGTGTAAAAATGTTTTGGTGATGATCCGGAAGTGAATTCTGTGTTTGATTGCACGATTGGTTGTTTTACAGTCCAGCCTTTCTCAACAAAAAAACCCCAACAATAAACAGTGAACCATTGATAAGAGCATCAACGTGAAAGTCATCTTTGAAGGTATTTTAAATTAACATATGATTTGTATTGATTGTCACACAGTCGAAAGTTTAGTACTGAGAAACAAATGTAGAGAATGTATGGTAAAATTAATTGTGTTCTGGGTCCTTCTGTTGCGGAAAACTGATAGGATCTTAATTTAAATCTTTTAAAATGTTAATTTTTATTCACAGATGAGTTTATTTAATGGACTTTGCCACAAATAACATAACACCATGCAAGGTATATTTACTAACTTCCAAACAGTGTAAAATGTGTCAGTCTGTTAGATATACGAGATTTGTACCTTGTCGCAATGTGAGATCGGGTTTATATTCATACTGTTCAAATATAAAAAGTACTCCTGGCAGAGTGCCAGGTGTTTGCAGCTGCCGCATGCGCAAATGAAAGAATGCTAGAAGCACTGTATACCACTTTTATGTACTGTGGCTGAAAAATCTTTACATGTTGTAGCCGTAGAAATCGTTGCTTTTTGAACATTGTATCATATAAGATGTTTTCAAAATTATTTTTGTACGATAGGTGTCCATTTCTCTCTATTGTACTATGTAGCCCAGTTTAGGCGGCCATTTTATCAGCACTTAATTTTCTTCTTGAATAAATACGAATAATTTTCTTAATGTGAGTGGCCTTTCAAAACAACTGAAGGAAATATATTTAATATATGATTTCAAGACCCATGACATCCCAGTTAGATACGATGAACTATTTGTAGTAATTGTTTACCCATTTCCTCAGCTCCTCAGCACTTGGATGGTGCAGAAAATGGAGATGGTAGAGAAAAACAGTTGGTAATAAATGACAACATTCTCGTGATATATGCGTTAAATTCTCTAACTATAGTACAACATTGACATTGATTTTGAAGTTAAAAAATGGTCGTTGTTTCCTACTCTCTTTTTTAAAAATTTTCTTTAGTCATACTTTTTGCGGGTTATCCACCTTTGATAAAATACTCTGAATTTGGTATTAACATGCTGCCTTAAGCAAATTGTAAACTTTGAAAACTACATCACACTCCATCAGCACAAAATAACCCGCGTTTGTTTCTTTACCATAAAACACTAAAGCAAACTAAATTTGGACCGTATTTGCTGTAATCTTTTATCTACAATGGCCTTAGTGAAGAATAAGGAGATTTTCTCTCATATGTTGGAGGAAAACTAAAAAAATCTTTACCTGCAGTGATGCAGCATAGATCTGATGTGTTTAAAGGGTGCAAGTATCAGACGTCACAATATGCAGATCGTGTCACAATGAAATTCACCTTGGTTCTTTTCCAGTAGTTTTAATAAAATATTTTTCAAAAAAAATTATAGGCTGTCATGAGCGAAGAAATGTATGATCCAGTCAACTTTATATTAATGCAAGGAGAAGATATGTTTAGATGACCCAGTGGCCTACTACGGGTAAATTATGTCCGTGGCGACGATAAAGGCCCAAAGGAATTTAGGCGCCCAAAGACCACTTGTGCCCGTAGTTTTGGCTCTGCAGGACCTATGGCGCTTGAGACAAGCGCCCCGTCTGCCCCAACTCTCAGCCAAGGGTGGAAAACATCCGTAAGGCAGCGATATAGGAGCTAATTTGGACGTGTTCCTTGGTTTGGCTTGACTTGCCACACAGCCTTCGTGCAGAGACAGAGGTATTGCCATGAAACTTCTGAGTGTTGTTTGTTTTCATTGCTCCTAGCTGAAATGTTAGAGGGGAGCAGTTTCGATATACATTTGCTCTTTTCGACTTTGTACATGTACACCGGGACTTTGCTCTCGGATCTCAAACAAGGTCTCGAGTTCCTAAAGACACTCGAACACTATCATTTCAGTTATACTACCTTCCCCATTTACGCCAAATCAGATTCATATAGAATCAACCAGGGTAGACTACTGTGGAAACATAATTTAACTCGGTACTAAATGACCATAATTTGTTGCTGCACCATAAAGCATAACATCTTCGTTAGTCAAGGTTCCGATATATTAACCCTATCTACACCTTGGCAGATCGAACAGATATTTTAGTGCTTTGTCTTACCGACATCTATTGGATTTCATGAGTTGCCTCCTTTAGTATGTAAGGCCAAATACCCAATAGCGTGTAAGATCGGTGCATTGTACGTAGACCGAAAATTATGAAGGCAATTAACTTCAAAGGACACTTTGTAACTTTAACATCGAAAGTATGGCTACATACCTAATTGAAGCCATTACATGTTTTTTAGTTTTTTTAAGTGAAAGGTTTTTGCACCAATGTGGATCGGCAGTGAAAAAGTGCTTTTTAAGAGTCCATTTTAGTTGTGAATTCCCTTGTCTCGACGATGTAGTAACAATCTTAAAAAAAAACAACTTAATTTTGATTGGATGCCAATGAAATTCACAGACCCGATGCACATAAATATCTGCTCGATACGCCAAGGTACAGATAGGGTTGAAATGTCAGAATCTTGGCTAGCGAAGATGAAAATAATGCAACCACTATCGAAAGGAAAAAGGTTACATACGAAAAGGAACAAAATATATTACAAACAGAAAAAGATAATATACAAAATATTTGTTCCCAATATTTGCGCTTTTCCACTAAGCAAAGGTGTTTTTTTTTAAACAAAATATATTATGATTAAGGTTCGGATGCGTTATCGGCAGAAACAATTGTGATATGACAGCTTGGCGGACAAGATGTATATACTTTTAAAAGAGCATATTATTTACTTTCCTTTCTGCGCAAACTCTGTCAGCTGCGATTGATCTTATTATTTGATTGCCTCCATCATCGCTGTGATAATGATCACAGTACGGCCATTAGCACGCGATATGACTGATCATCAATCACAATACAACACTAATGTCACTTGAAATGTATCTTTGTCGTATTTTATTGTTTGGCTGTGAAATCAGACGACCAAAATTAGTGCAATACACGTTTGACGTACGTAAAATGTGCAGGGTGTTGTCGTGATGGATACAGTGAAGAGTTATGAGACCAGAAGTAGTTCCAATATATTGTTTTTTTTTTCATACCCATTTAATCTTGCACGATTAATCCAGCGCGTTATTACAGACATTCAGTCCGTAAATTTGTATTGCATGCCGGGAGCAGAACTATATTCGGTGTTTTCACTTTCATCCATCTGTTGATATTCTTTGTTGTACTGAATTGAACTTACATATATTCCAATATACTTTTGCTTCACTCTGTATTGCGGGGGAAAAAAAATTGGAAAGCGTTAAAAGATAATCATTGCAATACCAAACTCAGATTCGTGTTTTGTTTGGAGTCGAACTCTTTCTATGTACATAAAAGATGCAGAAAGTTCTGTGTATATAACCAATGCAGAAAGTTGCAACTAAATTAGAATGACAGCTTTGTGAACGATGTCTTTTTTATTTCCTTGTTTAATTTTTTACCATTGATGGTAAATGCCATTTGTTTTACCACCAAGTACTGATTGTTTTTCTGTTTTCTGTTTTGTTTTTTGTTTAATTTGCTACTCTTTTATTTGTGGAAGTATAATGCTTTGGAAGAAGCAGACACGAAACCCAAAATTTCCCATACAATACATTATAAAAATGGCGGGGGTGTGGAGGGATGGCAAATAATTAGAGTCGAATCTTTTTCAGATAATCGCGTATAAAGAAAAAGTTTGAAACGAATATATAACATTGTCAACGTACAAATAAATCAAGCCTTACTCTCTTATTAAATAATTATTCCATCATGTGTATATATATATATATATATATATATATATATATATATATATATATATATATATATATATATATATATATATATATATATATATATATATATATATATATATATATATATACGTTCTTGATGATATAGTGGTTTACTCGTTGTGAGATTACCAGTTCTGTAAAAATACAATGACCTTAAGCATGTGTAGCGTCTATTGACGAGGTTAAAAAAACCACTGTATCAGTACCATAAGCATGTCATTTTTCCAGTAATCTATGCACGAAATCATGTCTTATTTATGTGTCTCTTGAGGTTAATATGTCTTATTTACGTTAACATTTGCGTGACATTTTGTCGTTTATTTTTGTTTTGATTACCATTATCACCCGAAAAAGTCGCACACAGCTGCTGGAGAAAAAGATGTCCAGGATGGCAAGGTTTGATACTATGAAAATAATACAAATGTACGATACAGTTGCGTCTCAACAATGGATTACCACCTCTCTTTGGAGTCATCATTGCACGAAGATCCGCTATACGTTCGTCGTCTACATCCAGTGTACATTCAAGCATATCTTCCAAGTATGAGTTACGAAGAAAACACAGAAATCAAATTTTGTGCATAACAATTTTCCCCATCTAATATTCTTGTTAAGGATACTGAGTTGAGTACCTCCCACAATATAGTATACTTTTGGTTACCCAGCCATGTAGGATTAAAGGTAACGATAAAGCAGACAGCGCTGCTAAAATGGCCCTATCATTAGAACCATCTGATTTTAAAACACCATATACTGATTTTAAACGTTGTATCAAAGACTGTTTACGTAAGAAATGGCAGGCATTATGGAATGATGCCATGAATAATAAACTTCATACCATCAAGCCAATCCTAGGAGAATGGACTCCTTCCTACAGAGCCGACCATTGGGAGGAGGTTGTCATTGCTAGAATTCGAATCGGCCATACTTATTTAACCAACTCCTACATACTAAAAGGAGAAGACCAACCAGAATGCATATCTTGCAATGAACCATTCACAGTTAAGCACTTAATGCTGGACTGTTTCGATCTCCAATCTACACGTAATCAATATTACAATGTGCAAGACATGAGGGAGCTCTTTGATACAGTTATTATTTCTTACGTTCTAGACTTCCTGAAGGAAGTAAACATGTATCATAAGTTATAACTTTTATGTTATCATCTTAAACATTTTTATGTGCTATATATGTACGGTCGCTAGATTTTAATTACCTTTCATATGTCTTCGTTGTCATACATTATTTGCAATCCCCGTTGATCGGGAAACTTTATTTTGTATCACCGCTACCATTTTTATCGTTTTACCTTTAGCTATTTCGTTTTGTATCGCTGGCCGATACAGAACCTTTTTACCATTTGTATATAATGAAGAATAGAACCTTTTGTATAGCGCTAAATGGCCTCTTTGTGCTGGTGCGCCGTAAAAATTCAACCAACCAACCAACCCATGCGAATATACTAACATATCCTTTTGAATTTACACTGCATTTTACTTTCAAAGTTGATCTGTATAATCAACTTTCAGTATTTTTACTAAAAGGTCACGTGACATGTATGCTATAGACAACATACTGAAGATACTTTAATAGCATCTGCAATTTTCTTTCGAGGAAACTTGAGATACTGCAGAATGAAGAAAGTATCGGTAAAGACATGGTGGAAATGTTGACTTTTGAGATCTCAATACAACGAATGAATGTCAAAAAGCTTTTAAGTGTCAAAGGATCAATGTTCAGTACTCCCCTAGTTACTGACGTTTCGAAATTGATATTGTATCAGACTTTCCAGTGCTACCTTGTTTGAATTCACCATGTCTTTTTTCACTGAACTTTTCGCGGAAGCCCGTCCGATGTAATTTAGGAATTGTACCACACACAAACCTGTCCGAATCTACACATTAATTCTATCTTCATATGTTTGATGAATTACAAAATAAAAATTGATTCAAAACGCTGGACTACTATAATACACGTTTGCTTCACATTTGTGAAGATCGTCTAAAATCAGTTGAGTTCATGGCTTTACGAGTACCATCGCTTCCATGAACCATTTTCGGTTCGCGGCTACATGATTTTCGACATCAAACCAGTTAACGGCTATTCAAATGAGCGGATCCGTTTTTACCATACTAGCGTCAGTTCAGGGCTGTTTGGGGCAGGTGAGAAATTAGGACAACGGTTCCTCAAAATTTTGTAAAATATTTATGAAAAAAATTCAGGCTTGTTTTAATAATCAAATTTCTTTTCAAATAATCTTCTTTAATTATAATCTGATCTAAAGAACCTCCACAATTTCTCCTCCCTCACCCCAAGCTTGCAGGCCCCATGCACCTAACTATGGGCATTACTGCCCTTCCCCTAATTCATCAGAAAATAATTTATTGTCTATTGAAGTTTGCGGATAGATTTCCAATGAAAATTCACCAATAAATAAAACATTTGCAATTATTGCTGGTCAAATTTCAGATCAAAAGCAGCGAACGAGTTGAGATGATTGGTCCTAGTTGATAAAATTAGACTGAAAAGCTTACCATCTTCAAGATCTTCAGGGTGACGCTTAAATGACACCCTTCCAGCACGAGACTGAACCTCTAAAACAAGAGCTATAAGGTCCTCCGGGAAAGCAAGCTTATCTCTGCTCCTTATGTCGTACACTGTGATCATCCGTAAAGTACAAACAGTAAGCTGTCCCACGTAGATAACAAATAGAATGATTCCCTTCATGTCTGAACCCTAATATGGTGTGAAGTTTATAACCGCTGGCACCTGGTTTATATAGCGATCGGATATTAAATCTCATATTCATTCCATTCACTTTTCTTGTAAGGGAACGGTCGCAAGATTGGCATATTTGGCGTGGGTGATTCCAAGAAGCCAATAGTTTTTGACACATCTAATATGCCAGATGACCCTACAGGAAGTTAAAAGCTTAATACTTTTCCATTTTTGGATCACAGCCATAAGTAAGGAAAGGTTTGCATTTGGTCACTTTTTTAAAATATGAACATTTTTAAATTTGCCAGAGCAGTCCCCGCATGTTTTTCGTGATAATTCCAAGTAATATGTGCAACAGTAGTGTGGTACGCAGGGGATTATGAATCAAATGTGTTATAAATTACAGTTGTATATCCACTTTTAACAACCCAACCCTCAACATTATGATTTAGTTATTTTTGACGCTAATAATTTTTAAAGCTGTCAGATGTGCCCATGATTACAGGCTTAGATGAATTAAGTTGTCAACGTTAATGAGGAAATTACGATACGATATAAAATATTAATCACAAATTCCCTATATTCTACTTTGTACTTAGTTCACATTTATTGGTTGCAATATCGCTACATCAAAATCACACCGATTAAACATAATTAATAACCAAACTTGAGTAATTTAATCGTACCCTTTTGTTACCATCCTTAAAACCAACCATCGTTCAAATCTTTGGAGGAAATCGGTAGTCAAAAAGTATTAATGATGAAGAGAAAAGATCCATCCAGAGAATATTCACAAGACATCTCAACAGGGCAAATTTTTACTTTAAGGTACAGTTTATTGGGTATAATTCTGTGTATCAATCTGTTTGACATTGTTACACAAAGATTTTATTTAAAGTTTGGATAAATAAAAGACCAATTAAATTTAGATGTATTTCAGGCTTAATACGCGTGATAAATACTATAATGTACACGACATGCAGGAACTTTTTGATACTATTCAAATCACTAGTATTTTAGATTTCCTAAAGGAAGTAAATCTTTATTTTAAACTGTAACTGTATGATCTTACCCAAACTAATTTTTAACTAATGCAAATACCAACTATTATTTACATCGTTCATCAAGATACATCATTTACATTTCCCGTTGATCGGGAACCAATATCTTTAACTGTTACCAACATTTATCATTTTATATTTAAATACTATGGATTTTTTACTATATCGCTGGTCTATATTGAACCTTTCTTTATACAAATATGACCTACTGTATGGCGCTAAATAGCCTAAAAGTGCTGGTGCGCCGTTAAAATTAAATCAATCAATCAATCAATCTTAAATAGTTCCTATGGATACAATCTTAAAATACAATTTTAATGTTTTACAAAGTCTTATAATGTCGGAAGAGAGAATTGAATGATGTTTTAAACCGCGAGTGTTTTGAACCAACAGTGCAGCGACAAATTTGTATGAAAAGAAATACAAATGGGAAAATTTGTCAAGTTTAAGAAAAGGAGAATCTTAAAATAATATATTAGATAATGTTATTAAACTTCCAACAATGAAATGATTAAAACAGTATCATTACTTATCTGTAAAATATTATCTGCATTTATGCAAAATGATTGAAACAGTACGGAACTTAGTTACCATGATTAAATTAGTATCGATATCTAGTTACAATGATTAAATTAATATTAATACCTAGTTACAATGAATAAATTAGTATCGGTATCTAGTTACAATGATTAAATTAGTATCGGTATTCAGTTACAATGATTAAATTAATATTGGTACCTAGTTACAATGAATAAATTAGTATCGCTTTCTAGTTAAATTGATTAAATTAATTTCCATATCTAGTTAAATTGATTAAATTAATATCGGTATTTAGTTAAATTGATTAAATTAGTATCGGTATCTAGTTATAATTATTAAATTAGTATCGGTATTCAGTTACAATGATTAAATTAATATTGGTACCTAGTTACAATGAATAAATTAGTATCGGTATCTAGTTAAATGGATTAAATTAGTATCGGTATTTAGATCAATGATTAAATTAATATCGGTATCTAGTTAAATTGATTAAATTAGTATCGGTATCTAGTTACAATGATTAAATTAGTATCGGTATTCAGTTACAATGATTAAATTAATATTGGTACCTAGTTACAATGAATAAATTAGTATCGCTTTCTAGTTAAATTGATTAAATTAATTTCCATATCTAGTTAAATTGATTAAATTAACATCGGTATTTAGTTAAATTGATTAAATTAGTATCGGTATCTAGTTATAATTATTAAATTAGTATCGGTATTCAGTTACAATGATTAAATTAATATTGGTACCTAGTTACAATGAATAAATTAGTATCGGTATCTAGTTAAATTGATTAAATTAGTATCGGTATTTAAATCAATGATTAAATTAATATCGGTATCTAGTTAAATTGATTAAATTAGTATTGGTATCTAGCAGCAATGATTAAATTAATATCGGTATCTAGTTAAATTGATTGACTTTGTATCGGTATCTAATTAAATTGATTAAATTAGTATCGGTATTTAATTACAATGATTAAATTAATAATCGTTATCTAGTTATAATGATTAAATTAGTACGGTATCTGGTTACAATGATTATATAAATATTTAAAACTATACTTATTTATATACACTCATTACATTAGGATCGGTAATTAGTTACAATGAGTAAAATAGTATACATATTTATATATAATGAATAAAAAATTATCGGCACTTAGTTACAATGAGTAAAATAGTATCGGCACTTAGTTACAATGAGTAAAATAGTATCGACCCTTAGTTACAAAGAGTAAAATAATATCGGTAATTAGTTACAATGATTAAAATAGTATCTTCATTTATTTTCGGCAGTTGTAATAAAAGATTATGTTGTTTTTTTTAAGAATGGATGAAGTGTTGTTGTTTTGGGTTTAACGCCATTTTTCAACACATGATAGACTATGGTGCCACTACAGTTTCGTATCTTGCGTATGGATTTCCAGTTTTTCTTACTGGTTATACTAGATATTTTTAAAAAAATGGCTTAATATATCTTAGGCATTGTTCAAAGAACGTTTAATTTTCCATTTATTTTGGAATATGATTGATGGTTGTATTAGAGTATACAGTTTTGTTTTACTCCAAATGTGCACTTTTCAAGAAATAATTAAACAAAGCTAGCTCCGCTTGGTCATTTTCACTTTCTGGACTTCAAAGGTAAATTTTAAAATTAAGATGAGATAACTTTTATTTTTACATTTTATGTATTTAGTAATTCATTCATTGCTCTTTCAGATGATGTAAACTCTACAACCCAAGTTACAACCATCAAATTATACACCAAAATAAAGGGAGTTAAAAGTTCTTTTAACAATATATATATATATATATATATATATATATATATATATATATATATATATATATATATATATATATATATATATATAATGTCTTGTTTAAAAATATTCATTATAATCAGTAAAGAAAACCTGGGGAAATTCTTTTTTTAAGCTTTTGGTTATACAGTCAATGATGAAAGAAATGTTGAAGATGAGTTATTTGTTTCCGAACAAGGAATAATGGATGAATCTATACAATATAAAAGAATCCCTCAAAAATTTGGAAAAAATGTCATCTAATGTATATAATGGCAGAGAGAGAGAGAGAGAAAGAGAAAGAGAGAGAGAGAGAGAGAGAGAGAGAGAGAGAGAGAGAGAGAGAGAGAGAGAGAGAATATGTATAAAGAAAAAAGTTGAAAGAGAAAGAAAGATAATAGCCTGATTAATAGTTTTGATATACATAACAAAATAAAAAAAACAGTAACATTTTTAATCTGAGTTTCCATAGAAACATAATATTTCAAAGTTTAATTCTGAAAATTTATTAAGTTTGAAAGTAGGTTTGAATTATTTAGCAACCCAGTAAAATTGAACTTGAAAACATTTCTGAGTTAATCATTTTCTGGATTAGGAAAACTGAGTAAATACTTGGAATAAAAACTTATGGCATTATTGCAGACTATTAACTTTATATCACGGCATTATATTTGAATTGTTAAGGGAGTTTAATGCTTTTCTTAATAAACTAAATCGAACCAGTCTGTAGGAGTAGTTCACATTGTTTAACAATGTGATACACAAAACCTGACTATATAAATCCGTATAGAAGGTATGTCATGGGGAGGAGCAAAGGATATGCAAGATTCGTGTATCGTAAGAAAAATGAATGTTTTAATTTTGGACACTGAACGTGTCATTTTTATTAGTGTAACCTTGTAGTGTAATGTAAATCTATCTATATATACATTTTATTATTCTGTGCCTATAGGCCTGTTCGATAAGGGTTGTTACTGCCCCGACAATAGGTTCCCTTGAAGACCTCTTTGGTACACTGAAATCAGAAACCATGTACGTGAATTTACAATCCCTGTTTCCGACGAGCAATACTCCCGTTCTGGATGCATCAACTAGCATGTAAAAATCGACTAAGAAGAGACGTTATTGTAGTGTTCCAGTTATTGTGGGAAATATGTTGACAATAAAACTATGATTCTCCACAAGTTTCCTACAGACGAAATGTTGAAAAAAGCATTTATAAGTCATATTAAAATGTGATTCCCCATACAAATTTCTGTTGGCATAAATCAATTTAGGCTGATGAAAAGCATATAAATTGATATCATATTTCTCAAACTCGGTGGCTGTTAACGATCAGAACGACTTATTTGAATATATGGAAAACGCTTGTATAGGAAGGCATTAGGCGTATGGACGGACAAATGATGACGTATTTAATAAGATACATGCACATTATATGCTGTTGGATAGCTTGCATTATATGCTTCAAATCAATAGTAGTATTATCGAAATATATAGCGTTATCGCAAAACTGCATGGATGGAGGCACATGGTATGAATATGTAGATCGGTAAAGTCGCCAATTCTAAAAAATATTGAGTACAAATAATGCCAACTGTTTTATTTTGCATTTTCACACATTTGTATTGGCTTGGATTGAGTTAGACGGAAGAGAAACATAAATTGATATAAGATGTGCCAAAGTCTGTGACACTTTACGATCGGTAAGACCGATTTGCCTATAAGGAAAATCTTTGCATAGGAAGGTGATAGGCGCACGGACAGACAACTGAAGACAATTAGTAAGATACATGCACATATTATATACTGTTCTATAGCTTGAATTTTGTTCTTCACATCCATAGTTAATAGCATCGACATGTGTGGCACTATCTCAAAACGGCATCCACTTACCCTAAATATAAATGATATGAAGATCGGAAGCGATCATATGGGAAAGTGTTAGGCGCACGGACAGACAAATAAAGACGAACTTAATAAGATAGCTACACATATTATATCAATTAATATCAAATTTGTCCAAATCGGTGGTTGTTTACGATTGAGATGACTTTTCTGCCTGGATAAATGGCGTTCGTAAATGAATGTATTAGGCGCATAGACAGACAAATGAACGTACTAAATAAGATTCGTACACATATTATATACTGTTGTATAGCTAGAATTCTGTGCTTTACATCTATTGTATTAACATCGAAATATGTGGTAAATAGCAAAACGGCATGGACAGAGGCACGTTCCAAAGATATACAAATCGCTAAATTTTGATGCGAAACTGATTAAATCAATATATATATATATATATATATATATATATATATATATATATATATATATATATATATATATATATATATATATATATATATATATATTATTTTAACGCATTATTATTGACATAGATCAATTTATCAATTTAGACTGATGAGAACCTTATAAATTGATACCAAATTAAGACGTAATCAATTAGATACATGCACATATTTTATACTATTAGATAACTTTAATTATATGCTTTGTTGGCCTCCATCACAGAATATAGGATTCAAAGTACTAATTCGGATCCCATAGTAAATTTATGCAAACATTATGATATTAAAAATTCAATAAATTACAATTTCCAATTGCTCATGACCAAGACAATATTTAATATTTATCAGTATAGATAAAAACTGCATTTCAGATTCTTTGTAGATAAAAGAATTTGAGCCGCGGAATTTTCTGGACGTGCATGTATTTGAACCATGTGCTTTCAATTCCGCACTAAAGAATCAGTTGCTAATTTTAGTAATTAATATTCCAAACTCAAGATTGTTAAAGGATTGAAATTCTATCAATAAAACAATGTCTCTATTTTTCACTTACAACCAGGATAAGCTCTCAAAAGATTCTTTTTCCTAAAACATAACTTATATTATTAGCCTATTGTGACCAGCCAAACCCATAAAAGCTTTATTTTATGTTCACCCATTTGCTGGCTGGTTCCCATTTTTCCAAACCATTAGTACCGTGTATATCAACACTTGATTTTCTTGACAGCTTTAGGAACAGTAGTTCAATTTATAAGCAAGCAATGTGCATAGCTCTGTTTGTCAAAGATTACATTAGCGAATATTAAATTATATTGCAAGTTTATGTTCACCTAATGAGCAATGATGCATTTTAGACATTTAAATATATGAGCTTTCTTTAAGAGAATAAGAAGAAATCATAAATAAAAGCTGTCTAACAAGAGTCATCTTTTATTATCACCATTTATCTCTCTTCAATTCGTACTGAAATATATTATCAGCCTTGTCATATTGTGTAATTAATGAGTAAAAGGTCAAGGTGACCATTTATATGTACAAATATTAGTCCAGAAAAAGAGATTTAAATGACAAAAGTTACTTAAAATTCATCCCAGAAGACATACAATTTATAACTAAAGTAAGGTAGACATGTGTACATGTGTACCCTCCCCTCTAAAATATTTCTGAATCATCCACTGGTTTGGTCTCAAGTTTTACCGCATTGCTTGCTCACTTTTCATTATCAGTTTGATTCCATCTGAGATAGCTCTGAGGTAGCGGTTAAGGTTCATGCTCTGCCAACCTTTTTAATTCCAGGTCGAATTATTTTAGTAACCCATTTGATATAGTACCTTTTTTCATGCTAGGGAGGGTTATCGATCGAAACAATATGTTACGAATTAAGTGTTTCGCGTGCATAAATGTCATCGCTGTAATTTGATTGGTGAATCTAAAGAGCAACAGAACATTACCTCGTAGTGATATCCGTAAGGTCTCTGTTATAGCGGAGATCTCAATTACTATCAGACTGGTATATTACTAATATAACCAAAGTCAGACAAAAGCAATAACTTGATCTGTAATATGTAATAACATCTTATGAAATTTCAAAACAAATTAAATAATCGTACGCTGTCTATTGAATATTAGAGGAAAGCTTAGTAGGTACAAGGTAATCATACCTATGGATTTTACTAATAATTTTGAAATTTCCATTTGCAGCTTTGCAGCGGAAATGGCAGATTTGAGGATTTCTGTTCATGTATAGAACCCATTTAGTCTTAGAATCGTTACTCCACGCTTAATGTTTACTATTAATTTTGGCGTCTTTTCTCCATAATTACATTCAAATGTTAATCTTAGCATCTTTTGTACACGCGTATAATCCAATATTGATCTTAGTATCGTTTATCCACGCTTATAGTTCAAAAAAGTTGAAATGTAATATTTTGAAATAACTAGGAATAATTTACCTCACGCTGATGATAAACTGCATGTAGACGATTTTAATGTGTGTAACATATAAAGTTCGATGTTATCAGATGGAAGGCAAAACTAATCGCACTTCTTTAAATATGGAATAAGGGAATCAGCATATGCCAACGCGTAGCATTGGTTTATCTGAGGATGTCTTGTAGATATCTTAGGATAAATTTGTGAATATATGATGATGTCTTGTGGATATATTAGGTTAAATTTGTGGATATATGAGGATGTCTGGTGGATATATTAGGATAAATTTGTGAAATATTTTTGTATACTTTTACGAGTCTTTGTGCTCATCATGAAGTACTTGTTTTTGTTGTGAAGATTTGCTTTAACTTTTTAAAAATGTTGATCTCAAGATGGGGGACGGGGACGAATTTGACGAACTAAGCATGGAAAGTAAACATACAAAACATTACTAAATGGTAACTTTATGGATAGGGTATATACGAAGCAAAAACTCAAAAAGGCAAAACTAATCGTGAGATACAGTAGGTTTTAATTCCCAAATCCAATCGCACACTGGTCATTTGCTACTTGTATATAATTTATAATACTTGAAAGTGTTGACTCTTGCGCACGAAAAAAATTCACAACAGTGCAACGATAACCTCGTGTCGAATAAATATGGACCTATACAGGTGAGATATTGACTCAATGATTAACCAAGTGTATTCATTTGTAAGTCGAGAGTCCGACGGCAAATTGTACTGATCCAAATTTGCAGTGTCGTAATGTGCCGGCAGATCTGGGTCTATGCAATTTGTTCGGAGCAATAAGAACAACAAATAAAATAGACCGATCTGCAGGCGCATTATGCTTCGGCAGATCAGGATCTTTGTTGCATGTAAAATATCAGAGTACATACGGTACTTAAAAAAACTATACACCAAAGTTAGAAAACAAAATGCTATTAAAATGGGTGGGATGTCCCCATTATCATCATAATATGGGTGGACAAACCCCAGTGTATGATTAGTCGCTTAATGAACCACCCAACTTTGACAAAAGTTGATCACTATCAGGTTGCTAAGAGACTAGTAGGTGGGTGAGTAGGTGTCCTAATTGCAAAAGAACAGCATAACATTTCACCCTACCTCTTTTCAAAAACATTACAGTGAATGTCTCACCAATTATAAACGCATAATTGTACCATATGGATACCTTTTAACTTAAAAAATTTGCTTTCTGAAATGTTTAGTACACCAAACGTAATACAACTTGTCACAATTTGTATCTCAACCCCCACCCCAAATCCCTGGGTATTTATTAATCGCTCTCAATTTCTTAAAGATACACATGATTGGATTTTCTCGTGTCCAGAAAATGGCAGCTAAAAGCCTATCCAAAGGACACGCTCAGCTCCTAGTCCTAGGCTGGCCTATGTGAGTAATTATCTCAAGGACACGACAGACCCAGGCTGGCCTATGTGAGTATTTATCTCAAGGACACGACATACCCAGGCTGGCCTATGTTAGTATTTATCTCATGGACACGACAAACCCAGGCTGGCCTATGTGAGTATTTATTTCAAGGACACGACAGACCCATGATGGCCTATGTTAGCATTTATCTCAAGGACACGACAGACCCAGGCTGGCCTATGTTAGCATTTATCTCAAGGACACGACAGACCCAGGATGACCTATGTGAGTATTTATGGACGCGACAGACCCAGGATGGCCTATGTATTTATCTCAATGACACGGAAGACCCAGGCTGGCCTATGTGAGTATTTATCCCGATATCGTTGGATTGCGAGTCCGCCGCTTTTCCAACTGAGCAAACGATCGCCCCAATCTCATCTTAAGAAGTAGGCTAAATAAACTGGGAAAATAAAAATTACTTAAGAACAGCAATCGAACAGTTAATAGACTTTAAAATAGAATAATAAACATAAATGTTTGCAGTGAGAATATAAGAAGATTAAAATTGATTTTTCATTTTCTCACAGATTAAAGTGAGATGAAATTATGCTTCTTCACACAAACTAGCTTTTCTTGAATATGATCTTCTGGAAAAATAAAAACGATTGACTGGCTAAAGATCCGGCCCAGTCCAGGCATTAAAATGACGATTAGATTCTGTCCAGATATTAAAATGAAATGCTACCCGAGGATCTGAATCGGTAGTGGCACTAAGCTGATTGTCCACCTAAAAATTTGTCTCCTTTCTAGGCATTATACCATCACAAGATTCGTTAGAACCCATGCACTAAAATGTGGCCCTGTCAGGCATTAAATAGATTTCCCAACTGAAGATCTGACCTAGTCGTGGCACTAAAATGATTTATCACCTAACGCTATGGCCTAGTACAATCACTAAAATAATTCAAGAGCCAAAGATTTAGTCCATTTCAGACACTAAAATGATTTACTATTTATTGATATGGCCTAGTCCAAGCATTACAATAATTTACTATTTATTGATATGGCCTAGTCCAAGCATTACAATAATTTACTATTTATTGATATGGCCCAGTCCAAGCATTAAAATGATTTATTATTTATTGATATGGCCTAGTCCAAGCATTAAAATGATTTACTATTTAGTCCAAACATTAAAATGATTTGCTATTTATTAATATGGCCTAGTCCAAGCGTTAAATGATTTATTATTTATTGATATGGCCTAGTCCAGGCACTAAGATAATCACATGAATATTTTGGCTTAGGCATTAAAACGAGTTACCACTTAAAGATTTGCCCCTGATCAGGTGAAGTTGTTTGCAATTACAACATGCATAGTGGAGAGAATGAAACATACATCTATATTACTTTTATGTACTGTGGTTGGAATTTATTTGGATATTGTGCTTGTGGAAATTGTACGTAATCTTGGCACACGTCTAACCAAAGAGATTGTTCCTATGTGCTCTATACGAATTAGTAATCATTATAACAGGGGAGACAACTTTTGCCAGACTGGATAATACCAGCTTCTGAAAGTGCAATAAATGAGCAGCAAAAAAATATCAAAATGTAAACAAAAAAATATATAAGCTCTTTTATTACGATTTACCTCTGAAATCCCAGAATTAAAAATAACCAAGCGGCGATAGCATTTTATTTACAGGTACACATCTTAAGTAATTCCATGCTGTACACTCTATAAACCATGCATCAATCAATCATGCACAAAAATAAAGGGACTTAAACGTTCTTTTAACAATACCTAAGATATAGATGGTCTTTATAAATATCTGGTATAACCAGTGAGTAAAACCTGAAAAATTCTTTTCCTTAAAAATCTAACCTTATGCAAAATACGAAACTATTGAACGCTACCTTACTACCCAAAGATTTGCAACAGCCTAGGCACTAAAATTATTTAACATCTAAAGATTTGACGGATCCAGTCCAGATAGTATAACGATTTATAACCTAAATTATTATTATTATTATTATTATTATTATTATTATTATTATTATTATTATTATTATTATTATTATTTCCACCAAGTGACAGAACATCTGAAGACATTCCAAAAAGCTAATTAATTATCTTACGAGTTCACCTCTGAATATAACAGGGAATATTGTTATTTCCGGTTGATGCATATGCATTCTGGGAGATATGAGAGATGAAAATCTAAAAGTCTCTATTATCTCGATGCCAACTTTATCTGGGTATCCTTTAAGGACCAACCTTTTTGTGTATCAAGAGTCTACTCATAAATACAGGAATTTATTTTCGATGCGTTTCAAACAAGAAAGTAGCACCATGAAGAATTCTTTAAAAAAAAGAGACAGGAATGTTAAGAAATTGTTATTGCTAATTTCACTTGCTTAGCACTGTGTGTTGTCATTTGTTTGGAATGAGAAATAAATGTTTGACAGACCATTTGATATTACCTGCTATATTGTATTGTTGGTTTGTCATTTGTCTTAGTCCATATTAACAACCCATCAGTCAGTATATTCCACCGCGACTGGGCGCCTCGAGCGGCCGAGCGTTCTAAAGCACTCACCGTTACGGATCGTTGCCATCTCACCTCTGCCTGCAAGGGTTCGGGTCTCGGGTTCGGTTTATGTGGGTATGTGAGAAAGCTTGAAAGTTTCTCGTGGGTAGATGGTTCTTCCCCCACCATTTATACTGACCGCCATGTATAGCCTATCTTGTGCTGAAAATGGCGTTACACCCTACAACAACAACAACCGTGACTGAATCCCTGAGCGCCCATCGTGCAAGAAGCTTGCCGTGCCGTGCATGTAGTTATCTAGCATCTTCATTTAAACCACGATTAAATCATAAGTGTAACATTGAACCAATAAGAATGAAAGTACAAGCTCAAGAAAAAGAAAATAAGCAACATATCAACTAGCAAAGAGGATTGTGAATAGCCGCAACATGTGCAGAACTACATTTTGTAGCGGACACACTGAACAGGGATGTGAAGAGTTCACTAACTCCGTCAATTCACAGTCAATTTTGACTCCGCTGGAAGTGGAAATACTCGTTTTTATATTTAACATGAATACAATAAATGTATAGTATGTACGCTGTATCGTTGATACGTCACTTGTACAAATTTTCATTAAAAGAAAACTCGGCATGACATGCTTCATTTTAATTACAAATGTTTATATCTCGTGGTATTTATAGTACATAGTCGTTACATCGACAGCTTCGTTTTGACATCAGTATGTCTATGAGAGAACTTGATCGTTATACATTTATAACTGTGTTTAGGATATTATGCAATATAATTTGAATAACTATCATACTCCGTGAATAAAAGAGCAAAAGTATAACGTTAATATATTTTGTGTGTCACGAGTAATTTGCTGAGGTATCTAGTGCATATATGGGAATATTTCGCGAGTGAAGTTGCAAACAGTGTATTATCACAACCCTATAGATGCAAGCAAACTTGAGTGAAATTCATTTAAGAATTGATAGAACTTTTTATTTGGCCTAGAGGCCTGATAACATACCCCGAGAAACCAAATATATTCCTATTCTTACAGTTATTAAATCCTGCTGTAGAAGTCATCTTTTGTGTGCATCTGAACCTTTCAAGCCTTATGTATTAATTAATAATGAATTATTTGCTACGATATTTAATTATTCGGTATAGAAAAATAATTTTGTTGTTTTGTTTTGTTTCCATTTCGCAAAGATTTCGCCTCTGGCAGATGAAATAAGTACTGTATTTATGTTATCGACGATATTCTTCGTACTAGATGAATTGGGAAATTACACAACCCTAAATATTAATTAATATCAAGTGTTCAATTTCGGACCAAGATAAATTGTTTGACCAATATTTACAATACAATTTCTTTACGTTTTTAGACATATGAGGAAATGTGACCAATAAAAAGGCGTGGACTCGTTATCTTGTAATCAATAAATTACTCTAGTCTATATCAATTCAACATTCCTTTTAATTCATTCAAAACAAAATTTTCAATGTAAAGTTCTATTTTATTTGACTAAAATCCCCAACGTTACAGTTTCATTATATGATTTTTTTTTTAAGTTAATGCATCCCAATTTTAGAGCGAGTAAATATAACACAAATGTTCTTATACAAAACAGTACGATGAAATTGTAATACAAACTATGAACTCTCTCACCTTACTTCTCCTAGTTTTATCCTACTTATAATGTATGAACACGCAAATATTAATTAAACTGTCCAAAATGTATCACCAAAATAATTAGGCCTTACCTGCATTCTTCGTACTGAAAAATGTTGCAAGAAGAGCTATTATGTAACCCAGAATTCGTAAGTTCATGTCACTCAGAAAGGATGAGTTCTTTCAATTCGTGCTGGTCCCTTCTAACCCCCTTTTGAGCCGAATCATAAAGGAGTGAACAATTTTCGACGAGGTTATTTGCGTCAAGTGGATGTGAGGCACGTCTCTGTTGTTGAACCTTGCGCGTGACAAGCGTATCTCTCCAATATCGACGGCTGAGACATTAGGTGTGCGCATCAAGCATTGGTCGCTAAATGAAGATGGATGTAGGACCAACCTATTTATCGACATGACGTGTGATTTCCCACCCCTGCTTCCGACTTGTGTTACACGTGGTCACACGAAACAAGTTGAAAAGAGCGAGCTCTGAAAAGCAATCTACTAATGAAAGAGAAAACTTGATTGCCAATGTCATGGAACTAGCTTTCAGATCCGCACTTTGAGCTAATCATGAAGTTTTAGGCATCCTTACGCAATAAGGTTTGTGCTGAGTACCTCGAATAGAGGAAACATCAATCGGAAATCACATCAAAGTCGCCCCTTTCTATGACGGCCATGACAAAGTTAGGAAACTGGTCTGGTTTTCAAGCAGTTGATTGTCACTATTTAAATCGAAGTTATCTTAAGCTTCGTAATTAGAATATACATTTACTTGTTATCATTATTGGCAAGCATTCAACGGTGTTTTATTTTGCAATTTCGTGCTCATTTTCAACATTGGGAGAGAGGGGGAAAAAAAAACACACCCGTATGGAGAGACATGGATAACCTTTCAATATGCAATAATCTCTATCCTAACATTATGGGTCATAAAATTCTGCATGTATGTTACATTTTAAAATGTAATCTCTTAAGTCCGGTTTTATATATTCATGCCTCAAGCATTTCCTAAATCAAATTATTAAGATATTTTGCTTTTTGGAAAATAAATACTACGTTATGTGATTAAATCACCGTTCCGCAATAGTTATCTGCGTACATGAAAGGTGGCGCACCATTAAAATCATTGACGTTTAACCTGTTTCGGCAAGCTAAAAGGAAATCAATAGACTATCCACATCTCGTTCGCTCCATTTGAACAGGATGATTACGGCCACCCGCTATACTGTATAAAAGTCTGGTATCTAGTCCTTTGCCTTTTTCACAACGTTTAAAACGCTTTTGAAAAAAGGACAGAATAGCAGACTACAGATACATTGGAACAGGGGTTACACTGAGTCTAACTCAGCTGTCGATATGCAGAGAAGAAAGCACAATACGTTAGAAGTTAGTCACCCAAAAAATACGCAAGATTAAAAACCTCAAATAAATTATTTTTATGTGAAACAAAATTTACCCTGTTATAAAAAGAGACAAGAAAAGCAAATTAAATATTTGAATTTTCATACCGCACCGTTCGGATATTTTTCACCTTCTCCAAACATATAGTCAGCACTAAAGAGTGTCATCATCGGAGAGTAATGAATCGATTTATAGGCATAGAGTCGTGTGACATGGACGTAAACACAAACAACTGTTCTGATTTAAGACTAATTTTGATACTTTACAATACTGTCAGGATAATTACATGTGTACACAAAGATCATGATTAGCTGAGCAATTAAAACATATTGATAATCCACTGAACAAATTCTACATCAAATTTCAAAGTCCAGTGGAAAAACGATTAGTGTTTATATCCTTACCAGAGGCAAACAAGAAAATACGGACCTCAGGAATAATGATTACATCGTTACCTGAGGTTAACTATTGAGCTATGGACTAGTACAGAGATGAATAATTCAGTAATTATATTTCAGACGTTTCAATTTGTACTGTACAATGTATATGAATTTGTCATTTTATTCTATCAATCAGCAATTTTGTGACATATAACAGCGGTATATTGATTGGAGATAGGGAGTGGCTGGGGCGGGGTGGGGTGGGGGTGGAGGATACCCGTTGAAGAATATTTTCCCACTGTTTTTGTTGTTTTTATATGATATAATGTTTCACACATATACATTAAATATGAACGAGGACTATCACAGAATTATTCTAACATTACATGAAAGGTGTTGATAATAGAATCCGTTTATTAATTATGGTTAATAATGTTTCAGCTAAAATTTGACCACCGGACGTTACAGCTTGTTTGTAAGACTGCATAAATTTTTGAATGTCAAGCTAGCGAGGCATAATAGATACGACTTTGTCCTATATCTTTATGTTGATTATATTAGCTGTTTAATTAGAGTTGCCTAAGGTCAGTCACCCCACCCCCATCTGCTTCCACAAATGGTTCAATATGAAGACGGACTTTATATGCAGTATTGTGAGGAACACAGCGCTCCTTTCAAGTTGTGCTTGCTGAAACTTAATTCCGGTCCATGTTTTATGGCATGTCAGCGACTATTATGACAAGTCAATGTCTTTGTTACAGCGTGTTACTGACTCTTTCATAGCATGTAAGTGACTTTATCATGGCATCTCAATGTCCCTTTAAATGGAGTAAAGCAAGAATCAGATATATCCCTTGATTTCCGTTTTTACAACTTTAATGTCCAACGGATAGCCTTTATCTTGTCGACATTTGCCAGTTCTTGATTTTAAAGTCTAAAAACGGATTCATTAAGGACATGAACATCACATTATCATCTAGTAAAACTTGCACAGCAAAATTTGAAGTTCGACTACCCATACTCTAATATCGGTAACAAAGTGCTGAGTCGACTGTGCCGTTCTTCTCATCATAGATACTTGATGTTCGACTGTGCCTAAAATCTTGTTTAATTTCTAGAACACAAACTCTGTTATAATGAAGTGAGTGATGTGTCAATATAATTCTCCCCTTTAAAGTGTTTCATATTTTTCCAAGATAAACTCAACGGGTATTCAGAACCATGCACTGAACTATTTCGTCGGCTTTTATTACAAAACGTCTGCGCAAACTCGAAAAAGGAAATGAGAAGGATTTAAGTGCCTTGTTTGCTGCAATTACTAAAATCCCTTGTTTCCATTGGTCAAAAAATGCACAATTTCCAGTTACTAATTTTGATACATTTTTAGACCAATAAGATAAGCTTTGTTCCATGTAGTGCTGTAAAGTTATGTACCTGTTATAAACATCTGCTAGCTCATTATTTTCACAGTATAATTTTGTAATAAACTTAAAGCTAATGAAGCAGTTTAATACTTCTATCTTGTAATCCAATAATGCGGAGTTAATCCCACTCGTTTTCTTATTACTTACCCGTGTGCGTCTAAGTACCATTTCATTTAAAATTATAAGCATTTTACTAAACCTTTGTCACAAGCATTTATAATGCTCAAAAGCGTATCACAGGACAGAAAACAAGAAAAAATTAGTTTACAAAATCCAGAATGGAACTATATATTCATGTATACCCAAGTGAAGTTTGATACTGTTTACAATACTGTCTGAACAGCTATAATGAGTAACATAATAGAGCCTGACAACTATGATGTTAAAATAGAATTATTTGCTCCAAACACGAAATAAAAATTAAATTACCTTTTGAGAAATTTGCGATTTGATTGTCATCTAACTACCAAGCATTCATATTAAATATATCCCAATTGCCATCTGCTTCATTTATCAAAGTTAATGATTGTGAAGAACCCTAATTTGCTTTATTAAATGCAGTCATAGGATATAAACATTATTATCTAAATGTCAAACATGATACAAGAAGTGACGAAACTATCAGTTATATTACGATTATACTTTCTGTCTTATTACCTTACCCATCAAGACTTCTACTAACATTATCGTTATTTCCTTTCTGGGAATTAAAGAAAAAATCTGAGACAAAATATTTTGCCTATATGCTTTATGTTCCTTCGCTGTCATGACGAATGAAAGAAAAGCCATGCATAGTAAAAACAAAATACATCATGTTAGAATTGCTCTCATCCTTTTGGTTTGAACCATTTCGATTTACTCTTTGTGTCCGACACACATATCTTTCAGGGGTCGGGAAGTGAGAATTATATCTTTTTATGTCACTTGTAAAAGTTTTGTCGTTACTGAATCACAAAAAAGGGTATTTACTTAATCCATTTAAATATTTTCTGAGAGAAACTAATGAGGCAGTACGAATTAAGCATGACAAAACTTTCAAAAATGGCTGCTTGAGCGACTTTCAACTGTCCTTGTACGACGAATAAATATGAGTCATTTTTGTTTTAGATATACATATATCTACCAGTTGTTACGACCCATATTGACTAAATAATTCAACATCTTACCATGCACAAGTTGCCATAGCTACAGACTTACTACTGTAGCCTGCGGACGGAAGCTTACTGCGCGGCACCTATCTCATTGCCACATTCACAGTCTTATAAAATATTATGTACGGTAACTTGTTTGAGTAATATAAAGCGATATGAATGTAATCAATGACTGCTCAAAATGAAGAAGAAAAAAAAAAAGAAAATCAAAGAAGGAAAAGAAAAAAAAAAACAACATTCCTATGAAAACATGGGCATGCGCTAGGCAAGGAAAAAATATGCATAATTTACAAAAATCTTATATATAAACGTGTTTCCTAAATAACAGTTCTACATATATACTGAAATAAAAACTGCAGATTTTAGCTTGTACAAATTATAGCTGTTTTTCATTCTGATAAATATAAATATTGTATTACTACTCATTTCACATGACCACGTGACATGTATTCCTTCTTAAATGAACATTATCATACGATATTCTTCACTTAAATGTTTTATACACTAAATATTCCAAATTTCTTTTAATTATTAGGTAAGTCAATTTATTACAATAGAATATTGCAATTACACTATCTTGTGATATTATTTTGCATTTTTCTTTGTAAAACTTGGAGATAGTTTAAGAAACCAGATTAATAGCAATACCACGAATTACTTCGTGTCATTACGAATTTCATTAAGACTTTTTTTTAGAGTCAAATATATCCCTACATCAAACTGTCAAAGAGCAACACATGTTAAAACAATTTGAAAGGTGGTCTGTAGGGTCCACATTCAACCTGAAGAAATAATCCCCTTGTGGAATTTCTTATTCCTACCATATACTGAGCCCACTGTTGCTCGATCGCTTGTGTCAATTGAGATAAAATACAGAGCTGACAGTCTAATTTCAGCATCACTTTGATTAGGTTGCTCTGCAAAAACCACGAATCGCGTTCTCTCAACTAACCGTGCGTTCTCTCAACTGGCCGTGCGTTCCCTTAACTGGCCGTGCTTTCCCTCAACTGGCCGTGCGTTTCCTCAATTGGCCGTTCCCTCACTTGGCTATGCTTTCCCTCAACTGGCTGTGCGTTTCCTTAACTGGTCGTGCGTTCTCTCAACTGGTCGTGCGTTCTTTCAACTGGCCGTGCGTTCCCTTAACTGGCCGTGCGTTCCCTCAACTGGCCGTGCTTTCCCTCAACTGGCCGTGCGTTTCCTCAATTGGCAGTTCCCTCACTTGGCCGTGCTTTCCCTCAACTGGCCGTGCGTTCCTTTAACTGGCCGTGCGTCCCCTCAACTGGCCGTGCGTTCCCTCAACTGGCCGTGCTTTCCCTCAACTGGCCGTGCTTCCCCTCAACTGGCCTTGCCTTTCCTCATTTGGCCATTCCCTCACTTGGCCGTGCTTTCCCTTAACTGGCAGTGCGTTCCCTTAACTGGCCGTGCGTTCCCTCAACTGGCCGTGCGTTCCCTCAACCAGCCGTGCTTTCTCTCAACTAGTCGTGCGTTCCCTCAACTGGCCGTGCGTTCCCTCAACCAGCCGTGCTTTCTTTCAACTAGTCGTGCGTTCCCTCAACTGGCCGTGCGTTCTCTCAACTGGCAGTGCGTTTCCTCAACTGGCCGTGCGTTTCCTCAACTATCCTCGCTTTCCCAGCTCTAAGTTAAAATGTTTTTAAATCTAATTATATTTAAGCGACAATTTTATAATTTATTTAAAGCTGTATTAAGAGACTGTGCCCAAACTTTTAACTTTATACAAATTGTCCAAAGGGAACAAACTTTTAATTATGTTAGATTTATAAAAGCAGGCACCAGTTTGTTTTCATGTGAATAATTTTTAATATTTCAATTTTTTGTAGATATTCCAAAATGTACCGACACATTAGGACACAAATTTTAAGTAAAAATAAAAACATTGTAATTTTCTTTAAATTGAATTAAAACTAATTTTCATTGGATTAAATTCTCATTAAATTATATTGGTAATAATCTCCATCGAAATAGAGTAACTATTTATTAGAGCTATATTGTTTTAGTAAAGATTGCTTCTATACTGCAAGTACAAATCTTATTATTGTATGTGTATACTAGCTCAATATATAGCCTTTACAAACAGGTACAATTCTGCCCTTGTATTATACGTCTATAAGCCAACTCAACAAATAAAACTCAGTGGCAAAAATTCCTAACCTACTGTCTGACCTAGTAAGCAAGGTTTCAGCCATAACGCTGATGAGGCAGAATATGACGAAAAAAGAACATATACGATTCCATTAGGATAAACTGGATATCTCTGGTTTGGACCACGCAGTACAGGCATGATGATATCATGTCGTACTTAGTCCAGGTTTTTACCAAAAGAGGTTATGGGGTGTCTTGAACTAGCATAAATAAGCGTCCAAGTCGCTGGCACTTTCAGCCTACTTGGTTCAAAAACTAGAAGAGATTCTTCTCGTATTTCTTTACAGAAATTCCGTGTACCTCCGCATTGCAAAGTGTTCCCCAAAAGATGTAGCCCTATCTACACCATTATGCGTTACAACTATTTAAGTTAACTAGAATTTTCTTCTTCTTTTTCTTTTTCTTCTTCTTCTTCTTCTTCTTCTTCTTCTTCTTCTTCTTCTTCTTCTCTCTCTCTCTCTCTCTCTCTCTCTCTCTCTCTCTCTCTCTCTCTCACACACACACACACACACACACACACCATGGACCAAGCCAGTTCTTAAGACATGACTAATTCCTTCTCATAACAGGAAATGAGAAGAAGATTATGATAAAACATTACATTTCTTATCATAATATTATTTGTGGATTTCAGTACGTTTATATTACCTTTCCTTTTTTAGACTTAGTTTGTACTGGTAAAGGTGACATTTCTTGCAGAAAACCCCACTATGAAAGTACTTAGGTTCTCAAAAACAAGACACTTTAAATCCATTCCAATACTTGTACAATCTTTTGCAGAAAGAGCAGAAAATATATTACTCCCTGTCATTACATCAGGGTGTTGTCAATGTTGTATTCAAAATATCGTTGATTTTATTGTTGCAATTTTTTTTTCTCAGACCAGTCAGAATGGGATTTACATTTAGCAAGCAGGTGTGTATTTGGCACAGTTTATACGAAAATTAGAGAACTGTGGTTTAGATAATTGATGTTTTACGGCATTTGTCGAGGACATTGTAAGAGACACGTTGCTTTATGTAGGAAGAAGATACTGTCTACTTCAATTGATTTACGAATCACCTACAAGTTTCTTACAATCTGAATCTCACTTATTGTCAATTAGTAAGCAGATAAATAAATGTATGCAGATACTACTAAATGTTTTACCAGATGTAGAATCCGGAACACTAAATATAAGTTTAGGACCATTATCACTTTCGTCTTAACACAGTATAGGATTAAGTAGCTCACTGTAAAAGCCGACTAAGTGATTTGACTACTAATTGCCATTTAATAGATATATTTGGATAAATAATATGAGTAATCGATAAAAGACAACAACAGTTGTAAATGTCACCCTTTAATTCATACGCGATCCTAAACCCGTACTTTTCAGCGTCAGACTATGTTTTATTTAGGTTAGTACCTCTTCTCTCTGTTTCACTGCCGTGTGCTAGGTAATGCGCACATGTTCTCTGTCGTCTGCCCTTTTGTCTTCTTGTTTTTTTAAATGTCTTGTGCATGCAATTCAATACGTTTATAAAGTGTAGCCTGCTAACAACCATTGGAAGTCCAGAGTAAGTCAGCAAACGGTTAGAAAAGATGCAATATTTCCAACACCTTTTGTCACCAAATCCGCTGAGCAACATTTCCCTTGTAAATTGACTGATTAACATAATAGTGTCATGTTATTACGGCGACAGTCTTCTCCGAAATCTAGTAATCTGCAATGTTATAAACTTTTAATAACAAAGATAAGTGAATGACTAGAAAATTTTTAAAAGTGACAAATTATTATTATAATGGGTACTGGGGGTGGGTGGGTTCTAAACAAAGGGCATACTAATCCAATTAATATTAGTTATTCGGCATCTCTACTAACGAAGATTCTCTTGGTACCTGATAGCTAACTTCAGGAAGCCATCTACAACCACTCGATATCTTAAATAGGTACGACTGGGACAGACTCCGAACGTACATTTCGTCCAGGGATGCATCAATGGTACCTGGATAAATGCATATAATACCTTCTGTTCTAGCGTGTGTCAGAGAGAATTTCTACTATAAAATCTTAATGAGAGTAATCACAGCGGCTCCTGATATTTTACAACTTCTTGAATATAGAGATAAATAAAACTAAGGAAGAAAAAGGGAACCATTAGAAGAGGGAATAAAGAATAAAATTAAATAGCTAATAAAAGTCTTTTCAAATGCACTGAATCCAGCAAGTGACTTCGTGTGTCAGGGAAATGCACTGAATCCAGCAAGTGACTTCGTGTGTCAGGGAAATGCACTGAATCCAGCATGTTACTTCGTGTGTCAGGGAAATGCACTGAATCTAGCAAGTGACTTCGTGTGTCATGGAAATGCACTGAATCCAGCAAGTGACTTCGTGTGTCAGGGAAATGCACTAAACTGACAAGCTTAAACAACAGACTAAATATGCTATATATATTGTTATAAACAATTGATTTTAAATGTTGTTGTTGTTGTAGGGTTTAAAACCATTTTTCAGCACAAAGTAGGCTAGTGTTAATGTTGTAGGAAGAACCCTGGAAAACCCCGGAAAGAAACACCGACACACGAGAAGCTACTGGCAGGCATTCTCTCTGATTTTAAATGCAAACTAATTAATAGCAAGCAATCCACCTTATCCATTTCCTGCAGTTCAAGTTAGCATTTGTATTTATCAAGACACTGACAAAATATTTCTTTTTGGGGCCCCGAGTGGTCGATTGGTCTAAATCGCTGTCACTGCCATCTCACCTGTCTGCGTGAGTTCGAATCTAGGATTCGGCGAATGTGGATATGTGAGAAAGCTTGTCAGTAACTTCTCGTGGGTCAGTGGTTCTTTCCGGTGATTTCCCGGTTTCTTCCTCCACCATTAATACTGGCCGCCATGAATAGCCTATCGTGTGCTGAAAAATGGCGTTAAGCCCAAAAAGAACAACAACAACAACAAAATATTTCAAGAGACAAAAGTCCACTTAAGCAACTATTTTACACACTAGCAATTAAACATGTTTTGAGGACCGATTTGAAAGATTTAACCAGACTCAATTGATTTGGACGGTATTTACAACAAGAGCCGGGCGAGAAAGCTTCTATTGACATTTAACAGATCAAAGTATACCCGAGTTGTAACAAAAAGGGCAGTAGAGGTGAAAGAGATGTTTAATTTCGATCCCTGTTAGCCCGGATGATGATCTGGTTGGGGATTCGTCCAGAATAACTGTCAGCCGTTTTGGTGACCCGTTGAAATAACCGTTTGACATTTAAAAACGCTTGATTGTCTGGCCGGTCTAGACCTTCCTTCCCCTTTTTCTTCCCATGAGGCCATATATGTTTTCGTCAATAACCTTTTTTTCACACAGCCACTTTACTATTTTTGTATTCATGGAAGACAAATGTGAACTGATATTTGTGCGTTGAAAATAAATGTACATAAACTAATAGTATCTGAATAATCATTGCTACCATCTTGTGTCAGTATGGTTCTATTTATACGGTACCGTTTTGTGTCAGTATGGTTCTATTTATACGGTACCGTTTTGTGTCAGTATGGTTCTGTTTATACGGTACCGTTTTGTGTCAGTATGGTTCTATTTATACGGTACCGTTTTGTGTCAGTATGGTTCTATTTATACTGTACCGTTTTGTGTCAGTATGGTTCTATTTATACGGTACCGTTTTATGTCAGTATGGTTTTATTTATACGGTACCGTTTTGTGTCAGTATGGTTATATTTATACGGTACCGTTTTGTCTCAGTATGAATCTATTTATACAGACCTATAGCATTACCCAACATCCTTTGTAATGGTGTTCATGGAGGTTAATGTTGTAAAATCGGGGAAGGTGATAGTGTCATTGTTGTTACTGATGTCAAACTTATCAACATTTCGAAAAAGTCTCTTGTTGAATCCCTGCGACTTTAACTACTCGAATTTGTTACAGTAATTTCGCAGAACGACATGGTAATGCTGGACATTAAGTACATTGCCGCAGTGTCAGGTACCCACTGATGTACGTCACTTGTAAACATAACGATGGTGTCGCCTACATGAAACTCACATTTCCAAGCCTAGAAGGCATTCTCCAGAGTGACAGAGAGAGAGGATGCTAGTACGTACGGCGTGGTCTGGCAGATATTTTACCCGGCAAATGACGAAAGTTTTAGTAGCAGCATCCTGAAGGTCATCAAGATCACGTGACATAGACATACACAAATATACAAGCATGCACAACAGGCAGTGATTCAAAAGAGTGTCATTTGATTGCCGTCCTGGACCGTTGAACGTTAACAATGACAATATCAAGGACGGATATGTCTCACCATGAGTTTGACTGCAGCACATTGTTTTCTTTATAAAACACAGAGAACTCATTCACCTTTATCTTCCACACATCTATCTATTCTCCCTGCCGTTGATGTTTTAAAATCGCCATTGCAGAAGTTTCACGTGAATCAGTCATCATTCTCCCGACCCCCCCCTCCATCCAACACGCAAAACTTGGTTCAGGATTGAATATTTGTAGCTGATATATCTGTCGTACGACTGTAAATATATATATATATATATATATATATATATATATATATATATATATATATATATATATATATATATATATATATTCACTTGTGAATTATTGTTAGCAATTTATGAAGCGAAATTGTTAGAAATAACGACGAGATATTTTCCAGTAATCTAGTCTTTCTTATCTGGAGAAGGCATGAATGCTCATCCCAAATGAAATTTTTCCCTGAGTTTGTCTCTTGTCTTAATCATATGGAGACTATATGAATGCTGATTTGAAATAAAATTTATTGAACGCGTTAAATCATTTCAGTCCTTTTCGACCTGAAGAGAAAAAGTTTGAATAATTTGACAAATTTCAAAATTGTCATCTAAACTGTCTACATTTGCTACATGACAAACTTTGTTGATTTTACTCGTCGAAACAATAGGATTTTAAAGTGCCGTAACATTAACGTATGGTTTGAATTCTATATTGCAACGTGTTTCTCCTACATTTATGACGCCATGAATTGTTATTATAAGCGTTTCATATCTAAAAAGGATGATAATGAGGATGTTAACCTAAACAAAAAAAGCTATATTATCAATAATAAATCCTCGTTTATGTTCGTCAGTAGTGTGCAATTCCTGTAAATGATTGGATACACACGGGTTCTGAATTAGTTTTGTATTTCATGACTGACAGTATGGTCAATATACTAATTAGATACTGTCCATCAAAATTATAAAAGAGACCTTTACAAGAGATTCCTATCAAGAAGATATGATTATTTAATGATAGCATTGCTGCCTATCTCATCCGGGTTATCTTTACTGTACTCTGATGGATGCGTTGCCATAAATTCCATACATTATAGTTCTGCATGCCGAATGTAAATTTTGGTTAGTGATACAAACAGGAAGTTCACACATCGTAGCTTTAATACGTGACGCCATACCGCGCGTGGGACGGATAATCAAAGGAACAATCGGCGTTATATTTATTTATTTATTTATTTATTTATTTATTAAGAGTTGCATTAGCTTGTCTTTGACGTGGTTTCTGGGACTTACTACCATATCAATAATATTAGAGCGGTGCAATGGTCCTAAAAATCCTTTATTGGATGGAAATAATAAGTCTACCACAATTCCAACTAGAACCAATCTGATGACTCGCCATCGCAAAATGCTTGCTTTTTGTACAGATTACCTTAGTATGAAAGGATATATTTAGATCTTCTAATCACTGATCCACCCCACCCCCTTTTCTGATCCAGACGCATCACACATTACATTTACTATATGACTATCAATGACTGTCTTATCATTAGGCCTCAAATCAAACGTTTTATACCCTCTCCTTTTACTGTCATTTTTTTCCAGGTTGGGCCGGGCTCCACAGCACGGCTGTACCTACTACCACGGTAGTTACGCCACTGGTCTTTTTGCTGCGACAGCATTTACAATATCATTTTGTTTTTCAAAATGTATCTGAATGTGTGACTAAACATCTCACACCAACTGTCTACGAAACATGAGAATTGACACGGCCTTGATACATCTTGACAGAGCAATGACCTCCTGTGCTATGTTCAGAACTTCCTACCGCACAGGAGGAGGGAGATTCAGTAAGGCCGAGAATTCTTCCGATTGGTCTTATGACCTCTGTAAGAAGAGAGATAGAGGGAGTGCCATCGACAATTATTGGCGAAATATGATGATAGGGGAATGAGAAATGAAGTATAAACCCGCTTTGTAGCAAAATTTGTAAATGGTTCATCCAATTTAAAGCCTTACCATACTGTCCCGACTTTAATTGTCGGTGGCACTACAGCTAGTCTCTGCCTCCCTCCCTTTGCAGAATATTAAACAGCATACAATTCCAGAAGATGGTGTCTTTTCTTTGTAAAAGATACAAAGATTGGTACGAAAGAATTCATGATATGAACATATTATAAAGGGGCTTAGAATACAAGGAGTGCTCCAAGTGTGAAACATCTTGGATAGCGAGACATAACATATTCAATATCGTACATTTGTCTATTATTTTTTGTCCTGCATGAAGTTATTAAGTCAACAGAATTTTGATTTCCATAATAATATACTCTTTATCTGAAGAAAAAGCTATATTCCGTTGAACATTCTTCCAATATATTTAGGTCGGGTCTATTTTTGACTATTCATGTTAAAACGCCTATGCAGCTCTATCAGTGAAATAATATGTGTGTACCATATAAATAAACAAAACAAAAATGCTCATCATTTTACTTTTTATTTTCCATTTACAGAAAGACAGACAGACAGACAAACAGAGATGTTGTAATGTAAGCTCTGAGATGAGCCCGATGATCTAATTACGAACACAATTACTTTCTTTGTCTATTGCTCTAAGACTGCATTGAGAAACTGCATTACTTCAAGGAGAGTAAGTTACTATATATTAAAAATATTTCATATTATTGGTGTCAGCAAAATTGCTTCTTTTTATAACATAAATTAATGTGAAAGCAACAATATCCACTCTCACTCTGTTTACGATCTTGATTTGTCACGTGATCACTTTACGGTTAGTCCAACTCTAATTTTGGAAAAGGAAACGCCTATGTACTTCGAATTTTTACCGTGCTTAAATGCGATTTTACCCCTTATTAGACCGAACACAAGCTTATTTTTTTTATAGATGTTAGACCAGCTAAAATTTACAACTAATTTTCAGAAGTTGTAATTTACGATGTGAAATAAATAATTACCATAGTTCTTCTAACTGACAACTTTGACAGTTTAATAATGAACTGAAATATGAATTCATGATATCAAAGGAATTAATTACGTTACTGTATTGTGTAATTTAAACTATGTTTGCCGCCATCATAACTAAATGATAGTATGATAACACTTAGACACGTCGTTTTCAAGATGTCTGAAAGTGATGAAATTATTCCTAATTCTGTGTGTGCCAGGTAATTTTGTTGTTGAATTAAGTTACCATAACTGTAGCTGTCATTATGCAAGGGATTAGACAGCACTGTTTAAAATATCCTTTTTTGCAATTTGCAATGATGCCTTTTTATTGTGCATTTGTATTTACATCTCTTTTTGAAATCATTCATCCCTTTTACCATTATCCTATACCACATACCTGTTCTGTGAAAACATTTTTTGATTAAGTTCAGGCTCTAAAATGTGATATTAAGAACATGGGAAAAAAAACGTGATAGAGAAGGTCATCCTTTAGGATATCTAATATTTAGAATTTTGTTCTATAAAAGTAGATAGACTAAATTCAGTGTCTTGAATAAAATGCCGTTTGTTCTTTGTATTTTTTAAAATTCCATTTTTTATGTTACCTAATCTGAACTTTTCATTATTGTGTTAACGTTGTGTTCTCTTATTCTGTTATCACGTGCTTGTATCATTTTTTTTAACCAGTGTTCATTGTTTTCCTGCTTAGATCTTTCAACTTATTTAACTTTTTTAACTCTAAATGCTCGTTTCTAAAGGAAGGCTATGGGGGTGAGGTGATGCTCTTGTGTTGGGTGGGTAGGTTGTTTAACATCTTTGGACATCGTTTTGTAAGAAAAATTTGTAATGTCTGTTCAACCTATGTACATTTTTAATATTACTTTTCCCGTTAAAGTTTATATTATTTTTCTTTTGGATCACACAGTTCCATGATTTTAAATCTGTGGACATTTTAATACCATCCTCTCCTGATAGCTGACATAATTTTTCCTTGAAGCCATTATCTTTAACCTATGGACATTTTTTTTACATCCCATTAAAATCCAAAGTATCACCTACGATAACCCTTCGGTCCTTAAAAGATGGACTAATGCTAAATTTCCATTGGAGCGAGGCGTGAATGTTAAATTTCCACTGAGGCCTTATGGTGCCTTTAGATTCTACTGTATCCTCGTTATCAGATATTAATATAATCATTGTAGCTAAAGTAGCGATTGTCCTGTCTTTCCTTGTCAATAATCTTTTCAATCAGACACCTAACGGTAACTTTTTCTAACTCTTTCACCAATCATTCAATATTATCTAAATATTCCATCTTCTTTATTTTCAATATTACTTCATTCATCATCTCTATCTGTGTGAGATATCTAAATATTCCATCTTCTTTACTTTCAATATTACTTCATTCATCATCTCTATCTGTGTGAGATATCTAAATATTTCATCTTCTTTATTTTCAATATTACTTCATTCATCATCTCTATCTGTGTGAGATATCTAAATATTCCATCTTCTTTACTTTCAATATTACTTCATTCATCATCTCTATCTGTGTGAGATATTTAAATGTTCCATCTTCTTTACTTTCAATTTTACTTCATTCATCATCTCTATCTGTGTGAGATATCTAAATATTCCATCTACTTTACTTTCAATATTACTTCATTCATCATCTCTATTTGTGTGAGATATCTAAATATTCCATCTTCTTTATTTTCAATATTACTTCATTCATCATCTCTATCTGTGTGAGATATCTAAATATTCCATCTTCTTTACTTTCAATATTACTTCATTCATCATCTCTATGTGAGATATCTAAATGTTCCATCTTCTTTACTTTCAATATTACTTCATTCATCATCTCTATTTGTGTGAGATATCTAAATATTCCATCTTCTTTACTTTCAATTTTACTTTATTCATCATCTCTATCTGTGTGAGTTATGTAAATATTCCATCTTCTTTACTTTCAATATTACTTCATTCATCATCTCTATGTGAGATATCTAAATGTTCCATCTTCTTTACTTTCAATTTTACTTCATTCATCATCTCTATCTGTGTGAGATACCTAAATGTTCCATCTTCTTTACTTTCAAAGCTGTTCAACTGCTATATAGCTTTCTTTGCTAATGCTCATTTTTAACTATTCACTCTGTAGTAGTTATATTGCAGTACAAACTACTAGTCTGGGACAATAAATTTAATGCTCATTTTTAACTATTCACTCTGTAGTAGTTATATTGTAATACAAACTACTAGTCTGGGACGATAAATTTAATGCTCATTTTTAACTATTCACTCTGTAGTAGTTATATTGCAGTACAAACTACTAGTCTGGGACAATAAATTTAATGCTCATTTTTAACTATTCACTCTGTAGTAGTTATATTGTAGTACAAACTACTAGTCTGGGACGATAAATTTAATGCTCATTTTTAACTATTCACTCTGTAGTAGTTATATTGTAGTACAAACTACTAGTCTGGGACGATAAATTTAATGCTCATTTTTAACTATTCACTCTGTAGTAGTTATATTGCGGTACAAACTACTAGTCTGGGACAATAAATTTAATGCTCATTTTTAACTATTCACTCTGTAGTAGTTATATTGCAGTACAAACTACTAGTCTGGGACAATAAATTTAATGCTCATTTTTAACTATTCACTCTGTAGTAGTTATATTGCAGTACAAACTACTAGTCTGGGACAATAAATTTAATGCTCCTTCTTACCAGTCTCGTTGCAGCTCAGCTTTTATGTCTGAATCTAACATGAAACAAACTTTGAGAAGATTTTCATGTTACCTATTCTAATTTAAAAATATAAAAAGTCAAAAGCGAAAACCCCATGTAAAAATTCACATTAGACGACACGGCTTTTCGCGAGCGATAAACCTTTCTTGCTGTTGCTGTTGTTGGGTTTAACGCCATTTTCAGCACACGATAGGCTATTCAAGCCGGCCAGTATTAATGGTGGAGGAAGAAACCGGGAAATCACCGGAAAGAACCACCGACCCACGAGAAGCTACTGGCAAGCTTTCTCACATATCCACATTTGCGGAATCCTAAACTCGAACCCACGCAGACAGAGGTGAGATGGCAGTCATCCGTAATGGAGAGCGCTTTAGATTACTAGGCCACTCTTGTCTTGACACTCATGTAATCAGGACAAAACTGTCATTTTTTCTCTCGCGGCACAAAAAATAATCCAGAGCACGAGATTTTGATGTTCATGACGCTACTGACTTGGAGTCTTGAAGCTCTTGTAGTTTTCATGTCTGTCTGCCATTGTAATTCAATTATTTTACTGTGCATATTTACGTAGCTTCATTACAAATATTACAACAGTGCACTAGCGCAACACTCTAAACCAGTACGACTGCATCAGTATTGATCCCTAACATAATTTCTGTATACCGTGGTACGTATCGTGACTTTCAACTTAGCTTTAAAAAAATTTCAGTCACATCGTTACGATGTCTGCAGTGTGGCAGTTTACAGTGATGCGTAACACTGGAGTATACCGCAGACATGCATGTAGCATTATGTCCTACCCAGACAGTCACATTATTCTGACATCGGACTGACCAGTCCAAACACTAACCTTTAAATGCTGAGCGCCAAGCAAGACAACTGCTAGTACCATTGTGATAAGTCTTTGGTATGACTCGCCCGGTTTCGAATCCGCGACCTCCTGCATTTGAGGCTGAAGCAAAACCATTATACTGTAGACAATTACATTCCAGACGGAAGATATACCTTTAACACGTTCGAAACTAATATTTTGAAGTTTCCAGCTTTTGCTAAAAGCAGTTTTTATGAAACAGTATAAAAACTAATTTTTTGGAAAGAGTGATTTTAACAACACGTTAAACTTCAAAGCTGAAATGAAAAGGTTTTGCTTGAAAAATAGTCTGATTTTAATATCAAATAGTATGATTTTAGGGTCAGATTTATGTTTTAGATTGACAGGTACCGTACACATTCAATAGCCAGCAACTAATACGGGTCGACCTTACGTATATACTATTTAGGTAGATAATTGTACGTGATTATTTCGAATGTCATTGCACTTCACAGTTTAGTGTTTGTGTTCCATTACCTTCAATGCGATCTGAGTGAAAACATGCTGTTGTTATCGATTATACTGACGACTTTCTGCGCCATAATCCACTTGAAATTTGTATTGTCGTATGTATGCTCTTTACTCTGAGAAGTCACACATACATTGACAACTCAGACTTAAGGATCTCATTTTCTTTCAAATTCAATGCAACGATTCAAATTCTTAAACCATTTTCTATGGAAAGGTACAAAAAGCACTAGTCAGTACTTTGAAATTCTCACCTGTGTCCACGAGTCGCTAATATTGACCAAAACATTAAGGTCATACATAAGCGTTGTAATATAATAAAATGTTCACCTGTGTCCACGAGTCGCTAATATTGACCAACACATAAAGGTCATACATTAACGTTGTAATGTCAATAAAAAAGTGTAATATGCAATGAGTCAAATAGTTCGTTAAAAACGGCACCTTGCGTTATTAATTACAATATGATGGATGGCTTTCTGCTAATTGCATTAGCTTTATTGTAAACTTTGTTGCTAAATTTGAATAAATTGTTCTATTTTCAGTTACAACGATTAATGTCCAATCAATACAACAAACACGTTCGAGAGTTTAACCTGTTCTCATATCGATTGAAAGAGAAATTAAGTATTCAGGCAGAAAACTACAGCACGTCTAGGGAAGGGTTGTTCCGCCAAACTGACAGTGTGAGAATAAATTGAACTGCAAACAAATAAAGAGTGATGAAATTAACGATTAATTGTCGACGAAACAACATCAAAGTTGTTCTGATTTTGATTTCCTTTGTAGATCTATATCTCCATACAAGGCTTGGTAATGAAACTGGATTAAACCTAGGGTAGGGGTTTTGTCTTTCAATATTATTAAAAAAACACGATGGAGTCATTATATTTATAAAACAACATCTAGAGCACACGGATGAAAATTTCAATATGCAAAATGTCAAAACTTTTTTTCCCTAAGCACCACGAAAGTCAAACATTTTGTCGTTTTGTGGAAAGTGTTGTGAAGGAAAAGAGCATTAGTTATGCGGTATAAATTTGTGTTTTCCATTGAAAACTAGCAGGACGACATTTTAACTTCCAATGGAACTGTCTCTCTAGTCGTAAATGGTATCATGTTGAGTCAGTTTCTTTAGTAATACTTTGGATACCACGTGACTACTAAAATGGATGATTTTAGAAATTCATTGTGTTTCTATTTTTCTGCTTTAGTCAACCATATGCCATCATTTCAAACCCTCATTCAGAATAATATGTATCAACTGACGAAAGGAAGGAAGTATTAACCGTAACAGCCTGGGTATTGTTTGAAAGTAACGTTTTAGCATTGGAACAAAAGGGTACGAAATTCTAAATAAATAGATCTCTCCATTCTCATCTACATTATTAAAGACCAGAAACCCACTGAAATAAAATTTTTGCAAGTGATTTTTTAAAAAATATATTAATTTGACATATTTAGAAGATATGTGATCGAGATGTGAACCATTGTTAAGTTAGAGCGAAACATTAGCTTTCTATGACAGACTACAACAAGTGAGTCTAGGACATTTCCCCCCTCTCCCAACTTCCCCTTTTCAACATATCTCCCAGACATCCCTCCCCCGACTTTTCCCCCATCCAATAGGACTTGCCCCAGTCATCGCTCCCCCATGATCTTAAAACTTAGTTAATTTAATATGACATTTTACCAATAAAAAATAAAAACTTATGATAAGTTACGTTAAAAGAAAAAGGTTATTAAAAATAAATTTCAGTAGTTTAAAGTTAATGTTGTAAGCAATATTGCTTTTAAGTATTTATTCTATGATGTCACTATTGTTGAAGTCGGTGACTATGTTTGAAATTCTCGAAGAACAGTCTTTGTACTTCTTCTTTGGTTATTAGGATCAATGATTGTGTATGTGTGTGCGTGTGTGTGTGTGTGTGTGTGTGTGTGAGAGAGAGAGAGAGAGAGAGAGAGAGAGAGAGAGAGAGAGAGAGAGAGAGAGAGAGAGAGAGAGAGAGAGAGAGAGAGAGAGAGAGAGAGAGAGATTTTACATTTAATAATGCATTTGTTTCAGGTGACAACAGTCATACCTGTGCACTAACGGTGATGTGGGATGCGAGTATATATCAATGCTAAATGTTACTATTTATAAATAAAGTTGTATACAGATAATGGGTGTGGGAAGAAAGGGGAGAGGGGAAGTCCTATATGATGAGGGGGGAAGTCCAGGGGGAAATGTCCGCTGGGGGAATGTTGGGGGGGGGAGGAGTCCGGGGGGGATAATGTCCAGCAGTGAGATATCCTGATATCCAACAAGTATTTAGAATCTTTATTTATTGTCGACCTCTGTCGTCAGAAACAATAAAGCGCCAATTAAGAACAGAATGCGTAGTCAAACCAATTAAGTGATATTTTTGCAAATATTTCAAAAGAGTCATGAAAAATAAAAATAATGTTATGAACCACTAACCTTTTCACAGAAGAAATTTTTTGTGGAAGAATTAGATCGATCTACTACAGAGTAAACGCAGTCATTTTTAGTCTTAATGAGATGGAGGAAAACAAACACAAGATAAGGTGGATTTTTACAACGTACGGACCAATTTTAAAACTTCAATATTCAATATTGTCCATGTCAAAAGATGGATATATTTTTCTCTTTGTCCCTGTCTGTCTGTCTCTGTCTGTCTGTCTCTGTCTCTGTCTCTGTCTCTGTCTCTGTCTCTCTCTCTCTCTCTCTCTCTCTCTCTCTCTCTCTCTCTCTATATATATATATATATATATATATATATATATATATATATATATATATGCAATTAGAAGAGAAGAATCACACCAACATATATAAATACGTGAAAATATATTCTCGCGTCTTTTTGTGTTACTGTTTATGTAGGACGATATTTTTGTGTGTACATCCACGGCAAGCAATGTACATTGTACAATGGGCATAAGAAAACAATATAATATCTCTAATTTCCGAATTCACTTTCCAATTATTTTCTTGTTTGCATAATATTGTCATATGAGTAAGCTTTTTGATAAATCTATCCATTATTTAATTGAACGTTACTTTGATTCATCTATTCAACATTCGATCAAGAATTACTGTGATACATCCATATATTATTAGGTGAATTACTATGATACATCCATACATTATTCGGTGAATTACATGATATATTCATTCATTATTTGGTGAATTACTATCATACATCCATACATTTTTAGGTGAATTACTATGATACATCCACACATCATTCGGTGAATTAATATGATACATCCATAAATAAATAAATATATATATATATATATATATATATATATATATATATATATATATATATATATATATATATACATGTACAATTTTGCTGGAATAAGAAAAAAGCAAGACATGTATTGTATTGCTGTTCTCATTATGCAAATGTATCTGACACGTATTTATGTGTTGCTATGCTACAGCCGTTCAGCATCTTTGATTTTTGCAGCTTGCCTCAATTTATAAAATTTATAAGCGAAAATGTACTGTACATCCATTTCCTAAGTAGTTGCTCTATCATTACATTTCGAGTAATTTGCGCGGTGTGATTACATGTCTTTTGGTATTTAATTTATTTAAATTATTTGTTTATATGTTTAACTTAATATGCATGGACCTTTTTATGCGACACAATATTTAGCAGTCATGTTTTTTAATGGCGGAAGTGTTATTACGTTGAGTTAAATTAAGCCTTTTTTTAAAAAGTTGACGGCAATCATCCAGAACAAATGTTGTCACCGCATAAGGATCTCCGAATGAAAGGAACATACAGACGTGTAGAATATGCTAAAGCTTCAGAGTGAAGAATTGCTTTTGTACGCAAAGACTAAAAAAAAAAAATAAATTGCTTGCGGGAAGGAAGCATCCATATTGACGGAAAATAATGTCCAGTTATATATTACCTAATTATTATGGTCGCCATTATTTTTGTAGTTTCATTGAGTTTGGTCACACGAAATGTAAATTTTTCAGTCTGGTCACGTGTGATGTAGAGGCCACATAGGATATAAAAATGCCAGCACTCAAATAATGACTAAATTTGCGTACGCGTAGTCTATGTACACTAATCCGCACAGATCTAATTGTATTTGATGTGTTCTTCTGTACTTCTTTACGGTACAGAATATACCAGTTTTGCATGATTTAGTCTTTCTATCGTAAAGGATAAATCGAAGACAGATAATCTGCAATTTTCAACGCATTATCCCCCGTGTAAATGGTTTAAAAAATTGACCTGTAAATCGTCATATTTTTTTCGGATTTTCATTTCAACAGGAAGTTAGAAGTGACGTAACTGTTCATTATTGTAAATTACTTACTATGTATAACATGTTATTTCATTTAAATGTACAAAATAGTATGAATTTGTCGAACCGCGTTACTACTCATTGCTTGATAAGTACGTTACAATGTCGCTCGACTCAAATCTAACTTAACGTCATCTTTTTTTTATTATAAATCACCGGTTTGAAAGGTACAAATAAAACTAAAAGTAAATACACATGAATCGGAGAGAAAAAGTGAATTCTGTCTCAATGTTGAGTTCAAAGACATCATTTTCTGTGCGATTTTAAAAGTTCATTTTCTCTTTTACGGGGAGCCCTAGGTGGTCGAGTGGTCTAAGACTCTCGCCTAGTTTCGAGTCCGTTCCTCGCCCAGTATCTATATATGAGGGTCTTTGGTTGTTCTCGTGATTTTTCCAAGTTCTTTCTTTAACAGATAAAATGGTAACCATGTATAGACAATTATATGCTGAAAGCTGGCGTTAAACTATAAGTAACAACAACAAGTATGTTAACGCTATATCTAACTATCGATTGACTAGCTGAGTTCACGTGATGTGTAACACTAGTCTGTAAACAGGGGCACAGACAGCACAGAATTATATCAGAAATCATATATTATTACCACATAACCAAATACTAGATTTTGATTAAAGCCCAAATGTCGCCGTTAAGTGCACAAATACGTAACTGTCAAATCATCAAATTAATACTGAATTTAGAAAGTATGAATCACGTGATTTCTCCCTTGAACTGAGAAACATGTGTACGAAATAATCTAATGTTGATCGGCGACATCCGTGGGTCAAAGGATTTCAGTCAAAAGCTTGAACACGATCACCGTTGTAGACATAAAAAAACCAACATCACGCTATGTAGGATACGGTAGGTGATCCTTGTGTGACACGTTATTCTCATTCTACGTTTGATAAGATGAAGCACAATGTCAAGAATTTAAGAGTTGTTTATTTAAGGCATAACTGACATTCGTTATTTATTTTTACAAGTATGTGCTAGATACGAACCAATTAATATTTAAATCAGCAACAACTGGGTTTATCTTCAGTATAAGTTAGCCCTTCAAAGTATTATGGTGCCGCATCAATATTCACCAGTCTTATTTTAGTCACGCCTTTTTCTTCTCAATAGGTATACCTCTTTTCATTCCACTCGAATTAATTTGTGCACCGCATGCAGATGTTGTTATTAGTGCGCGCGCGCGCGTGTGTGTGTGTGTGTGTGTGATTGTGATTTTTAACGTAGCTTTAACAATTTTTCACTTATATTGCTACATTGTCTGCAGTGTGGCAGTTTTTAGTGATTTCTAGCACTGGGGCATCATGCCGCAGACATGTAGCATGAAGCCCCACCCAGTCACATTAACCTGACACCAGGCCGACCAGTCCTAACACAAATCTCTTTATGCTGAGCGTCAAGCAAGGCAGCTGTTAGTATAATTTTTGCAAGTGTTTGGTATGATTCGACCGGATATCGAACCCACGACTTCCCGCATTCGATGCCGACGCTCTAACCACTAGGCCACCGGAGCGGTTTGTTTTTATTAGATTACTCATTGACGGAATTTGCCGAATGTATCATATCACTGTTTTTGTAGCTCTCCCGGAAATGAAAAGGATTACAAGCGAATTCGGTGACTGAAGTAAGGGGTGGCACCTCTTAAGTCTAAATTGAATATTTGAATTTCGTTTAAACATACCATATTCAATAATTCAAAGAGCGGTTTATGTCAGATAGCTTTTTATTAGAGAGAAAGAGAGAGAGAGAGAGAGAGAGAGAGAGAGAGAGAGAGAGAGAGAGAGAGAGAGAGAGAGAGAGAGAGAGAGAGAGAGAGAGAGAGAGAGAGAGAGAGAATTGAGTTTTTTTTTTGGTGGTATGCTACTTAGGCAGAATAATGACTTAGAGCAACTGTAAATATATTAAAATATTTTATTACCTTTTTTGGCTCGTCAATTCTTTTAGTTTCTATTCCACATTAATTTCCATGCGCCGGTACGTGAATGGCTAATCATTTTTATGAATGACCTAGCTCCATAATTTCGTTCTTTATGTACATATTGATGATGTTGAAAAGCATTTTTTTTTCGGTAATCTACCAATGGATTATGATAAATTGCATTTCGTTCTTATTCTACCTGTGGATTTGTTGAAAGTAGTAGGAGAAAGTAAGAATCCGAGCTCAACAACCCCCTCCAGACCTCCAAACAAATACAAAATACCTAGGTAACGTAATAGAAAACCTATTGCAATCAATAATTGCGTTAAGAATCCGAGCTCAACAAATACAAAATACCTAGGTAACGTAATAAAACACCTGTTGCAATCAATAATTGCGTTAAGAATCCGAGCTCAACAACCCCTCTAGACCTCCAAACAAATACAATAGAACACCTGTTGCAAAATACCTAGGTAACAGGTAAAATTTAATTACGTGATCTTCCAGAATAAGCAAAATGATATGTCAGACTCAATTTTCCAAATCATTACGATTTAGCAGAGCGTGGCGATTGTGGACTAAATTACGCATTAGAATTCCAGTAAGGTAAGTGGTATTATATAAAATTTTATGTTATATCATACTTCTTTTGATAATCTTTCTCATATTTGCTGATCCTCATGGGTAGAATATCTGTTAACATGTTGTCAATAATACGAAATTCACGTATTAAATCGTCCATATTATATTTTACTCCTCGTAGGTAAGATCTTATTTGATCAAGTAGTTTTTTGTAAGTTATAATTGATGTTAAGCAGCCGTGCTTTTTTATCAAAATTTTAGGTTCAACTTTTTTACAAGCTGCTGTAAGAGAAACACCAACACCGGATATGATTAACAAAAACGGGTTTAATGATATACCACTTGAAATTATGCCAGAACTAGTCATTAACAAGGGTAGATATGATATTACTCGAAGTATTTTGTTATAATATTTGTAACATTTTTTAACGCACCAAAGTTTTTTATGATAATATTTGTAGTATTGTATTAGTGCGTCAACATCCTGTTCTGGAATATCTTTTGAAATATGATTGAAATCAACTATACTTTTTTTCATTATAATATTTGTTCACATAATCTCAGGCTTGATTAAGTAACTAGTTGAGGTGTTTCAGCCACAAATTCCAGACAATACCAATATAACGCAGCAGTTAATTTTTTGTCATCTGCTATTAGCATAAAAGTTTCTTCAACATCTTTGTTTAACACAATAGACACGGTTCCAGAGAAATTATCGGTCGAGTGACGCCATGGAAATAATGTAAATATATTAAACTTTGCACTGCTAAACACGGACAATCTATACACACCAGTGACCTCTGCAGTATGTTTGAGAGTGTTATTTTGCGGCGACCAAGTAGACATTCCAGAAGCAACAGTATAGACAATATTTTTAATCTGCTTGTGAGGAATTTTAATCATACTCGTTTTCTCAACAATACTAGGAATTCCACTAATAATATCGTTGAGTTTTGTGTTAATATTATCGAGTGTAATATCAACAGATGGCGGACTTCCAAAAAATTCGTTATTGGTTTTGTTTATGTTTCTGCGAAAATTTAAAAACGTGGTGATGTGATTAGTAAATTCAGTTTTGAACTTGGTGATTTCATTGTTGATATCATCAACATATTTCTTTGTTACAGCATCAAAATCAGATTCTGGTGTTCTAAGATTATTGATGCCATTATTGTTCATGTTGAGAAATGCACGCATTATACCGCCATGCACCGACACGTACTTTGATTCCTGATCATCAACATATTTCTTAGTAGCAGCGTCATTATCCTCAGTTGGGTTTCCAAGGTATGTGATCTTGTTCTGGTTCATAACAATGTTTCCCGTAAATAAATCACCTGCTTTTCTAACATAATCGTTAAATGACCTACCCGAATCTTCTATCTTACCTTGATTGTTAAAAGTAACAATATTATTAGCAACTGCAGTAGGATTTCGTACTAGTACATCTGATAGTTGTACATTACTCGTCTTTAATCGTCCTTGTTTGTCCTGGAAAACTACAACTTCATTTGGATCTACACTTGCAACGTTTAACAAATTGTTGATTTCATTTTTGAGCTTATCAAGAGTCGCATACTTGGATAAGTCACCCTGGTAACCTTCTGTTAATAAATCTACTGCTAATGTTCCAAATTTTGTATAGTAGCTCATTATACATACCGTTCTACACAAAATTGTTGGATTAATATAACATAAAATTATACGATGGCGAAGATAATAAACTTTGACACCGAGCGATTGGTGAAGCATAAACATAGCAATGAACTTCCAGACTGTCATTATCTTATTGTTGGGCGAACTGGATCTGGTAAAACAAATTTGTTATTAAATCTTTTACTCAATAATAACTTTAACTATGATAAGGTGTATATTTACACCATCAACCCCCAACAAGACAAATACGAGTTACTAAGTGAGTATAATGATAAACTTCGTGATGACCTTGGCATTGGTGATGATATATTTTTGATAAAACAACCAGAAGAACTCGTTCCAGTGAATGAACTCGATTCGTCAGAGCAGAAGATAATCGTCTTTGATGATATTCCGCTAAACAATGAGGAAATGAACAAGATTAGATCATATTTTTCACTATCACGTAATAAAAGATGTAATTCTGTTTATCTTGCCCAAGGTTTTTATAATGTTGATAGGTTTATTAGGCGAAATACGGGTTGTTTCATATTATTTCCCGGACTAGATAATGTGGATGTGAGAAATATTGCAAACGAGCAGTGCGGTGACGTTACAAAAGATAGATTTATCGAATTATATCATCGAGCAACTAAAGATCGATATAGTTTCTTTTTATTTGACAAGCTAGCGCGTGATCCAACCAAAATGTTTCGTTGTTGCCTTGAGACGTTTCTATGATATAATTTTGTAAAGCGTATAAAAATAATGGACAAACATCAACAGAAAATCGAATTACTAAAAAAGTTTCTCGAAACTCGAGCGGCTTTTAAGAAAAAGGTGGAAGAAGCTCGACGTGGACAAGTTCAAGCAGAAGAAGAAAGAACCAAATTTTTCAAACCTGTTACTGAGGCAATGCTTGGCAAGCAGCCAGAAATACAAACATTGTCTCCGGAAGAACTAGCAAAAATGAAAGAAAAGGGTTTGTTTGGTTTACTAGGAGAAAGATCGAAAGAAGAAAATAAAAAAATTGCAGAAGAACTTGTAAGAGACATTGTTGATCCTATTGCACGACAGGTTGAATTTGATAGATTAATAAACGACCCTCTTGCACTTCAGCAAGCTATAACAACAAAGGCTGTTAATCCCGACGAGTTAAGGAGGTTAATAGAAAAAGTGTCAGAACAAACTGAGGAATTAGCTGAGAAACAAAAAACGTTACAAGAAAGTATGATAAAAATAATGCCTCTTGAGGATGCTATAAAAATTTACAGAAGACAAGCTAGGGTAGAAATAGGCGATTCCGAGTATAACGAGTTTATGGAAAAATATGATATCACTAATATTAATAGTATTCGAGATTGGTCAAAAGAAAACTATAACGATTTGATAGAAAAATTAAGAGAAATTATAAAAAATGGTTTACATGTTGATGAAGAAATTAAAGATGAAAAAGATGAAGAAAATATTCCAACATTACTCAATTATATTAGAGAAGGAATTATTGCTGAGGTTTTTCTTAAAACATCAGAACGATATCGAAATAAACCAAAAGGTTATAAAAAAGGTTGGGATTTTAAAAGATTGTTTGATAAATACGAAGATGATCGAGATAAAAGATTACCAGAAAAAAGAGGAAAAGGTGTGAAAATATTTACATCAAACGCAGACATAGTCGATCGGCTAATGCTGTTGATATCCTCTAAAGAAGCTGGTAATGAAAGTGTAGAGATTGATAACGAAATTATTGATATACTTGATCATCTAAGATCGAGTGGATTACTAACATCATCCGAGTACGAAATTTTACACCGCGATCTTATCTAAAATATTAGTATAATGCAAACAACATTATTGCTTGATTCATCACAAATAACAGGAAACAGCGCAAATTTTACAGTAATTTACAACCCACCAATAGAACTAGATCCTGCAAAACAGTATGAGATTGGATTAATTTCTTGTACTTGTTGGAACGCCATGCCAAATATTAAAACTGGGATTAATGATGAAATTTTAATCGTTAATGTTAAACAATCTCCAACATCACAAAAAGAGTTTATTGATATACAATACAAACTACAAATTCCACAAGGAGCTTATAACATTACTGATCTAAACAGAACAATAAAAGAGCTTCTAACAAAAGCTGGTGGGAATGCTGATAATTTCGAATTAGCGGCGAATTATAACACCTTACGAGCTAGGATAACAGTGAAAAGAAATATGAAAGTCATCTTTGAAGAAAGAAGTTTTGGAAAGATGTTAGGTTTTACTAGAGTTTTATACTATACCACCGGTGAAGACAAATCTTTGACATTTGATGGAGAACTACCAGTAGATATCACAGAAGTAAATACAATACTCATCAATTGCTCTATCGCATCTGGATCTTATACGTCAAAAGGCAACCGCGGGCAAACGATCTACAGTTTCTCACCAGAAGTCCCACCGGGTTCTCTCATGCAAATCACTCCGCGACAGATTATCTACTATCCAATAACACCTGAGAATCAAATTACAAGCATTACAATGCAACTCACAGACCAATCTGGACGACAAATAGACGTGAACAACGAGATAGTCACGTATTACTTACACCTACGCACTGCCTAGGCATGTGATTTTGTGTACATAATTTTATAAAATGAGACGAAGAAAAGTTTATCGAAGAAAAATCGTAGGTGGATTTTTTGGAAATATATTTACAACAATTGCAGAGAATATTCCAGGAATCGCGCGTAAAGTAGCACCCATTGCACTTGACGCCGGTAAAGCTTTCGCTACAGGGGCGGCATCTTCAGCAGGCACTGCAGTAGGGCAAAAGATTGCTGATAAGATTAAAGGACCTTCAACAACACCTACGGTGTCTGAAATAAAACGAGTAATATCAGATATTGCGCCAACAGAAGAAACAAAACGAGCTATGATAGCTACAACAAAAAAATTATTGTCGCCGAGTGGTGAAGAAATAGTACGTAAACTTGTAAAGAAAACAAAACCGATGACCCCTGCTGCCTTTTAATTTTGTGTAACGATTATAAAATAAATGTCAGCTAAAAACTATCTCGACTTTGCAGAAGAAATTGATACTGACGATGCTGTAACAGAATTAGAGTATGTCGAGTATCTCGATGAGAACTCGAACGAACCGAATAAAACCGGAGTTAGAACTTTTAACACAAGAGACGAGGACGTGTTTCTACTACCTCATAAGGCAATGCTAGAAGTTCGTGGTCAAATATTAACTGAAGCAGGTGGTAATATTGCAGCTGGAACAGAAATCGCTCTCGTCAATAATGGTTGGAGCTTGTTTAAGAGTGCACGATACCAACTGGCCAATCAAACCGTAGAAGATATTTCGATGCACTTACCCATAGCGAGTACAATACTAAACATCGTTTCGTTTAGCGATGACTATTCCAGATCAATAGCCACAAATATGATGTGGTTCAAAGATACTGGACTAGGGACAACTGTGTCGAGCGAGTTTAAAACTGGAGAGCTAGGTGATGTTGATGTTGCAAACAGACTTATTCTAAACCCAGCTGGAGCTAATGCAGCTGCACGACATACTGTTCCAGCATTAACCGCAGATGCAGCTGGTGGTGATATAGTAGCGAATGCAATAAGAAGCGCAAATAAAAATCTACGACGATTAAATTTTAACGAAGGATTTGCTAAACGAAAAGCGTTTGCCGCAGAATCTCGCCAAATAACGATGATGCTTCCGTTAAGTACAATCTTTGGATTTTGCCGTGATTATAACAAAGTGTTTCGAGGAATAAAACATACGCTTATATTAGATCGAGCTGATAAAAACGATTGTATAATACACGCCGATGGAGTGGCTGAGGGACAGTTTTCTATTACAAGATTAGCACTGTGGATGCCTCGGGTTGTCCCTTCATTAGCTAAAATGATGGAGCTCGAATCTTTACTAGCCACCTTTACAAAAAAGATACACTTCCAACAGAACAGGATTTATCAAACAGCCATTCCCAACGCGACTGATTACACGTGGCGTGTAACGACCACGCCCAGCGAACAACTACCGCGACACTTGTTCGTCGTATTTCAACGACAAGCACGTCGTAACCATCAGGAAATGAACAACTCCATATTTGATAACCCAGACGTTAGACGAATATTTGTGAGAGTAAATTCCAAACAGTATCCCGAACGTGCAATCGAATGTAACTTTGCCGCAGACAACACCAGTAACATCTCTCGGCCGTACATGTATCTTATGGAAGCAATGCAAAAATATCAGAACGCGGACAGTGGATCTCAAATATCAATAGATGAGTTTCGAACGCTCTATCCCATCTTTTACTTTGACGTATCAAAACATTTGGAGCGTGTTGTGGGATCGACTGCAGATATTGAGGTCACGTGGACACTGGATGATGTGCCAGCTGAACAGTATAACGTATACGCGCTATTGGTTAGTGATCGATTTCTGACCATCGATTCAATCAAAGGAAGAATGACAGTACAAGTTTAATCTAACAACTTGGATATAACATTATGAAAACCAAATACACAACTCGAGAAATATACCTAACATCTGGTCAAGTTGAAAAATTATCAGCAGCTGTTGCTAAACGCAGCTCTGTTTCTTTGATGATCTCTCCGGAAACTTCAAATAAAATTGCAGTAAAAGTCATGCTAACGCAACAACAAATCAATAAACTCGACAAAGGAAAACCATTTGTGCTGAAATTATCTGTTTCTCAGGTAACTGCAATGTCAAAAGAAGGTGGATTTTTTGGACCAGCGTTATCAATAATAGCTAGCAAAGTTTTACCAGTACTTGGTACACTTGGACTTGCGGCTGCGTCAGGAGCAGTCTCTGGCGCAACGAAGAAAGCAGTCGAAGGTCGTGGTATCAAACAAATCTATCGGCAGTGACATAGTCACTCAGTTTTATGTAATAGTATAAAATAAAATGCCAACGAAAAAAACAAAATCATCGAAAAAAAAGAAAACAACAAAACGCAAACAAACAAAACAAGGAGGAATTATTCCTTTCGCTCCACTTCTAGCGGGACTAGCGGGAAGTCTGCTGCCAAACTTACTAGGAATCGGACGCGGATTAACTCTACCAGGGACCAGACGTTATTGAGCAATTTTGACATCATTGAAAAATTGAAGGACGTTGTTGGATTTCGAGGAGTATTTTCCAAGGATGAACTCGATGACGTACCAACAGGCGGTTCTTGTGTTGTAAATATTGAAAACTTCAATGATGGCTCTGGCACCCACTGGGTTGCTGTCCACGATAACAATTATTTTGATTCGTTCGGACTTCCTCCAAGCGATCTCATAAAAAAATATATTTTTAAAAAATTTGATAAAATAAATTATTCGTCTAATCAACTACAGCCGATTGGAACATCAGCTTGTGGTTATTATTGTATCATGTTTGTCAGACAAATGCACCAGAGTAAAAACTTTTTAAAGTTTATTTTACAATTTGATAAGCTTCCTTCTCATGCGAATGATAATATTGCAATCAATTTTATCTAAACTTCTTGATATAATAATGTCAACATACTGTCTCAAATGCAAAACTAAAACAGAGAACAAGGATGAGATGACGGAAAAAACGAAAAATAATAGAATGATGTTAAAAAGTATTTGTGCAATCTGTGGTAGAAAGAAAAGTATGTTTTTGAAAAAACAAGTAGGATCTAGCGTTGATAGAGTTATCTTGATCGATGATTAATCTTATGAAACAAAATAAAATAAAATGAAATGCAATTGTGATTGTGACAAAGATCTTTGCATAGAACAAGATAAAATCATTACGTACTGTCAACGTTGTAACAACAGAGAAATAATAGGGTTAGGTATAGATATACATAAAATTATTGGTAAATTACCAAAACCAAAAGGCGGTTGGACTTTGCCAGGTCATCGTTATACTGGTCCGTGGAATCCGCTAGATCAACAACTAGATGAAAACGACAATCCATTGCCAGGACAAGAGCCTTATAATCAAGTGGATGCAATAGCAATGCGTCATGATATCTGTTATCGTGATCATGAAAACTCGAAAGCAGATTGTGATAAAGTAATGTTAGACGAATTACATGATATGGAGCCAACAAATCTACGAGAACGTTTTGATAGAAGATTTGTTCAAGGAATGATAGGAGCAAAATATAAACTCGGACTCGGAAAAGAATTATACGATGATCTTGCAGTCGAACTACACAGACCTAAAAAAAAAAGTTTCCGAGACGCAAAGTTGTTGCAAACGCTGTAGATGATATCTGGGCAATAGATTTGGTAGATGTATCCAATCTGGCTCAGTTTAACGTTGGCGCTGATGGCGCTCCAAAGAAGTATTTGTTTAACGTTATAGATGTTTTTAGCAAATACGCTTTTAGTGTGCCAGTTTCAGATAAAACAGGAACGTCAATCACTGATGCGCTAAAACAGATAATAACGAGTACTGAAAGAAAACCAAACAAAATCTGGACTGATCATGGAGCTGAGTTTTTTAACAAAAAGTTTGAGCAGTTTCTAGAACAAAATAATATTAAAAAATACGTTACAGGAAACGAAGGCAAAAGCGTTGTTGTCGAGAGATTTAATCGCACGCTAAACGAAAAATTACATAAACATATGACAGCTAAAAACACCAACAGATACATCGATGACCTTTCTCAAATCGTAGGCGAATATAATAACACGAAACATCGAACCATCAAAATGTCACCTAATGACGCTATCAAAAATCCAATATTAGCAAACGAAAACATGTACCGCAGACATAAATTTAAGGTCGGTGATAAAGTTAGAATCTCTTTGACTAAAAAGATATTTGAAAAAGGATTTACTCCAAACTGGAGCGAAGAAGTATTTGTTGTTGATAAAGTACTCTTAACAGTACCTGTAACGTACGCGTTAAAAGATCTGGCAGGGGAACCTATTGTAGGTAGTTTTTACGAACAAGAACTACAAAAAACTGAACAAGATGTTTTCATTATCGAAAAAGTGATTAGGAAAAAAGGAGATAAAAGTTTAGTCAAATGGCGTGGGTATAGTGATAAATTTAACAGCTGGATTCCAACCCGGTCGATTTTATCGACTGTGAAATAATGCTATTATAAATTTCCTCATACTTTCGTTTGATAGATTTGCATTTTACTGGTTTACATAATGATATTAGATATTGTCTGCGATCGTCAGAGATCGTCATAAGATTAAAGAGTTTGACAAAGATGAAATCAAATTTTATATTTTTCTGTCGGTCTGGAATTTTAATGTTTAAAAAAGGTCTGATTAACTGCAAAAATACCTGCTGTTCGGTAACGGTAAAATTAAATTTTATAATTTTTTTAGCAATGTGATACTTGACATTATATTTTCCAGTGGTTGGTCTGCTATAATTATATCTGTTAACGACGGTGACTATTTCACCATCATCAGACTCGTTGTTATATAAAATATAATCTTCGTTATAACCAATGGATTTGTCTATGAAATCTTTGGAAAATGTGACCTCATCACTGACGACCTTATCGCTGGCGACTTTGTCGCTAGTATCTTGCTTGTAGAGTTGAACGAGTCGTTTCATCAAGTCCATTATTATAATATATTTTTTTATCTAATTTGTTGTTATAAGATGACTGACAAAGTAAAATATCACCAAAAAGTTAATATAATAAACTACCACAAACTGACCGAAGCGGTAAGAAAATGCCTGTCAGGTTATAGTTCATATTCCATTGACGTTATTGTAATGCAAGGTGATTCCCATAAAATATTACTAACAGAAGCAGAAAAAAATAAAATTAATGAAAGTGCAGTAACGACGCTAAAATTTGATTGCGATGATATTATAGCATTTGCTCATCATTGTTTAACTAAAACCGAATTACAAAATATTATTAATCATCATATCTAAAAATAATACTAGCATCATATTTGTTTGAAAAAGCTGATTTTGTTGCTCCATCAGCTACAAATTTTACTGCTCTGGGATTTATATTATAATATTTCGCCGCAGCTGTAATTGATTTGAATTTGATCTCCTCATCCGTTTCAAGGTTTAACGAAATAACAGGTTTTATGGGGCATCTAAAATTAATACCACCACCTCGTCCTTTTCTCACATTTTCCTGTTGGGTCACTAGCTCCAGATTTTCCAATCGATTGTCTGTTTTTACATTATTGATATGATTAATAACCAGACCATTGGGTATAGATCCGTTGAACACCTCGTAAACAAACCTATGACCAGTATAACAAACTCGATCTGTCGATGTTCCTCTAACAGTCACACTGATATATCCCATATTGCTCATATTATTAAGAACTTTTTTAGTTTTTCTGTTTCTAATAATACCGCGATCGTTAGCCTCGTATAAATCAAAGACCGGATGCGGCTGAAACTCGTCTTGTAAGGATAAATTTTCAATATTATCATCAGTGACTTTACCGTTATAATGATATACTCGTTTCCCCTCTGGAATGTCATCGCAAAATAACGTGTAAATAAAATCTTTTCTAAACATCGTAATTCTTTCAGTATTATCTCCCTTTACACTAATCGTATAACCCGCTAACGTTGCTTTACCAACAGATATTCCAGTTTTGATATTAATAACCGAACCAAGTGCATTTCCAGCGTACAGGTTGTACTTTTGGTAAACGTAATATTCCTCTTGCTCACGTGCGCTTGTCAGATTTACTGTCATTATATTATAGGTGATATTTTTATCTCTAATTGTTGTTTAGCGGAGTAAATTATCAATTAGATATTAGACTATAGTATAATAATGTTGAAATTGCGTGATATAGCCAAGAGAAGTCTTATGGGAGAACCTGATAAAATAGCGACTGCTTTTACAGGTTTTGACAATAGTTATCAGTTTGATAATCAAAATGTTTTAGTAAATTTTTCTGAAACAAATCTCTTTCATCTGCTACAGACGACTGTAAAACGTGAGCTTGAAAAACACAAGGGTCTAAGATTGTTAGTGCAATATCACGTTATATTTTCAAAACTACTTGTGACGGAAGAATCTACTAACAAGGAAATTGCAGACCCTTACATCAACGCAAAATCTAGACGTGTTTTACTTGGTAGTGATCTTTTGTCACTATCTAATGAAATACACCAAGAAATTTGGAAAAAAATAGAAGAATTTACCGAATTAGGTTCGGGTTGGAAGTTTGAAATGATCAAGGAAATTTTGTTTCACACGATGAAATATGACGCATTACGCGGTAGTTCGTATATCGACCTGCCACCAAAAATAAAAAATAAACAGTGCTGTATAAACATAAAAAACGTCGATAGCAAATGTTTCCAATGGGCTGTTCTTTCCGCGCTATTTCCAGCAGAAAAAAATGCTGATCGTGTTGAGAAGTATATCAGTCACGTGTCAAGATTAAATTGTGCTGGTATTGACTTTCCAGTGGCAGAAAATCAAATACCAAAGTTTGAAAAGCAAAATAATGTTTCGATTAACGTTTTCGGATTAGATGAAAAAGAAAATGTCTATCCGAGGTATATTTCAGAAAAAGCTTCACAATCGACTATCAATTTACTGTTTTATAAAAATCATTACGTTTGGATCAAAAACTTTAACAGACTAGTTGGAAGACAGTATAATAAAAATAACAACAAAAAGTTCTTTTGTTATCGCTGCTTGCACGGTTGTAGAGACAATGAAACATTACAAAAGCATTTGCAGTACTGTAGTGACGTACAAAGAATAACAATGCCATCTAAAAAAGATAGCGTGTTACAGTTTGTCCATCATAATCATAAACTAAAAATTCCTTTCGTCATATACGTCGATTTCGAATGCTTACTTCAACCTGTACTTGGCGTAGAAAATGATCCTAACCAATCGAGTACAAGAAAAATTCAAAATCATGTTCCATGTGGAGTAGCGTACAAGGTAGTTTGTTGCGCTGATTCGAGGTTATCTAAACCGATCAAATTATATCGAGGTAAAAATCCAGCTGTCTGGCTTCTCAAGCAGTTGATTAACGAAGTTGATAATATTACTTATCGTTTGAAAAAAGTAACTCCAATGTTAAAATTAACACCTCAACAAGAATCTGATCACGAGCAAGCGAAAATTTGTTATATTTGTGAAAAAGCTTTTGACCCTGACAACAAAAAAGTACGTGACCATTGCCATTTGACCGGACAGTATCGTGGAGCGGCTCATGACCAGTGTAATTTAAAATTTCACGCTCCAGATTTTATTCCAGTTATTCTTCACAATTTTCGAGGATATGATAGTCACATTATAGTAGAAGCTTTTGGTGATCTTGATATAAAATCTCGTCTAAAACTCGATAACATCATCAAATGCATCCCAAATAATTTTGAAAAGTACATGTCAGTTACGCTAGGTAAATTGCGTTTTATTGACAGCCTGCAGTTTATGGCAGACTCGTTAGATGAGTTAGTAAAAGGTTGTAGTAAATTTAATAACCTAAGAGACTGTTTTGGAGATAAATTTAATCTATTAGCTAAAAAAGGAGTTTTTCCATACAAATATCTCGACGATTGGAGTAAATTTGATGAAACATCTTTACCTGACAAAGACAAATTTTACTCGCAACTTAAAAACGAAAATATCACTGATGACGAGTACAAGTATGCACAAGATATTTGGAAAGAGTTTGATTGTGAGACTTTTGGTGATTATCACGATTTGTATTTGAAAACTGACGTGTTATTATTAGCAGATGTTTTTGAAAGTTTTCGAGAAGTGAGTTATAATAATTACGGACTAGATCCTTGCTGGTATTATTCTGCCCCCGGACTGTCATGGGATGCTCTGTTAAAGTTTAGTAAGGTAAGGTTGGAATTACTGACTGATGTTGATATGTTCAATTTTATTGAAAAAGGTATCCGAGGCGGTATTAGCGTGATAACGAAGAAATATGCTGAAGCAAACAACAAATATTTGAAAGAGTATAATCCTGACCTTCCTTCGAAGTATATAGTTTATCTAGATTGCAATAACTTGTACGGGTATTCGATGGCAGAACCAATGCCTCTTGGTGGCTTTCATTGGATCATGGCTGATCAATTTCTATCAGAGACAGAAAAAAAGATACCCGACGATGTTTCGTATTTCGTTGAAGTTGATCTCGATTATCCAACTTCGCTACACAAATTGCATAACGATTACCCTTTCTGTGCGGAATCGATGGTTATAGATTATAGTTTGTTATCAAAAGAACAACAAGCGTTAGCATCACCAAGGCAACATTCCATGGTAAAGAAACTAGTACCAAATTTGCTTCATAAACGTAATTATGTTTTGCATTACAAAGCTTTAAAACAAGCAGTCGATGCTGGTCTCGTGTTGAGAAAAGTTCATCGCGTACTAAAATTTAATCAGTCGCCGTGGATGAGAGGTTATATTAACTCAAACACTACAAGAAGAGCTGCAGCAAAAACTGATTTTGAGAAAAACTTTTTCAAACTGATGAACAATTCTGTTTTTGGTAAGACGATGGAGAATATTAGGAAACGCGTAAATATCGAACTAGTCAATGATGTCAATCGCAGAAACAAACTTGTGTCAGACGATGATTTTGTGAGCATGAAAATATTTAATGAGAATCTTGTTGCGATACAAAGAAGAAAAACAAATCTAAAACTAAACAAGCCGATCTATGTTGGAGCTTCAGTGTTAGATTTATCAAAGTGGCTGATGTACGATTTTCATTATAATTTTGTTAAAAATCAATGGCCGGCTAGTAGATTATTATTTACTGATACTGATTCGCTCGTATATGAAATCGAATGTGAGGACATCTATCAGGACATGCATGATAATAGATATCTGTTTGATCTTTCTGATTACCCACGTGACAGTAAATTTCATGACGACACAAATAAAAAGGTTATTGGTAAGTTCAAAGATGAAATGAACTCGAGCGCTATCAAATACTTTATCGGATTACGTAGTAAAATGTATGCCGTATTGTTAGACAATAATAAAATAACAAAAAAAGCAAAAGGTCTGCCTCGTGATTTTGTTAAAAAGTTTATAAAATTTGATGACTACAAGTATGCGCTTGATGGCGGTGTTAGTTTTATAAGAGCTATGTCAATTCGGACAAATCATCATAAGCTCGAAACAGATGTCCTTATCAAACGCGGTTTGAGCAATTTTGATGATAAACGTTATTGCGAAAATGGGGTAGATACATTTGCACTTGGGTATTGTCATGATGATAGAGATATATTTGACATTATCTTTGCAAACTAAAATTTTATCTAAACTTTAAAAATAATGTTTGAAAATTTGACAGTAACAAATAGCTACAGTAGCAAAATCAAATATCTAATGATGGACGGCAAACCATTGACAGTTGAAATTAATAATGAAACATCAGGCATATGCTTTAGTGGTACTCGTGACAAGTTAAAACTTTCGCTCATCAGATCTGATGACAGCGAGTATTTTAATTATCTCGAACAATTGTATCAAAAGTTGCTAGCGGAATTTAACAACTTTCACTGTCCGATTAGTCAGCAAAAATACACCAAACTTACAATTGATCTTGATCGGTCAAAGTTGTATTTTATCGACAAAAAATACCCTCTTAACAAATCACAAATAAAAGATTTGTTTGAGTCCCGTCGTTATGTCAGCGGTAAAATAAAGTTTAGCCTCTATCACCATGATAATGAAATATTTTTGATATCTACAGTTGAGACATTAATCATTGGTAATGAGGTATAATACCACTTACCTTACTGGAATTCTAATGCGTAATTTAGTCCACAATCGCCACGCTCTGCTAAATCGTAATGATTTGAAAGATTGAGTCTGACACATCATTTTGCTTATTCTGAAAGATCACGTAATTAAATTTTACCTGTTACCTAGGTATTTTGCAACAGGTGTTCTATTGTATTTGTTTGGAGGTCTAGAGGGGTTGTTGAGCTCGGATTCTTAGCGCAATTATTGATTGCAATAGGTTTTCTATTACGTTACCTAGGTATTTTGTATTTGTTGAGCTCGGATTCTTAACGCAATTATTGATTGCAATAGGTTTTCTATTACGTTACCTAGGTATTTTGTATTTGTTTGGAGGTCTGGAGGGGGTTGTTGAGCTCGGATTCTTACTTTCTCCTACTACTTTGAATTGCATTTTGCTTGGTAATCTACTTATGGATGATGTTAAATCTTTAACTGTGATAGTATATGAGATTTTAATAATACCACATTAAACAGTTGGAACTTTGTTCAAGTTACTGTGGATAGTATATGAAAACTATCTATTAATGTCCATTTTAAATCTGTAGATACTCTATTTCAAGCACACGAAAAATTTATACCTTGAAAATTTGTTGTCTCCCTCTTCACAAATATTGCAAAAATCGATAACTATTATATAATTTTAAGATTTGTAATGACTTATTACTTTTCCTTTTTATACAATTTTTACAAGTGTTTCTACTCTTGATGTCAATCGGAGTTTGAGCAGTTTCGTCTAGGTCAGTCCGATTTTTATCCATCTGTAAAATAAATTCAGTTTTACAAAATTGAAACAATAGCAAAAAAGGCAAAAGTAGCCATGGAAACTATTTATTTTCGATTGGACCAAAATATCTCATAAAACTCCTCCACTAATCCCAGCTTCACCGCCCATCTATCCGGCTAGGTGCGATAGTTACTGAAATATCTATAAGATTATGTCTGAAGATAACCATAGCAGCATATTTTTTCATCTACCAGAAAGCTGCAATATCGACGACTTTGACACAGTCACGACTCTCAAGACGATAAAATAGCAGTTTTAAATCCTTTAAAGAAATTACAAAGAACCGGTGTCACCAGTGCCACAATACGTTACGGCAAAGGTTTTTAACTTATTTAGTTGCGACACGCTGTCAAGTGATGGTACGGAAATTTTATGGAGTTGGTGAAATAATATTGGGCTAAATTTACAATAATTTCATGTATCAATGTTCTCACTTGGATAAAAAAAAATCAAAGAAAATATATATGATAATATTATTTGTAAAAAGACACATAAACATTAACGTGAAAGTGACGTAGATTCGCTTCATCTTTAAACGGAAGAAACGGTCAATATTTAGAAAAACATCACGAAGTCGAGTTCCAATATATTAATATAATTTTGCTGCTGCTAGATATTGAAGTCAGACTGGAATCAGGTTTTGAAAACAAGAGCTTTATGAAGTGACTCATTCATCTGTCATCCGCATCAATATAAATAATATTCCTGAAACATAAGGAAAGTGGTAATTTTAGCCTTGATAATTCTTAAGTGGGCTTTTTTTTGGCATGGTGGGGGTGTTTTGAATTGTTGTTGTTGTTCAGAAGGAGGAAAATATATTTTTGCTAGGAGCATCATGCTGCCCATATTGTTAATGAATAGTAGGGCCGGTAGGGAGCCCCAGTGCATTGCTTTGCCCAGAATCTACAACGTTGTTAAAACGGCACGGATATTATGTCCAATCTGTAAAGATGTATTTTGTGACCACATAATGGTCTATAATGTTTTCGCTGGTAATGATAATGAGGGCTATACTATTTACATAGAGAAAAAGAAGCTTATAATTTAAAGACAAAATGAATGTTTTTATAAAACAGGATAATAAAATTATCGACGTTGGACGATATTATCAAATAAGTAAGGAGCGGAAATGCTGTTGTGTTTATGATGTTGTTGGTTGATCAAGAACTAGACGCAATAATTGAAAAACCAGAAACAATGAAAAGCTAAATTTAGTTGCACAGGTAATTGTATAAAAGACCGATGTTACACAAACTGAAAGAATGGATGAAACCTGTCAGAAGGTCCTTAAAAGTAAGATCAATAAAGCACGAGTTCAAATCAAACAGTATGTAATGGGTTATCGCACACGACTTCAGACTGTTTAGGATAAAACAATTTGAGTTATTTTTGTTGGAGAGAAGAAAGTTATGAAATCATTTGAAAAATATAAAACTATTGATAAAGGTTTGACAAGAATAGTATTTATAACAAACATTTTAAATGTTGAGGATTTGTTAGACTATGACAGACACCTATATAAAAAGGATCTCCCAAACTATTAAAAAACCCACCTATTTATTAACAAATGTACATATCTCAGATGAAGGTTTAGCACTATGGAAAAATCCTTGAAATTGACAATAACGGAAAGTCGTACAGATCAACCTTCGTTTGCAGCACGACTTCAGTAACAGTATGCTGAAATTCTATCCTTTTCGTACGCAAACAATATGAACTTTCCGCTAGATCAAAATTTGTTGCTAGTATCACAATTTATATCTATCTTTTTATGTACAGCATTGAAATTTATATTTATCTCTTTATGTACAGTATTGAAATTTATATTTATCTCTTTATGTAAAGTATTGAAATTTATATTTATCTCTTTATATACAGGATTGAAATTTATATTTATCTCTTTATGTACAGTATTGAAATTTATATTAATCTCTTTATGTACAGTATTGAAATTTATATTTATTTCTTTATGTACAGTATTGAAATTTATATTTATCTCTTTATGTACAGAGTGTAAAGTGCTCAGTCAGATAAAATATGCGAAGTTGTAAATCCAGTTGAGCGAATGTCATATAAATGAATTTGCAATTTTAGCATTAAACAAATATATCGACATCCTTGATTCATCACACTCAGATTCCAGAGATCAGCGGCGCAGATTTCTTCCTTAATTAACAAGGAAAATATTTGTCACATTTATGTCTCATTTCCAAGAGGCATGCATAGTCTTATTGCAAACAATAAAATTCAGTTCTGACCTCAAGTTACTTTTAAATAGGCCATATTTGCTTTTTTCACTGGATTGCCTAAGTATTCTCTAGCTTGTTGTAAGTAAACAAGGCTCATTACATCCTTCTAGGAGGCTATTTTACATTAGGTAATGGTTGTTTTTAGAAAATCCTAATTTGTGACCTAGTGTCAAGCAGAGAATTATATTATCTTGTAATTGTGGAGATCTATTTTAAATCCTACCCCGAAGCAGTTAGACTGTTTGAAAAAAAAATGAATTGCTTCAGCTTACTAGAAAATATAATCTTTCTTAGGCAAAAGCTTTTGTACAAAGCAACAAAAAAAGTATTTTGTTCCATTATTTGGTGGAAAAGAATCTTTTGCATAAACGTGCTTTGGTTTTGATTAATAAGTCTGTATTAGACTCTAACGTAAATATAAAGGAATTAAAATTAAAATACAAGATGGAATTAGAGTTCAGTTAGCTTGACCTTCAGAAAGATAAAGAGGAAAAACAGATGCAAATGCCATTGGAGAAAGATAAAAGGCAAATGCATTTAGATAAGGCGAAAAGTGGCTGTAAAATGCTATTGGATAAATATGTAGTTACGGAAAGAATAAAAACAAATGCTGTTGGAGAGAGAGAGAGAGAGAGAGAGAGAGAGAGAGAGAGAGAGAGAGAGAGAGAGAGAGAGAGAGAGAGAGAGAGAGAGAGAGAGAGAGAGAGAGAGAGAGAATTTCGATTTAGATTAAGAGAATTAGAGATTGCAAGTAAAAGCATATCTCCACTTTACATACAAATTCAAGTTTTGATATTACAAAGAATGCTACGTTAGTACCCCCTTTTAGAGAAAAAGAAGTAGACAAATATTTTTCTTAATTTGAAAAACTTGCTGAAAATTCCAAAATGGCCAAGTAAGCATTGGACTCTAATATTACTTTTATAGGCCAAAACTTAAAAGGCCTTCACAATTCTGTCAAAATTTTATGCCTGTAATTTTCCAGCCAATTATGCCTGAATTTGTCATTTGGCAATTCAAGCCAAAATTGAAATTATGGTTTGACATAACTACAATGGAGAGAACTTTACGTTGATAGAGATAGTTAGGTTAATTATACAATTATTTTAGTTTTGCATGTCCCATACACTGGAGTTAAGTAAAGAACTATATTTTCTTGTGACTGTGAGGATTTCACATGTTGTGCTTTCAGATCTATCACTTTAAGTTGCATGATGTTGCGACCAGTTTGGGCTGAATGTTATTTACTTCTAATTATAGAATTCAAGTGATTATTTTCTCTGGAAATACCAAATTGCTCTGACAAAATTCTTGGATAAAGATATTCATTGGAGTTTAAACTGAATTCAAGCCTGGAATACTATTTCTGTGATTCAACAAGTGACTGTTGACACATCAGTACTTCATAGGCTATAACAGACATGTCATCGCCTTAAATTTTTGATCTCTTTGGGGCTTGAACTGAGTTTCATTCTGGGCTTTTATTACAGGGACTTGTGTCTTTAATTTTAGGATTTAATTTACTATACAGTAAGTTATTTTGTCTCATTTTTCACTTTGTATTCTAGGTAAATAAATTATTTGTTAAAATTTACAAAGATTGTTGTCTTTACTCTTTTTTGTTGTTTATTTTAAGAGGATAGACTCGTAGCAAGCTTGATATATGCAGACTTAATTTTTCAATTTAAAAATCTTTTGGTCCATTTTGACGTCGGGATAGAACAGGCTTTGATCATCTGTTGCTTTAACCGTAGAAATACCATTTGGTGCAAAGACAATATAACACTAGTTGAAAATCATTAAATGACAGTTATTAAAATGTGAAAGTATTCCATTTTCTGTTTTTACCATCTGATCCACTGCCATACTAATAGTATATGTGACAAGTCGTTATATGACCATCTCAACCGTTGCCATAATATCAATATATGATACAAGTCGTTTTATGACCATCAGAACTACTGTTGTACTAGTAATATATGCAACAAGTCATTATGATCATCTGGTACACTGTCATACTATCAATATACTACACAATGCGTTCTATGACCATCTCAAACACTGCCATATTAAATATATTGAAACAATCCTTACTGTCAACTTATATTCTTATAAAGTACATTTGCACAAATTATAAATGTTTAAGATAATTTATGATCTCCTTTTATTTTTTACATTCCCCTCATGTTTGAAAGTTGTACCTCTGTTTCCAATGCAAATAATAGTAACTGTAGTAACAGTTTTTGATATATGACTATTGCACAAACGAAAAGTAATTTGATACAATATATAAATATATATATACAATATATATATATATATATATATATATATATATACAATATATAAATAAATATATATATATATATATATACAATATATATATATATATATATATATATATATATATATATATATATATATATATATATACAATATATAAATAAATATATATATACACTATATAAAAAATATATATACAATATATAAATAAATATATATACAATATATAAATCATATAAAAAAGGATTTGTTTAAATAATCATCACCTCTGGAAAGATTTTTGAAGCCGAATGTGTACATGATAGGATTGTAAACTGTTTTCTCTTACCTTCTGTTTTGAGAAAGAAATGGATAATTGTATTCATTTTATCCAGGATTAAGGTAGTACTCATACACGTTCATAATTTTTTGTCCCTTATGTGATGAAACTTTTCCTCGTCAATGCTGAACCTTTGTATACTTTATTGTGAAATAATTGCTATTTTGAAATAGGGAGCCATTTTTACTATTGTATGTATTGGGCGCTCGGCTTTCCACCAGGAAGCGCTAAAATTAATCTTTCCGAATTCTTCCATATTTAGTAATATTCGTGAAATCTTTGTCATTAATTTCCTGAGTGTATTTCCAAAACCTATAAATAGGGATGAGATCCGCCATTTTGTCAGTTGGGGTTATACTGGACTCCATTAAAGGTCTCAAGACCAAGCAAACAGAACAAAAGACTCGTGTCGTCTCAACTAATAATTACAAGCATCAATAGCAAGGCAGACTAGTCACTACCGATACATTAAATTTAGTACTCATAATGACTATATTGTTTCTCTGAAGTTGTTTAAACGTTTATTCCTTAGTTATATCAGATAAATGTTATCATACAAGGGTTTAGCTGACAACATTATCACTGTGTCATCAACACTGCTGTTTGATTGTCACGGAATTGTATAAATGTGGGTTTTTTTTATTAAGTAAACGTACTCGGGTTTCGCTTTTAGTGTACAATGATACCCGAGGGTGATCAATGTATATTATACATTTCGAAAAATAGTGAATTCGGTTCTTCGTTGCTCGGCACGTGCGAAGTGCTTCGGGCTGGAAAAACCGAATACATGGATTACACGGACGATGTTGAGCTACATTGCCTGTGTATATATGATTCAAACTGTAACGAAAACATTACATTACTGACCGTTCTGTCAATCGGACGTCTGTCTACTGAGACCCAAACCTCCAGCTATAGAGCTGTGTCTGTTTGTGTTTGTGTTGGTGCAGTGTGCAGCCGTTTGTGCCGGGTGCAGCTGTCTGTACAGTGAGGGGGTATGCTGTTTTGTGCTGCTGTGACGTGTCGTACAGCAGTGTAGAGCTACGTGTGCAGTGCTGAGGGGTGCTGTGCTTGTGTATTCGAGTGCTTCGAATATTTCAACGTTGCTAGTCGGGTTGAGGTTGATCAAGCGTGGCGGACCAACGTGGTGGACGCTGATAGTCTAACCCAGGAATCAATGGTGGTCGGTGACTATAAATCTTTGCTTGGAATCAGGGAGTGTCTAGATTGCTCCAGATACATATTATTTTAGCCGTGGGCTAATGGATGGTTTTTTGTAATATCCAGTGTTTTTGCTATCGTGAGTAAAAAACTGTCACTACGCTAGTTTGAGCGAAATCTCATTTGTTTGTAGAACAATCAAGTCGTTATTATGAACGAACCATTATTCGTTTTACTAGTATGAGTAAAACTTGCAATTCGTTATTTTTGAACGAACAATCATACTTTAGCCATTATATCAATTCGTCATTTTGAACATAACAATATTCGTATTTTACGATCATATTTCTGTTTGTGATATACCGTGGATCGTTTTTTTTTTCATTTGTCTCGGTAACATATTTGTTGCATTTAAAGATCGTGCTGATTATGTTAATTAGTCTCATATTGGGACCCAGTGCAAGCATGTGTCTATAATATTTCGTTTCATACCACCATATAACATTAAACATTGTATTGCATTCCCACCAATGGTGTTTTGTTATTAATCCGAAAATCCCAAACTCGGTTATCTTGTTACTTTGATAACCATTGGAAATTTAGTATTCCAATTGGCATCATCAAATTTCTTACTCAGTTACATGTATCGTTTCGAAATCACAAATTCCCATCCATTTTGTAGTAGTTGCGTCATTTAGATGTTGAAATAATGTACCCAACACAACGACACACTTTGTTGCTACAAAACGACAAACATTGTCGCATTCAACCCACGTGACTCTCTTGACAACCGGAGAGATGTCCCGGTATTTCTGATTAGTGTAAGCATGCCTTTATTTCGTAAGCTCATCGTGAAGACCTGGAAAGGTATCGTGTAGAGAGATGTCCCAGATCAGCTAGACAGAAGTTAGTTATTAGTTGTTCCTTCAAGTGTTGAGTCCTGTACAGGCCATTGCAATGCACTAAAGAGTCCAGTTTCATTATTTGCTCTGATGAAAAGAACATTACCAGTATCATGAGTATCTCACACTTCGCCATACAGCCAAGAATAAAAACTAAAATGCAATCATTGCTTATACATTTGCCACAGTTAATCTGTTTTTGTGTTATCTTCTGAAGCGGATACAGCGCGTCTTTACAACATAACGAAGACTCTTTCTCTCATCATCAATTCATTTATGCGAATTATGGTTACTGTTGTTCTTTTTGTCATGTCATCCTAACTATTGTTCTTTAGTTGTTTTTAATAATAATAAATATAATGATAAAATCAACAGTAACAACGACTAACATTAGCATTGACGACGATGGCGACCACGACGATGATGATGACGATCATGACCGACTATGCAATGTATCCGAATAGCATTTGCTTTTTCTTGTTTATCATAAATGCGAGAAGAATAATTCGATGATGTTAATCGCAGAGTTATTTATGAAAATCACAATAATAAATCGATAACAATTAATTAATGTTTTAAAAATATCTTGGCTATATGAAACGAAGCGTCCTTCCTGTTCCATAAAACAACACACACACACACAATCTGTCAAGTACACCTTCACCCATCTTCAGAAACGGAAATAACAACGAAATAAATACACCCTAAGATAAATCTGATGGAGAAATGGATGACTGAAAAGAAAATAAATGCAATCTTATTGAAATATTGTTACAATAAAATGAAACTATAAAAAATACAACTTCAACAAAGAAATGAGGTAACACTACACTATATTTTGTCTATCCGTCCGTTGCATCCAAAACCTTAAAAGTATCGCGTAAGCAATGTAAAAACATTGCCCAGAGACATCTTTAAAGGTTATGTTTTTCTTCCTGGAATGAAAGTACCAATCATTTTTGTTAACTTTAAATGCCTCGTCACTTGGAAAGTTAGAATCAGCGTAATGACCTGAAAGTCATCGCCAACACGTGAATGAAGGTCACTGTGACATTTGTTTGCTGACTACATTCGGCTTGCTATTGCTATGTACCTGTAAAAATTCATGACCTTAAATGAGAAGGTTTTAGAAAATTGAGCTGAATATCATATAAACTGAACTTGACGTCAGAGAACATAAAAAGTATTTTAGAAATTTTATGTTCAGTACAGAAACAGGATGTTAAGTTTGCTTCTTATAATACTGGGTGAGCATTGTCTACATTGGACAGAAGTGTTGCATGATGTAGTTCAATTAGATTCTGGGGCAATTCGTAGACCAACATTTCGGAGACCAGCATTTCGGAGACCAACATTTCGGAGAAGAGATAATTCAGAGAAGAATATTTCGGACAATTGACAATTAGAAGGGACATTTCGGAGACAGACAATTTTGAGTTCGTAAGCGATGAATTCAGAGATGAAAAAAACGAATCTAAATGCATGGGCGCCTGCAGGATTGTTTGCAGGGTGGGTGTCCAGATTTTTTTCAGGAGGTTTCAGTCAATCACGACAGGTAGAGATAGTGTAAGAAACAGTCTGAAAACTAAAGCTAATATTTATTAAGCGTTTTGAACAGAATCTTGTGACATATTTTCAGCTTCATTTGCTTGATTAAACGTGTCGGAATATATATATATATATATATATATATATATATATATATATATATATATATATATATATATATATATATATATATATATATATATATATATACACATACATACATACATACATACATACATACATACATACATACATACATACATACATACGCAGTACGATTTCCAGTGGGTCACGTGACTTCCTTTGACCCATGCTGCTGGCGCCCATTTCTTAATGCAATGTGAATTAACGAGACTCATAAATACACGTTTTGGCAATATACGTTTTAGAAACGTCTACGGGGGGCAAAGTTACACGACAGCACATGACTCAATGCATGCAATAATAAAATAACCATACATCATGTAATAATATTTTGTTTAACGATAGAATCTGAATTAGAAAGTCATATATTGTCGTGTAACTACACCCATGGACGTTTCTAAAAAAAAAAAGTCAATTCACTTAATAGCATTTGTATTAGCGAGTTTCCCTCTCTCCGAATTGTGCGCATCAGAATTATCCAGACACCGTTCAATTACATATAACAAGAAATTAAACCTCGAAATTTATCCATGCGTCGTCGAGGTAGTTATGCTTCCTACTATAGTATAATTATTTTACTTGAAAACTAAAATGTAAAATAAATAAAACCACGACAGCCGTGTTCAGTTTCCGTAACAGACGATTTCTCTCCCACGTTTTCATAAATTGTGCCTCAACTGACACGCTTTTATTGAAAATAAGAGCTGATGGCTAGTTATCTGTTAATATGAGCAGAAATAGATTTGCCATTATTTCAGTAAAGCAATTTAACTAAAATTACTGACAAGATATCTCTGACTTTGAACTGAAAGCCATATTTTCTAAACCAATCCCCCTTATGATTGAAGTTGTATGTGCCTGAACCCTTTGAAACTACATCGTTTAATGCCTTTGTGCATTACTTCCGGTCCATGAGCATGAAAAGTCCAATCTTTTTTATTGAATATATCGATCAGAAATGAAAGCAAACTATTGATGTAGGAGGTGTGCTACCATTTTATTTTTTGAAGCGACTTTTTTGAAACTGTGTTTCGCTAATACATATCTGGTTCTTACAGGTACGAGATAATTCAGTTCCAACCGTCATACTGTTTATTTAAAAAGAACTCCTTGTAAATGTATTACTGAAAAATTTATATCCAATGGAAATTTTTCTTGTAAAAGAGATATAGAGTTACTTTTAAAAACTAACTGATATAAACAGTTTCATTATGTTGTTGTAAATGTAAAACTGTATTCGTTATATTTCTTTGCAAATAACGATTTCATTGATTTAGTCTGGAAACAAAGTTTACATCAATTACAGTGGTATAATTTTGTCTGTTGGCCAGTTTTCCATGTATGTGTATTTCGTCTGATAACACACACACACACACACACACACACACACACACACACACACACACACACACACATACACACACATGTAACGTCGACCAATCAAAACGTTACTTGAACACATCCAATTCAGAGTGGCAGAACAGTATGTGCAGCATATAAACGATTTTTTAAAAATCTGATCATTTGTATCGAGATGCAATATCCCCTAAGGCTCTACATTCGGATTCCAAAAAGAAATACAAAAAAACTGTAGTTTTTTGCATCACGTCTTGCAATTCTTCTGAGAGTTGCCGTGGAAACTAAGTAAATTGGCTTGTATTTTGTAAATAATCATGCAGATGGAAATAAATAAAAAAATAATGAAACATTCAAAGTTACGATTTTAGAAATATCTAAGGTTACGATGTTACAATACAATAGAACAAGGAGACGGAGTGAAACTGTATCCATACGCTACTGCGTCTTCTTCCAAATGTAGCATATTAGGCAACAAATATGTTCCGTCCAAAATGTGATAAAATTTGTCGTTTGACTTAAAGATAGGTAAATTATGTCCATGGTAATGTTACATACTATTCAAAACTGTTTAAATATCTCTTAAATCATATGACGTCATCATTCCATATAGAGGCAATTTTAGGATCAAACATTATTGACGTTGTCAGATAAATTGCGTTACACTTCGATTCCATAAAATTTGAGATTTTTTTTTCTTCTGATTAATATCAGAGTAGATTAAGCCAGAAGACTGAGTGATACAACTAAACAAAGTAAATATACCCTCCCTGCCACTCAAAAGATATAGATTTCTGGGAACTTTACAATGTTGCTATTAAAATAGCTTAGTATAAATTGACAATTTCATCACAAATCAGCCGTATGTGGGTAAAATATGTTTATGAGTCTTGGTTGCATGTGAAGAGGCGGATTCTGGGTCACTTTGTGTTGTTTAGAACCGCTTTTTCAAATTTAAAAATTGATTAAGCTAATATACGAAATACAGATTTGAAAAATTGATGCAATAACATCAAAAGCAACACTAAGAAAACAAACCGTTTGACCTCTCCGAGAAAAGATCGCATCGACACCTATTAATTGAGGTCCCTGTTCCGAATGTTATTTAAAACAAGGTAGTTAATTTGAACAATACCATATGGAAATTATTATACGAGTTGTCCCTCTTTTTCCTCGACTGACATGAATTTTTCAACATCAACGACCGTACTTCTTTTGCATATTTGACATAATATATTTGTACGCTCAATCTGGTTAGGTACTCTATGCGCCACCCTCTGTTGTTTACATAGGTTCATGTTAAAAATTAAAAGTAAAATACATGTACGTTGATTAAAGCAATGCATCTAATTATATAAGAATAGTCAAGTACGCACCCCACATTCGATCTCTGAAAGTAAGTAATAACCTTGTGCAACCACATTCAAGCAAATGGCTATTGTTTCTATCACTGAAAAGGGGAATACTAATGATAAAACCAATTCCAGCTCCCATTTAACAGTAAGTAACAAATTCATACGGTTTGAAATATGACTCCTCGACAATTCTGGGCTGAGTTTATTATATTCAGCCACTCATAACTTTACGCGGATACCTTCTAGACTTTTACCATATGTACGATATAATGACCACGTATTTGGATCCAACACTTACGATCCAGAGAATAGAAACTAGATCTTCCATAAGACCCCCCCCCAATTAAATCCATCCGACAATACCTCGAATGTATGACAATAGCTGAGAGTTTGACCACCTTGGCTACATACGAAACAATTATTAACCAAGAAGTTGCGAATGCATCTATTTTTTTTCCATTCGTAACTTCTTGGTCAATCCTACAATCAATCCAGTCATAGAAACAGCCCCGGTGGTCCAAATAGATTGCGGGGTTTTTTTTCTGCTTGCAGAGAAATTTCATGCGAGCGAAATATAATATTTTTATGAGAATTACTACGACGAAATATATCGGAAGTATATATGTGCCTTGCAGAATTGGCTCAGGTAGTCTGAATGCCATTCTTTTATTTAATGAGTCTTTTCAGAAATCGTTACCAACTGCTTCATCTGGGCGTAAACCGGCTAATACAGGATTGGCTCAGACCTAACAAATAAAATCGGTGCCATATATGTTTTACCACTTCGAACATTTTTCATGAAACTTCAACTGCACATATTTCTTAAGCTGTACAAAGATTGGTAATATTTCTCGTGCACATTTACTGATTATTATACATAATCATATATCTGATATCAGTCTGTGTGGAAATAACAAATGTTATCCTTTAGTACATAGGTATGTAATTACCCCGACATAATTGCTTAAGTATGTAATTACCCTGATTTCAACTGATATGCTACTGAATTGTAACAATACAAAATGTCAACACTTCATTTATATCATATTTTGTAAATGTTAAATTCCTTGAATCCTAAATATGAAGAACTGACAAGATTTACACCGAAAAAAAAACCCAAAGGATTTTTAATTGGCTTTTTCTTACACATTTTCTTGTTAAGATGTTTGCATACCCATTTTACAGACGTTTCAAAAAGAGGCAAAGGAAAGCAAATGCAATAGTTTGAAATATAAATATTTTCTTTTTTATGGATGAGTTAAAATGTGATATATATTTTTTGCTCTGCAAATCCCGGCACACACAATCAGAAAATTCTATAAAACTGACAGAGGCTTGTAGCGTACATCCTACATTGATCTCGATATTTTCTATAAAACCTGTAACATCAAAGCCCAAAATGTCCAGCAAAGTGATTTAATTTGGTCTGTAAAGCCTATGATTTACATGCATAAAATGTCCATAAAAGGTATCTAGTTATTACATAAAATGTCCGTAAAAGGGATCTAGTTATCACATAAAATGTCCATAAAAGGGATCAAGGTATTACATAATATGTCCATAAACGGATATAGTTATTACATAAAATGTCCATAAAAGGATCTAGTTATTACATAAAATGTTCATAAAATGGATCTAGGTATTACAAAAAATGTAAATACAAAATCTAGTTATTAGATAAAATGTCAATAAAGGGATCTAGTTATAACAAAAAAAAATGTCCATAAAAGCTATCTAGTTATTACATAAAATGTCCATAAAAGGGATCTAGTTATTACATAAAATGTCCATAAAGGGATCTAGTTATTACATAAAATGTCCATAAAAGGGATAAAGTTATTATCTAACATGTCCATAAAAGGATATAGTTATAACATAAAATGTCCACAAATGGATATAGTTATTACATAAAATGTCCATAAAAGGGATCTAGTATTACATAAAATGTCCATAAAAGGGATATAGTTATTACAAAAAACCCCCAGACAATATCTAGAGGAGTGATCCAAATTTGCTTTGTAAAGACTGTACATAAAGGCAATACATGTCCAAAAAAGCGATCTTGGTTTACTATGTAATCATTGTCATAAAGGAGGAAATGCCGAGAAAATTTATATAGTTTTACTACGTAAAGTCTATGGCGCACAAGTAGCAAATGTCAAACAAATTGATAACGTTTTGCTCTTTAAGGCTTGAAATTCATGTAGGAAATGTGAAAATTACTGATCTAATTTTGCTGTCTAAAGTAATTGATAACAAAGAAGCAAAAAAGTAGATATGTGATAAAGTTTTGCTATATAAAGGCTAGACATACAAACAGTAAATGCCTTCAATTGCGATATAGAACTGCTCTGTTAATCATACGACAAGCAAGCAGGAAATGTCCAGATGAGCTATACTGTATAGTATTGCATTGCAAGGTCTGTGGCAGACAGGCAGAAAATGTCCAAAACTGTAATGTTCTGTCAAATGTCTAGAACAGCGATCTAGTATTGGTCTATACAATCATAAATTATCTACAAGAGTTATCTGCTTCTGCCCGTAATGTTTTCATGACACATGCAGGAAGCTCCCGATCAGTGATTTAGTTTTGTAAAGATTTTTACATACAAATAGAACATGTAGTTGTCGAGTTTTGTCCGGTAAACCCTATCAGATACAAGTAGCGAATGTCCCTAAATGTAATGTACTATTGCTCTGTAAACATGTGACATACAGACAGGCAAAATCAAGATAAGTTCTTTACGTTTGCTGTTTAAAAGAGTTTGGTACGAAACAGACAATATCCAGAATTATCTAAGTTTGAATTGAAAAGTCTACGACATCAAAACAAGACTTATTATAAAAGTCATAGTTTTGCTGGGTAAAGTCCTTAAAGTGCAAACAGGAAATGTCCGGGAGACTGATCTACCGATCCCCTCTAAAGTATGCGACAGAAGCAGAAAATGTTCAGCAATAGCATCAAGCTTTACCCTGTATATACTTTGAATTAAAAGCAGTAAATATCCAGAAAAAGAGATATTGTTGTTCTCTGTAAAGTCTGATATGCAAGCAGGAAGTGTCTAGAAGAGTAATACAGCTATACCCTGTAAAGCCTTTGAAACATAAACAGTAAACGATCAGAAAATTGATCTAGCTTCAATTAACTCAAAACATGGTCATGTATAATCTGACTGTTGCTTATATTGTTGTCTACAGGTATAACAGATAATTATGTGAAATGTAATTGTTTGTTTCTTTAATTCATTACATGATCCATTTCACGCCTCTGCCCCACAAATTCCTCCAGGTAATCGTAATATTTTCTTCTTTTCCATTCTACCGTGAACATTGGGAAAATTTCAAAGAGTCAAAACTTAGCTTTTACAAAGCTTTAAAAGGTTTTCTACCATTTTTATGTGTATTGTTTAGTTTAGTGTTGATTAAGAATGAATTTACCATCTTTTTGGGGTTATATTGCATGTTTCATGCAAAAAGTGTGCGATGAAATTAGTGTATAAATGGAAAAAATACAGCTCGAATAGCTACAGAACTTCCAAAATAAACTAGCGGGCAATCTCTCTATTTTGTAACAGGGTGCAGTCTAGAAGAAAAAAAAAACAAAATTTACTAACACTCAACAAAAAAAAGCGAGTCAAAGCCTTGACTATATCATTGAATTACTCCCGTGTTCGAACAAACAAATTATTACTCTCGACGTTAAAACAATGTAGTCATTGGCAGTTTCAGGGTAAATTCTAACAAATCATTTTCATGACCTCAACAGTAACGTCGTGGAACAATCTCGAACAGGATTTTCAATGTTACATGTCTTACAGTGCTTTGAAAAAGTGTTTATGTCCAAAATATCGTATCTAGCAAAATGCCAAGTTTTATACGTGGAACACGGATATTACGACATAAGTTCGTTAAACCCGGATCTTTACCGTGTTCAACATTCTGACACTCCAGTTTGTTCATGCGTTATAGAAATGATCATCAACCATTCACTTTTTCATGTCTCTCCCAAGTACAGTAGGCAAGGAACTGGGTTGATGAAAACTTTACTTTTAATGTTATATGCATCTGTCAGCTTAGATTTACTATTTTGTGGAATGAAAAAAAAATAAAATTGCGTGTATGAAAATATAGAACTGGAAGATTTTAATAACTGACTCATGTCATGATTACTGGCATTATCCTCTCTCTCTCTCTCTCTCTCTCTCTCTCTCTCTCTCTCTCTCTCTCTCTCTCTCTCTCTCTCTCTCTCTCTCTCTCTCTCTCTCTCTCTTAAAACCTATATATACTAGGTTACACATTACCTTATTTTATAGTTAGGCATAGTGAGACGAATATAAGCAACAGTCAGATTTAACATTATGTTTTGATTTAGACCTTGAGAGAACAATGTAAATAACAGTCAGATTTCACATGAGCATGTGTTATGTGGTGGATGATATGATATATGATATATGCTATTCATCAACTTATCGTTATTCCGTAGGTTGTATGTCATCATTATCTCCGAACGCAAAGAAAATTAAAGCATGAATTTTAAATCGAATAAATTGAACAAATAATTGAAAACTTGCATCAACGCGTATTAGGTACGATTGAGGTATTAGGTACACTAGCTCCCTTTTCTATGAAGCTGAATCTCTCTCTGGTCTTTAAAATTCTTAAAGACCCAATGATTTATTTAACGAGAAAAATTCCTTATGAATTTTCTTCGGAGTCTCTCAGACTTGTTCCTCGGCTGAAAGCTAGGACTGACTAATTTCGGGTAGGAGATGACATGACCATGTTTTGGGTTAAACTTAATGAGACCAATATAAACTATAGTTAGAATTCACATCACCATGTTTTGGGTTAAATTTAATGAGACCAATATAAATTAAAGTTAGATTTCACACACCACCATGTTTTGAGTTAAACAGTATGGATTAGTTTTCTTTTAACACACACACACACACACACACACACACACACACACACACACACACACACACACACACACACACACACATATATATATATATATATATATATATATATATATATATATATATATATATATATATATATATATATATATATATATATATATATATATAAAGAATACCAATCATATGGCGAACAACAACCCTTTCAAGCGCACTGGATATAGCAAGGGATCACGTGTGTCAGAGATTAATTAAGATAGATGCAATAAAATGACGACGTACAGTACGAAACTAGTAACTAACTAGCCTGAAGGCTCATTAAGAGCCGTAAGCGCTCAGGCTTGTTAGTTACTGGTTTCGCACTGTTCGTTGTAAGTGTATTGCATCTATATATATGTATATATGTATATATATATATATATAGATATATATATATATATATATATATATATATATATATACATACATACATACATACATACATATATATATATATATATATATATATATGTATGTATGTATGTATGTATGTATGTATGTATGTATGTATGTATGTATGTATGTATGTATGTATGTATGTATGTATGTATGTATGTATGTATGTATGTATGTATGTATGTGAAATTAAATTGTCTGCAGACTTTTTTAAACAGCCTCCCAATAAAACGTCTACTCCGCAGACTCTCACATACGTCATTTTTTCCAGTGCAATGTGGTCATCCTCTTCAGAAATTATTGTATCTAAAGTTTCATGAACTAAATGAATATTTTTATTTTCTTGAAATATAATTGGAAAGATTAAAAAATCTGAAGAGTAGTCATACCAATCTGCAGTCGTGTTATTGATTTATGTACATATGGCACGACTCTTTAAAACCGGAACAAATTTGAGAGTTGTAGAAAATAATTTAGATTACATTTTTTTCTAAATAATTATTTAGAGTTGGGGTTATTTAATACATAGAGACATACATATTAGGTGATTGCATTTTGCGTTGCTCTTTAAACTGTCTTCAGTATCAAAGAACTTTGCTTTCGAAAGTTATATAATGTCTTTCAAACTAAGACTGATTGTCCTGAACGTTTCCTTGGAAATTAACAGCTACATTTCCGTTTAACTGTTTTAATTGAACTGTATACATTATGAGTTTGTCATAAATATTATCATTTAAAATCGGATTTGCATTTTATGAAATCCTTGAAATTTGTGGCTAATAGATAACGCTTTTTTTGCTCAATATACTTTTTATTGTTCCAGATGTGTTTATTTAATAGTTCATCTCAAGCGTCGGTAACAATTTGCTGGTCTAATTTATGCATATAATCGAACGTAAATACTGTGAGCATATGTATGGATTAAAATCTCATCTATGCAAAAAGTCTAAAATACGTTTTAAACACATACCAGCAAAAACATAATCTATTGTTGAGATTAAATTATCTTGTATATATGCAAATATGCCTAAACCATTATCTGATCTACATCTGGCATGAACGATCTTTAACCCAGTCATTTGACCCATATGTAAATGTTTTCTTCTTATCGAGTTATCTTCCTTACAATCCGTTGATCCGACCACATAATAGTTTTGCATTAAGAAGTTAGTGTTGGAATTTTCAGCCTGATGCCAGGATAATGTTACTGGGTGGGTCATCATGCCGCATGTATGCGTCATGAGGCCCCACAGGATAATGTGACTGGGTGGGACATCATACCTCATGTATGCGTCATGAGGCCCCACAGAATAATGTGACTGGGTGGGACATCATGCCGCATGTATGCGTCATGAGTCCCCAGTGCTAAACATAGTATAAACTGCCAGACTGCAGACATCGGAGCGATATGACTGAAAAATTTTTACGGCTGCGTTAAAAAGCCAAATTACACACACATTCACACACACACACACACACACACACACACACACACACACACACACACACCATGACTAAATTTTTAAAAAGATACTCATAAACAAATTCAAACCCTGTATCTCATATCAATTTAGTTGACCTGTTTTCGTTCTTTTCGTATCAAAGGGGCTTCCTGTCAGTTTTCGTTCTTTCCGTATCAAAGAGACTTCCTGTCAGTTTTCCTTCTTTCCGTATCAAAGAGGCTTCCTGTCAGTTTTCGTTCTTTCCGTATCAAAGAGGCTTTCTGTCAGTTTTCGTTCTTTCCGTATCAAAGGGGCTTTCTGTCAGTTTTCGTTCTTTCCGTATCAAAGGGGCTTCCTGTCAGGTTTCATAACAGCTATGCAGCCTATCAAGCAATTTACATCGACTTAAATTTTTGAACTGCGTAACAAGCTGTCAGTGTCAGCTACATCTATAAATAATCACATCATGATAAACGACTTTGTGAATACTCTATTAAGTAACATGTAGAAATATCTTCCTATCTGTTTGCTTTTTTTCTTCCCTACTTGCTTTAATTTCTTTCTTCTCTGCATCCGCATTCTTTAATACATTCTCTATAGCAGGCAATCGACTTTTCTTGTCTTCTTGTTCATCGTTATCATCTTCACTGAGTCATTGTGTGTGTGTGTGTGTGTGTGTGTGTGTGTGTGTGAGAGAGAGAGAGAGAGAGAGAGAGAGAGAGAGAGAGAGAGAGAGAGAGAGAGAGAGAGAGAGAGAGAGAGAGAGAGAGAGAGAGAGAGCGAGAGCGAGAGAGATTCTGTCGTTATTTCCATTGATTGATTAAGTCCTAAAATCGGCTTTCTGGACAAAAGATGTGCGTGTTAAGACAAAGGTAGACGGGCTTTTTAAATTTCTCCTTTAGATGAGTTACCGAATGTAATCAAAATACCATTTCCAGAATCAGGACCCAATTTGTCTGTCACAATATCATGTGTCATGTAAACAAGAGTAAGGCTTTTAGGTCCAAAGCAGTAATTAAAGGAATGAATGAGAAAGCAGGGGAACGATGTTGCTGCAGTACAAATTTTAGCTCGCTGATTGATTCATTGATTTATTCATTCGTTATATATGTTTATGATGTTTGGGCTCTAGGTCTCAGTGTAACAGAAAGTGGCGAAACCAATAAGTTTAGTACATTCAACAAATAATTAATTATCTGAGAAGAAAAGTGAAAGTTTATCAAATACCTACAGTATTGTGAAACAAAATCCCACATAATCCTAATTGTTGTATCACAAGCTTATACGTATAGAATGTTCCAAATGACAAATGACTTCCAATAACCTTCAATGTCCTGATGTTTCACAATGATCCGATCCAGACCGTCTTTGAATTAGTTCTCAATAATCCCAAAATAGTGTTTTAGTCCAAAACGTCAATGAGCAATTTGCAACGTCAATGAATAGTTTATTTAAATAATTCTTCTCGAATTATGTCTGAACACAACTCCAAACTCTGATCAGAGATTCCCAAAGAATAATATAAAACAGGAATGAATAAGTGTTTAACAAACCTCTGTATATACAAATACCCACTTGACGTACGACGTAATAGATTTACAACAGAATAAAACCCTGTCAAAAAGTATACAAGACTGACCTTAAACTCAAATCTTAGTAAAGTCTGTACCTACTACTTAAGTTATGACAAAAGTCAGGTAGGCAAAAAGTCAACAACCCTCGATCACGTTGAAAAATTAAGCAACCAATATATATAAATATATATATAAATATATATATATATATATATATATATATATATATATATATAAATATATATATATATATATATATATATATATATATATATATATATATATATATATATATATATGTATGTATGTATGTATTTGTGTATTAAACCTATTCCCTAGGGTAGGGATACTATGGGCTATAGAATCTAAATGTTTGCACAACGGTCTGATAATGTTTGTCTCTTCGACACGGACTGTATCCTTAGAGAGATGATACACCGACTGTGACACCTGTTAAGAACAGCAATATAAGTTGGTACCAAACATCTTTTTAATTATTTATTTATTTACTTTTTCACTCAAATCTTCATACAGCAGCTTTATCGTCATCGTCTGCATTATCCTCTTTTCTCGCATCTTGTCCCATACTTAAGGGTTTGATTATATCGAATATCATACATGCATACAAATTGAACCAATTACCAAAATTTTTGTTCGGATAATCTCTTGATGCTGAAATTTACTTGTCCTAGAGTTAAAATCAAATGCATGTTTTTTAATAAGTTTGGTAAAACACGTTACCATAATAAAAAAAAAACAAACTTAAGGAATCTGGATATACAAAAATATTTGTTATCTACTTGTACATATTTAATTGGTTTTCAGACCTCTAAACCTAACATATCAAACATCGCGGGAACTGGTTTGCAAAATATTAATATTTGAACGTATCGGTATTTGTCTCAAACTTAAACCCTTTTGATACACCTTACCTTTTCAAAGTAATGAATACAGATATTGCTCAGTTGCAAGAGGTTGCTTTATTAATCAGAATACGTGATGCCAAATATAGCCAATTTATGATCGTATGTGACAGGTCTTTAATGCTCTTTCCTTTCGATTCATATGAACTGTATGTAGTACACATCTGAGCAGACGCTATAGTAGGTTAATATAATCTCGCATTTATTCAAACGTTTTCCAAGAGAAAATTTACAACCAAATACTACCGAAGATAGACTTCTAAGGTAAATATTTTAAATTTTTAGACTGCAAAATGAAAGATTAATTTCGTACCTGTGTGATAAATAGAAGATATTACACGAGAGCACATTTTAAAATGAAACTTATGAGGTGAGTTAGATAATTTCAATCTTCTACCAACTTTGACAAGCAACATGTTCCGATTATTTAAAGAGTATCATAAAAAATCAAATTTGGAATGAGCACAGATGCAAGATGATGTTTATCACACGACAAAAATTCTGATTTGAACATTTTTAATCACAAAAAATGCAATGAAATGCGAAATCACTCAGAAATTCATCATGGTGGGTTGATGATTATGATTTTGTTTTACGTATGTGTTATGTTATTGGGATATTTACATCCATAACAAAGTAGTTATGTAACAAATAAATGTTACATCTTTTTACCAGCGTAAAGAGCTTCTGGTCCATTAGTCATTTAAATTTACTTGTTGAGAAAAAGATTGAATATCCTAGGTACTCTAGACGGCTTAAGTGGTATTTGTCATTGTTTATTGGAGAGTTAAAGCGAACAAGACCATAAATGAAAAAAGTTGTTTTGTAAGCACTAAATGTCATAGCAATGAACTATATAGTTTTGTAAATGGCAAAGACTGATGAAAAAGACCGCAGAAAATCGGGCCAACGTCTAAAAGTAACACAGAGTGATTGTGCTGAATGAGAGTAGGTTCATGGTGCTATCATGGTCTGTTAAGTCAACGAAGTGACAAGTAGGTTCATGGAGCGGAGCTAGTAAGGTCTGTTAAGTCCACGAAGTGACAAGTAGGTTCATGGTGCTATCATGGTCTGTTAAGTCCAGGAAGTGACAAGTAGGTTCATGGTGCTATCATGGTCGGTTAAGTCAACGAAGTGACAAGTAAGTTCAAGGTGCTAACATGGTCAGTTAAGTCCACGAAGTAACAAGTAGGTTCATGGTGCTATCATGGTCTGTTAAGTCCACGAAGAGACAAGTAGGTTCATGGTGCTATCATGGTCTGTTAAGTCCACGAAGTGACAAGTAGGTTCATGGTGCTATCATGGTCTGTTATATCATGGTCTGTTAAGTCCACGAAGAGACAAGTAGGTTCATGGTGCTATCATGGTCTGTTAAGTCCACGAAGTGACAAGTAGGTTCATGGTGCTATCATGGTCTGTTAAGTCCGCGAAGTGACAGGTAGGTTCATGGTGCTATCATGGTCTGTTAAGTCCACGAAGTGACAGTGTAGGTTCATGGTGCTATCATTGTCTGTTAAGTCCACGAAGAAACAAGTAGGTTCATGGTGCTATCATGGTCTGTTAAGTCCACGAAGTGACAAGTAGGTTCATGGTGCTATCATGGTCTGTTAAGTCCACGAAGTGACAGGTAGGTTCATGGTGATATCATGGTCTGTTAAGTCCACGAAGTGACGACTAAGACCCTGATAACTGTCTAGTCAAAATAAAGCTGGTCATGATGAAGATCATGATTATAATTTATGATACAGAAAGGAAAGCATCTGACAAACCAGGCGCCGTGACTTCACCAGATAGCGACTTAAAATGCTGAATATTAATTAGCTAGATATCTTCACAGTATCAAGCAGTACTTAAAATATTTTCAAATATAACTTATTACAGAGTAATATTGAGGAAACGAAAGCGTTTCGGGGTCATAAAGGACATAAATCCCCTAAACGATACTATTGTAATAAAATTATGGAGATGCGCATTTAGTTTAAGCCATTTGTAGGTTTGTGTTATTACATGTTTGATTATTGGAATTCAGTGCAATGGGACATATTCCTTAGCACGAAATAATTAGCCCATTATTAGGAGCATACGTCACGGAGATAAATGTTAGTGAGTTTCTAAGATGCCATGGTCAATGAGTAGCGAACTCAGACATAATCCGCATGACTTTCTCTGTCGTGATGTAGCAATTTAATAAACCTAGTGGTGTACATCTCGGTGGTGACTGCATCGGCAGAATTTATGGTAGGAAACTGGTAAATTACACAATGACATAAATGAGAAAGGACTCATAATATACCGTTTATGTCGCAATAGTGGCAAATGTGATGTAGGTTTACTGGTGTGATGTGCCTTGAAACGGTAGATCGACTGGCCTCAGGTGGGCAGTTAAAATAGTCCTCCGTGTTAGGAAAGGTGGTACAGTTTCGACGGTGTGAATTGTTAGCTGAACGGAAAGTTAATGTAGAGAAACTGTGCGGATGTGCGGTTGATGGTTAATTGGCAAGTTGCAAATAATGTGGTCTTGCATTGATTATTGTAAAATTTATGTATAAAATGGACACGCCGGGCTTTCCAACTTACAACTGAAGTTGTATAGAAGTCTTTGGCAATATGGGGTAAACTTATGACTTCTAGCGAGATTCGAGCCAGGGTTTTGACATGGCTCGGTCAAGTAAAAGACCACTGACTTGTAACAATATATAATTATGAACAATAATTTATTTAAGATATCGTTTTAATACAACTCCTCAACAAAATGCTTCAGTTCAATATAGCAAGGTGAATTTTTGAGCGGAAATCAAAGTTTGGACAAATGAACATCGTGATTACTACTGGGCATCTCCCAAGATGAAAGATGTTTCGAAAATTGATGAGTCCTTTGCAACGAGGAACATTAAATTATATTATGGGTATTTTTTTATAACAATGACTAATGTGCACAAGGGCTGTTTGGTATCTTTGCTTATTATTCTCCGTCATAAATATACATTATAGTGATTAAAAAATACATGTATGACAGATAAATTGTAAGCAAGGACACGAATCCTTGTGGCTGTGTGGAGGCTCGTAAATTTTTAAAGTTTGAACAATTGTTAACAATTGGTCTAAAGCACTCACTGCCATTTCAACGCTGTCCGCGTACGTTTTAGTCTCGAACTCGGCTAAGGGAGGTAAATGAGAAAGCTTGTCAGTAGCTTCCCGTGGGTCGGTGGCTTCACAACAACTACAGTGAACTATATACACAACTATCATGGTTAGCCAAAAAAAAACCCTCAAAAAACAAAACAAAACAAACAACAAAAAGACCACAACCCCCCCAACAACTCAATATATCAACACCCTACATAAGTATATGGTTCTTATATTTTGGTTTAAAGAAAATATCAGATATTGACATTTTAAGAGTTCTTTGTTAGATTTAATACGGTACGCATCTCTTGTAAGATTCCAGAGCGAATTTCCTTAATGCGTCAGATTTGTACAGTTTTATACGCTAATAACAGAGGGCCTTGATTTGGCACACACTTATCAACTTCTGTTTAGAAGTCACAGGCAGCTAAAGCTGAGTGGTGTTTTTCTGTTTAAGTTCAACGCCTGTTGACCTGCACCCCACAAAAGAAGTATTTTGTTAACATTATTTCAGGTGTATGGTTTTTGACATTTTAATGTTTAAGAATAATAGCTACTTTTTAATACTTTGCTACAATTTGTCCAAATTTTGGACTCGAATGGAAACAGATGTCATATCCAGTGCAATTACGATATATTTTTTTTTTAAATTAAAAATCAATATATTGTTAGCTGTAATAGAGGACCATATATACGATTAGTCATTACAAAATACGTGATAATGTCTAGATGAACATATTATTATTATTATTATTATTATTATTATTATTATTATTATTATTATTATTATTATTATTATTATTATTATTAATTAATTAATTAATTAACAAGAAAACCTGAAACAAGATACTGGAGAGAGAGAGAGAGAGAGAGAGAGAGAGAGAGAGAGAGAGAGAGAGAGAGAGAGAGAGAGAGAGAGAGAGAGAGAGAGAGAGAGAGAGAGAGAGAGAGATCAAACTACATATCCGATTGTATGAAGATTTCCCAGAAAGGGTACATCGGGCACGACCGGCTCTTTATGTTTAATTCATGTTGGCACTTGGAGATGGTAAAGAAAATTTCTTGAAATATGGCATACCGGTTATAAATAGAACTGGATATGTGTTTAATGAGACACTGCCGGATATTTGTACTTATAAACGATGAAGAGAGGTCTCTCCGACGCCATTATTCGCATGTAGCACATGAAGTATAGAGGTAATGAAATAAATTTAATATCTGGAATATTTCAGGTTCAACTATTTAGTGAACATTCTAAATGGACTGCAGTTATCTCATCTGTTGTATGCTTGAATTTGATAGAGACTCGAGCTTATGATAAAATTGATATAAATAGTTTATCAAGCTACATACTTGTGTCAGAGATAAAAAAATCTTAATGCAAAATGTTACTGCTGTCTACCGAAAAACGTAACAGGTGTAAATTTAATCTTTATCAACATGCAAGTAAATAAAAAAAGTATCGTCTGCTTGAAAATCTGGTCTCATGTACAAACCATTTTCATGCAATACTCATGATGGATCATCATGAACTGAATGCTCTTTTAAGTTCTTTCATGATGAGCATTTGTGAATGAGCACATACGATGAAAGTACATCAAAATGATATCAATAAAAGAAGTGATCGAGTTTCGGTCAACAAAGAACCCTGGTACGATGCAAAGTATACAACTGCAAAACACTTGATGCACTTAGAAACATAAGAATATAATAAAATTCATAACTAGGTTTATGTTAGCACCATAGAGGTAAGAGTGAAACCATAAACAGGCACAAACGCAACCAATATGGAGAAAAGGAAAAGACAAAATTTGAAAAAGCACTTTCAAAGAAAGAATCAAGATTTTTAAAATGTCCAAAATGACAGTTTGAATGAAAACACCCAACCCCAATAAAAAAAAACAAACACCCCCGCCCAACAAAGAAACCCAAACAAACAAACAAACAAACAAACAAAAGTGCGCCAGATGGTACCCCTATATTTCAGAATTATTTAATACACTTTCGGAGATGGACTGAAATGTCATTTTGAACGAAACAACTAATATTCGCCATGGAAATCTGGACGGTAAATTAACCGAAAAAGAATAACAAAATGGCATAAAATGTTTTAGGTCGGAAAAATCATGTATTGACGACCTTTTGAGTAATTGTTTTAAACGCAACTCGAAATATCACGGTCAGTATTTTTGAGGCGAGAAAGAGTAGGTTTTATGCTTTATAATTTCTTAGATTTATTTTTTTAAAAATGCCTAGACAGAAACATTTTACTGCTTGCCTGGAGATAAGTAAGGTTGAGTTTAATCACCTATGTTATTTTCATTATTTCTAAATAAGCAAAATGCAACAAGTGCAATAGAGACTGCCACTCTAGGGTCGGACTCTTCAGCCACTCGTGGAGATGCAGATAGGACACCCAACCGGAAGCTACACCATCGTCTCCAGAAGACGGACAGATGCCGACGACGGATATCTTAATATTTTAAGGAAACACATATCGGACCAGAATAACGACGTAAGGTTAGAATGTGCAAATTTATTTACACTGTTGCATGCAAATGACCTGGTTATTTTTATTCAGCTTCAAAGAATTTTCTAAAAAAGCTACAATAATACTGCAACATCTGGAAATGTACGGTATCTTATTTTATAAATATCTAGTTGATGTCCTTTCCTTTAAAATCTCATGGCATACGTGTCGCGAAACGATAGCAGCACAAGCTTCAAAGGCACTTTATAATATGAAGACTGGAATGTTTGGCAAGCTGTTTACTCAAATTCTATTCCAAGTTTTTGATATTAAACTATTTAAAAAAAAAAAAACACTAATTTTGACCTATAGATCAAACGATGGTTTTTGATCACAACGAAAATTATACAGAAAATATACATTCGTCATTTTGTACATATATTATTTGTCTGTTAACTGTCCCATAGATGATAATTTGTGAAATGCATATTTACCATCGTACGTTGGTTGTAATGTTGAACACATAAAGTTTTATTAGCTGTGCTCGGAGAATAATAAGCAACACCAATACAAATTCGACAGTCAGTGCGTTAATCAAAACATTGTACTCATATGTACTCTGGAATGGTGGCCCATGTAACAAGAAGAATAAAGAGTAGTAGTAGTAGTAGTAGTAGTAGTAGTAGTAGTAGTAGTAGTAGTAGTAGTAGTGTCCCTTTATTTCTCGGCCTATTTTTGGGATAATATTTCTGGTTGGTCTATTCTTCTCGGTTCGTTTCATCTTCTGCGCGTTTGATTTGAGTAACCTAAGAGCCAAAGACTTGTAATAAAAATGACTCTAACTGCTGCCTCGCTTGGCGCTTAACATTATGAGGTTAGTGTTTGGACTGGTCGACAAAAGAAATTTGGGGGCACCATGCATAAACAATAAACTGCTAACACAACCAACACCGAAATTTTGTTTTTGGACCGCCGCGGCCACCCTTCCCTGCTGCGCGTGGTCCTAGGCACGTGCCTCGTGTGCCTATGCCTTAAAACGACACTACTGCTCGACCTGGTGTCAGTATCATGTGACTGAATATGACATGATGCAACATGTCTGTGACATGATGCCCCAATGCTAGACATCAAAAATCACCACACTGCAGATATCGTAGCGATGTGACTGAAAAATTGTTAATGTTAAACGCCAAATCACCCACTCACTACACTATAAGGTGATTTATTGCCTAGTCATTTCGTATTCACATTGTGCACAAAATAAAGATATATTAATTTGATATACGGGTATTCATAATCATGACCACTGAATGAGCAGTCCTTGTTGCCATTTAGTGACTAGTTCTAGTTACCATTGAGTGACTAGTGGTTGTGACCATTGAATGACTAGTCCATATAACCATTTAGTGACTAGTCATTGTTACCATTTAGTGACTAGTCATTGTTACCATTTAGTGACTAGTTCTAATTACCATTGAGTGACTAGTCATTGTTACCAGTTAGTGACTAGTCATTGTTACCATTTAGTGACTAGTCATTGTTGCCATTTAGTGACTAGTCATTGTTACCATTTAGTGACTGGTCATTGTTACCATTCCCAATACTTACGTTTCTTTATTATTCCTCCAGAGGTAACCATGCTTTTACCCTCTCTTTGTTTTTATTGAATAAAATCTATCCATTTGTGCATGGTAATATGTCTTTCTGGACAAAGGGTAGGAATTGTTATTAGTTTCTCTTATGTACTTTCCAAAGCTGCTCTTTTCGTTTATGTCATTACTTATCAGGCGCATTCCACCGATATTCATGAGAAATCCCTTCATGATCGATCAGTAGATTTCTAACCTTTCTACCCATGTATTCTTCTTATCTTTTAGCCCTGTTCCCGATGCTAGCTTTATCCCTAAAGGATATTCTACATGATCTAAGATGAGTAACCTCAATGTAACTTTTAACTCTATGAACATACTAACGTTTGAATTTAATATCCATTTTATAATGTTTCATCTTGTTCCCCTCTCAACCCTACCCCATCCATGAACTCCCCCAAGAACTTTTGGGCATTCGTATTCTTTATTTTCCTTAGTTGCATTAACATCTGGTTGTCTGAAAGTAAAACTTTTCTCATTGTTACAACTTTATAGACTTAAACAAAGTGACAGAAAAGAGCGAGAACCAAACAGTTTTGTGAAATAATTTATTTTCCTTCAACACAAAGTGACAATTTGAAATGAACAAGAGTATTGTCAAATAAATCCCAAATAGTTCTAAATGTTCTATCACAAGTCGAATTCGAAATAAATTCCAAAGCTGAATGTGTCGATTTGCTTGTTGTCTCAAACGTGTAATATGTCAGTGGCCTGGAACGTGGCGATGTGTTAACAGTCTTTTGATTTATCACAGTTATATAATCCATAACGTCCTTGACTGAATATATTATAATCTACAAAAAAAAATAGATTTATCCAGGAAGTATTAGCGAGCATTTTGCAACTCCATTGCATAATTTAGCTAAATAAACCCGAATACAATAAGACTGATTCCATTTCAAATGTGAAGGTAGTCACATTATCCTGACACCAGGCCGACAAGTCCTAACATTAACTTAATGCTGAGCTCCTAGATAGACAGCTGTTAATACCATTTTTATACGTCTTTGGTGTGATTCGGCCGTGGTTCGATTTTCTGGAAATATTCGGTCATCTTAATGGACAATTTCATTTTTGGAACTTTCTAAGGTCAGAATCAAGACTATCAATACCTTAAACTAAAGTAAATATTTACGACTCAAAATGATATAAATATTTCATCTGTAGTCACAAAGAAATTATAGCGATTGTGTTGTTATTTACAAACTAAATATCACTGGTCATATTGAGTGACCCAGTGGTCCCCAACCTTTTAGTCGCCGCGGACCGGTCAACGTTTGATAATTTTACCGCGGCCCGCTGAGGGGGAAGGGCCTTGATTGTTTATATTTCAGATTGTTCTGATTTAATAATTTTAATTTAATTGTATTTAAACATGCCTTCAAAATAAAATACAGTTACACCAAAAATGAATATAAATAAATATAAATGAATATAAAGTGAATATAAACCCAAGAGAAATACACAACAGTAAATAAAATGGAAATAATTTAATGTACCTGGGGCGGCCCGGTACCATTTGATCCAGGCGAAGGGTTGGGGACCACATAATTATAGACAATTAAGGTCATTTATAAACTACAAAAACTACAAAGAAAAGTAACATAAAATCATCGAGCAATTAAAAATAACATAACAACTTCCCTCATAAAGTAAAAAAGACTTATATAATAAAGCTTTCTGTTAGATAGTAGTCAAATATACATATGATTAAAATAACATAAAATAATGAACTTATGAATGACACATATATACAGAAATAATTATAATAATTCTATACACATGAAAGGGCATACATGTTATCCTTTCCTTTTCAATATGTCTTACGTCGATACTGTATTCTTACAACATCCAACTCCACCTTAATAATCTTTGAATTTAAATTGTTAATTTTGTTACTGAAATTAAGTGGGTAATATCACTGAATACAGTAATCGGATACAGAGATGAGCTAATATACACTTAGATATTTTGCAAAGGTAATATCAAAGCCAATTGTGGAACAATTTATCTGTTGTTTGTTTGAGTGTTTATAAATATAGCGCACTTGCCGATTTTAAACAGTTATTGTCTTCTTGAAGCAATACTCCAGCAACCCCAAAATCAGACGCATGAAGAGACATTTTAAATAATCAATTGAAATTTGGAGCTGGAAGTACTAATGAACTCTTAAATGTGGCTTAAAAGTTATGAAAAGCCTCCGACATTTGCTATACCAATGAAACTTGGATAACTTACTCAACAGATTGGTCATGGGTTCAGCCATTATGGAACAAAATTTCCGATAAAATCAAGCCATATAAAAAATTCGCATCAGCTGCTTTTTATTGATTGGCACAGAGAATTCAGAGATAGCTTTAACCTTAACTTCTATAATTTCGACTTGTCGGTGTCCAACAATATGTTCAAGAAAACCCACTTTTACTTAAATTGTCAACTTTGCATCACTGAGTCGATCCAAGAATTTCCGAATGGTTTCCAAGTGATTGTTCCAGGTATCGTAAACGATGACGTCATCCATGTATGCCTCTCAATTATCTAAACCATATATAATCATGTTCATTATACAGTGACAAGTTCAATGCGAACCTTTCATCCCAAAATCATCACTTTATATTGATAAAATACATTTGAAGTTGCGAAATCTTCTTTAGCCTTTCCGAGATTGGTATTTACCAGAATCCTTTCAAAATGTCAAACTTGGTGACATATATTGCATTTCCAACTGTGTCAATGTAGTCATCGATTTCTTTGCAGTGGAAATTAGTCTGTTTTAGTCACACAGTTCACATTGTATAATCAGCGCACATGCGGAAAGTATTGTCTAGTTTCGGCACAAGGATATATGGTGAACTCCAGTCACTTTTAAAAACCATTCCCCAGCCAATATTCAAACATTCCTGATTGAGATGATTCGTCCCATATGAATGATTTTTTTTTTTACGGGTGTGGAATCTACAATGTCAACATAATATCAGATTTTATTTGTAATTTTTCGAACACCTGGAAACAAGTGATAATTTTCAAGCTGTTTTAGTTCACTTCTTCTTGCAGCTTCAGATGGAAGGTTTCTGGTCCAGATTATCCGATATTTCTGAAGCCCGACGACTTGGTTACACCTAAGTCACTGCAGATCATGATCTGGATTTTTTGGACTAAGGTCAATTACAAAATACAAGAATAAAAAACAACATATAATCAAAGAGAAAAGCCTAAAAACAATACAACTTAAATATACGTAACATCATATACCATGCGCTTGATAAAATCTGTCTGTTGCCAAACATCTGTCAGTTCCAGTTTTCAAATTTATTTACGAAACGTTTAAATATTTTTTTTTCTGATTTTCAAAATACACGTGTATCCTTGGATCATATTGTTTGATCATTTGATCTGTAGTGATTACGTTGTTTTATCATTTGATCACGCATAATTATAAGTCATACGATTATTTCAACTTTCATTTATTCTTTCTAAATAAGAATACAAACATGCATTCATCAAATGCCACATAGAAAGCATAATATAGATAGCTCTGCAACATGTGCACGCATTTTGTTTATTTATATATATGAACCATTCTCTGACAAGCAGGATCTTGATGTGAATCCAGTGCATTTGGAAATAAAAAAAAAACAGTGCATTCATCTAAGGAACTCACCAGGAATCTATTCAATTATCCAATTAATAAATGCCATTTTGTATTCACTTATTGTTATGTTTTCTTACATTACAAATATGCACTTCCGGCCGTATGGCGGCTTTTTTTTAATCGTTTGCCTCTCAGCAAACGTTTGATAAAGGGATTCAGCTAAAAACTACTTGAATCTGGAACATAGTTACATGGAAGATATGGCAAAATTTGTATGCTGTGCTCCTTCAGAAGTGTATCACGACGGCGTCTTTATTCGTCAGTGCATTATCACAGCCACAGAGTATACGGATACATTGCTAGGGCGGATGAATTGGTTGTATTCTAGAACTTTCGGCAACACTTTTTTTTTATTAGTTTGTGGATTAACAAGATGCTTCGAATGCAAACAATTTTTTTTTTGCCAGGAAATGCTGAAATTCTATAACAGTGCCATAGGGCTTAATTAGATCACCGCTAAGGTGTGCTCAACATGATATGACTGATTCCGTGATCATGAGATAGAGACCCAACTACACTTACAAATTGTAGCTTAGACATTAAAGTTCGTAATCGTCTATGTAATCCGCATTTTCTCGACTTTATGTAATCTACTATCATTGAAGTAAGGCAGTTTTAGAGCAGCGGATAAAGAAAGTAATTTGTTTTGTAATGGGATTGGCTAGGAAGGGGCTTCTTAAACTCTTACCGACTGAATGATTACGTTACAACTACATCTCTCTCTCTCTTTCTCTCTCTCTCTCTCTCTCTCTCTCTCTCTCTCTCTCTCTCTCTCTCTCTCTCTCTCTCTCTCTCTCTCTCTCTCAAAATAAAAGATAAGATTCTATTTTTTATTTATATTTGGTACAAAAATACTCATCTTCAATTCATTCATAGTGCAAGTTTCATGCTAATGACTGAAGCTGTAAAGAAGGTTTTATTTTACATGAACAGATAGATGGATGCACAATGATGGACAAAGTAAATTCCATATACCGCGAACTGAATGGCATGAAAGAATTAAAGCACATATTTCAATAATTCATTAAATCACCCAAACAATAAAGTGAATTTTAGAGGGTGAAAGGAACATACCATAAAAGAACTAATTGCGGCTCATTAGGAATAATGAGATTGAAATAAGTTTTTTTTAAAAAAAATAGTAATCAGCAGGTTAAACATGTTTTAAATAGTTTTCGTCTGGTTGCAATAAACTCGAAGATTACCCTTATAACTTCGAATGTGGGGCTGGAGTATTTTACCCCCAAACTAAAAGTTTACAAACCTTCATATAGCTTTGAAAAAGATTACTATGAGTGTTTGGACAAATAACTTATTATATCCAATTGCAATAAATAAATAGAACTAAATGTGCTGAGGTAATGAAAAAAAAAGTTTTTGAAAATAAATCCAAAGTGTTACAACCTACTCTGCCAAAATAATTGGTTGGTCATTTAGCAGACAGATATTTGTTCTCCATACACACAGCAATTGTCGCAAATGCACAATATTTTTCTTTTATTTGTGAGGTTTGAATGAAATTGTCGTCATAGTTTTAAAATATTTAAATCAATTTCCACCTGGTTGATATTAAATATACTTGGATGATTTGGAGGTCATGCGAAACGACATTATCTAAAACATATTGAGCTGTACTCTTCATTAAAATTTTATAACGTCAAACGAAATAGTTTTAAAGTAGGTGTGAATATTAGATTTCTCACCTGGCTGTCATGGGACCAAGATACCTTTGTTGTTTGTAGAATTTGAAATGACATTATTTCTTCCAATTCTTTAAATAAAATTTGACAAGTGTTTTCTTGGTGGAGATCTGAAAAAATATATTGTTGTACCTGATTTTGGTCAAGCTGTCAAAAATGGAACTTGCCTAAAAAGTATTCCAGGAATGATTAAACAAATATAACTATTTCGTAAAATCTCGAAGTATATTTTTGATCAGATTGTTATGGACACTAAAATTCTGTCACTTGATAAGTTCCTGCAAACATACGATAAATAAATAATGTATGATATTTTTGTGTTACGTCTAACACTCTACGAGGCTCCAGCAGTTGGAACACCACTCAAAACTCTAAGCCTATGTCATAAATATGTTGATGTGAAGAGTTCTTTGGTACTAACATCTGTGTGATATTGAAATGAATGGAAAGTTATGTTACAAGTGAAATCTTCAGATAAGCAACATGTAAATATTGATAAAAATCCTACGAGACAAGGTGGCTAAGTTGCAAATATTCAAAGTCCCTACTATTTCATTTTGGTGTCACATGAGTTAATGGTAAAGATCCTTTAGATGGCAACAAAGCAATGAGATATGGTACAACACCAAGGCTCTTAGTAAGAAGAGCACCACACGGTACATTTTATTCCACTTTAAGTAACAAGAGTACCACACGGTATATTATACGCCACTTTAAGTAACAAGAGTACCACACGGTGTATTATAAGCCACTTTAAGTAACAAGAGTACCACACGGTAGATTATAAGCCACTTTAAGTAAGAAGAGTACCACACGGTATATTATAAGCCACTTTAAGTAACAAGAGTACCACACGGTATATTATAAGTCACTTTAAGTAACAAGAGTACCACACGGTATATTATACGCCACTTTAAGTAACAAGAGTACCACACGGTATATTATAAGCCACTTTAAGTAACAAGAGTACCACACGGTATATTATAAGCCACTTTAAGTAACAAGAGTACCACACGGTATATTATAAGCCACTTTAAGTAACAAGAGTACCACACGGTGTATTATAAGCCACTTTAAGTAACAAGAGTACCACACGGTATATTATAAGCCACTTTAAGTAACAAGAGTACCACACGGTAAATCCTATGCCACTTTAAGTATCAAGAGTATCAGTGTGGAGCTGGATAAAAAACCGATCCAAGTATATGAGGTAATGAAAAAGTGCCAGACAAGATAAGAAAACGGTGCACTGAATATCCTTGTTTTTGACCTTAACCCTGATGGCAGAGAATATGAACATGAATATGTCAGAAACTATGCAGCCTAGATATACAGCCTAGATATACAGCCGAATAAAGTTGCATGAAAATACTTTCATCAGCTGAAATGTTTTAAATGCACATCAACAGTGGTTGCACATTTACATTTTCCCTGGCAGTGACTTAAATTTCAGCTTTGAAAAGAAGTCATTGATTTGGCATCGCTAATGGTGATACATAAATTAGTTAAAATTTCATTAAAATGCCTTTGGTTGTTTATTAAGTGGTCCCAATGTATTGACCTATTTCAAGACGACTGTGCATAAATAATTCAATCATAATTTAACATGACACTATAAGTGTTCTTGGCTTGACCATAATATGGTATGCAACGCATTCTGTGTATCATATACATGCATTCTTCCAAATATCTTAAAAAAGCTTCAGAGCTACAGCTTGAATGCAAAACTTAAATACGTTCATAATTAAGATAGAACCATGAAAGTTACATATGAAGCATTTCGTATTATCATGAATATAAGAACATTTTTTAATCTTTCTAAATTTTTGGTTTATAGTTCAATACTTGACATCAAATATATTCATACTGGCAAAATGCAAAATTGTAAATGTAATGTGATTATGATTTTTAATGTAGCTTTAACAATTTTTCAGTCATATCGCTACGATGTCTGTAGTGTGGTAGTTTATAGTGATGTCTAGCACTGAGGTATCATGCCACAGACATGTAGCATGATGTCCCACCCAGTCACATTATCCTGACACCAGGTCGGCCAGTCCTAACACTAGCCTCTTAATTCTGAGCGCTAAGCGAGGCAGCTGTGAGTACCATTTTAGTAAGTCTTTGGTATAACTCGACCGGGGATCGAACCCACGACCTCCCGCATCTTAGGCGAACGCCCTAACCACTAGCCGGAGAGGTTACTTCTTTTAATGGCTTCAAGTTACAGCCAATAAATCATAAGAAAGTAGCAGTGAGATTGATTTTGAAAGAGAACTGAGATATGTGATATGAACTTAGGTCACGATTCAGAAATAAAGTTGTTTTTTTTTTTGTCACAATCCATGAGAATTCGTGAACAACAGGCTGGACATAAAAATAGATAATTTTAATCTTTGATGAACGTACCACGAGTTACGAATGAAACAAGTTCGACCTGCCTTTTACAAGTAAGTCCATAAAAATGATTATGGACAGCATATTATCAGGATGTGCAGTTACACAAATTTTTATGTTTAAACGTTTGCAAGTTACAACTCCAAACAAATATAGCAATGTCCACCTCTGACTTTTAAATGAGCACAGTGAAAATGGCATATTTTACACACTTGTCATACATATATGTATGTAAAGGTTTACTAGTTTCATATCACTACTACTACGAAAATCAGTTACAAAACCAACATTATATTCAACCTTAATCTCCTACCAAAACCCTCGAGAAAGAAGAATATACGCATTCGCTAGTTACGATGTTTACATTTACCAAACATATCATAGACAATAGGTTAGTTCAGTAAACCTTCCACAGCGAATAATTAAGGAAGATTTTGCACAAAAAACCCATACAAGTATCCATGGACTCTGGTTCTACATTGTCTTCAAGAAGCACGTTGACTTTGTCAATTGTACAGTTTTCACACTCAATGATTGCTTATGCAAACATCAAATTCTGTGTAGTCCACAGTGTATGTATGTATGTATGTATGTATGTATGTATGTATGTATGTATGTATGTATGTATGTATGTATGTATGTATGTATGTATGTATGTATGTGTGTATGTATGTATGTATGTATGTATGTATGTATGTATGTATGTATGTATGTATGTATGTATGTATGTATGTATGTATATATGTCTGTCTGTCTGTCTGTCTGTCTGTCTGTATGTATGCATGTATGTATGTATGTATGTCTGTCTGTCTGTCTGTCTGTCTGTCTGTATGTATGTATGTATGTATGTATGTATGTATGTATGTATGTATGTATGTATGTATGTCTGTCTGTCTGTCTGTCTGTATGTATGTCTGTCTGTCTGTCTGTCTGTCTGTCTGTCTGTCTGTCTGTATGTCTGTCTGTCTGTCTGTATGTCTGTATGTATGTATGTATGTATGTATGTATGTATGTATGTATGTATGTATAGGTAGGTAGGTAGGTAGGCATGCATATATATATATATATATATATATATATATATATATATATATATATATGCGTGTGTGTGTGTGCGTTGTTACCTATTTATAATTTAATTGCTTGTGTGTTAGTTTTAAATTCCTTGTTTATTTTTGTTTCATTACTTTTTGTTGTAGTGATGTTTACTGGATTTGACATTTTCTCAATAAATTCATTTCTCTGTTTTGACCTGATTAGAACGTAAAGATGTTGCTTTATTACTATTTTTAGCTTAACTTGGTTGAGAGATTGGTAAACACTGGATTAAAATGATTGGGAATTTCCAAGGTCATATTCGACCCAGGTGTTATAGCTATGTTATTAAAAGCCTTTCTTGTTTACTCATTTACAGAGTGAGAATCTGATTTTTAGATAGGGCTATTCTATCCTACGAGTGAGATGGCATTTTGTTTCCTGCGCTATTCAAATTAGTGATCACGTAGCACCATCACATGAGCCATCATGTGATCTAAAATTGTAGGTTAAACCAGACGTTTTCTAGTAGATTTGTCAGTCGTAAAAATATACTTTCGGGATATATGTATTCTTGTTGTGGTCATTTGAATTGAGTTTCTTGGACAAAGACATTCCGTGGAAATTATTTGGAATTTTAAAGTCGGAATATTATTCTTGATTCATAAAATCCAACAAGGTACTGTTGACGCAACAACGCCATAATAACACAACTTAAAACCATATATATTTCTGTATCAGCAAGATTTTTTTTTTTCATTTTCAATATTAAGTATAATTTTATAAGAACTATAAAAACAGAACTTTTCCAGCTACTTAGTTAAAATGATGTTCGAAATGTTTTCCAATATTTTGATACTTTTTATATATCTATTTAACGACCCACATGTTGGGATAGAGCTTGTACAAAGCCCTATATTTGAGGACTGAACTTTATAATGACCCATTGTTATAACTGTATGGTCTCAAAAAGTAACAGAAAAAAGCGAAAACCAACACACTTTATTTCTCTAGAATACAAGGTGAAACTTTAAAAAAACTTCCAGCACTGCAAATTTAATCCCAAGTAGTCATAAGTTCTACCGCAAATCGAAATTTATAGACTTCTAAAAAAAATTCCATTGGTGTTCCATACAAATGTCAATATTGAATGTGCTCATGTGCACGCAGTCTAGAATGTGCAAATATGTCAATGGTATGGAATGTACTGATGTGTTAACAGTCTTGATGGAACATAATAACATAATAACAAAAGTTCTTAAATGAATTCACAGTACTTAACAGATAATGACAGTCCAAGAAGTATTAATAAATACTTTGTAATTCCAGTGAATAATTTAAATAAATAAGTCCACCCAAATTAAAAACTGAACAGAACGATAAGACTGATTCCATTTCAGAACTTAATTTATAAATGAGTCATTTTGAAGAAAACAAGATTAATATAAAAAGCTAAGACACAATAACAGGGCCAGGATGTAGATCAGTTTCTTTTCTAACATATTCAATGTTGTTAAAAAGATCAGGAATTTTCAAGTGAAACTTAATGTCCTACTTTCAGATACAAAAAGACACGTTTGTCTCCAACAATAATTTTCTGAATATTTAATCTATAATCACAGATTAATATTAACTATGAATTATGTTCTTTACAAAACAAATGTCAGTAGTCAGGTAGACCTACTTTCAGATACAAAAAGACACGTTTGCCTTCAACAATAATTTTCTGAATATTTAATCTATTATCACAGATTAATATTAACTATGAATTATGTTCTTTACAAAACAAATGTCAATAGTCAGGTAGACCAATAACTTGATTTTGGACAAAGGTCAGTCATAACATACGAACATACATACCATAAAATAACTGAGAAAAGCCAGCAAACAATTCAAATTAAATATACATAGTACCCATACATACGACAGATCTTTGTAATGGCCCATATTTTGGGATTTCAATTCAAATGACTCATAATTTGGAAAAGATCTTACGCAATTACCCATAGTTTTGGAACAGATCAACATAATATTTCATTACTGGGACAGATCTATGTCATGACCTATACTTGGGAAAGGTCAATGTGATGACCCATATTTGGGACAGATATATGTTATGACCTACTTTGGAACAGACCAATATAATGACCCATACTTTGGGAGACCAATATAATTATCCATAAATGGAACATGTCTACGTAATGAGCCATACATGGGACAGATCTTGTGTAATAACAATTCTTTGAGACAGATCATTGTAACGACCCATACATGGAACATGTCTACGTAATGAGCCATACATGGGACAGATCTTGTGTAATAAACCATACTTTGGGACAGATCATTGTAACGACCCATACATGGAACATGTCTACGTAATGAGCCATACATGGGACAGATCTTGTGTAATAAACCATACTTTGGGATAGACCAATATAATTACCCATCCTTTGAGACAGGTCAGTGTAATGACATATTTACATAATGACCCATACACAGGGAAGATCTTGTGTAGTGACCCATACATTGGGACAGATCTGTGTAGTGACCCATACTTTGGGACAGATCTGTGTAGTGACCCATACTTTGGGACAGATCTATGTAGTGACCCATACTTTGGGACAGATCTATGTAGTGACCCATACTTTGGGACAGATCTGTGTAGTGACCCATACTTTGGGACAGATCTGTGTAGTGACCCATACTTTGGGACAGATCTATGTAGTGACCCATACTTTGGGACAGATCTATGTAGTGACCCATACTTTGGGACAGATCTGTGTAGTGACCCATACTTTGGGACAGATCTGTGTAGTGACCCATACTTTGGGACAGATCTGTGTAGTGACCCATACTTTGGGACAGATCTGTGTAGTGACCCATACTTTGGGACAGATCTATGTAGTGACCCATACTTTGTGACAGATCTGTGTAGTGACCCATACTTTGTGACAGATCTGTGTAGTGACCCATACTTTGGGACAGATCTGTGTAGTGACCCATACTTTGGGACAGATCTGTGTAGTGACCCATACGTTGGGACAGATCTATGTAGTGACCCATACTTTGGGACAGATCTGTGTAGTGACCCATACTTTGGGACAGATCTGTGTAGTGACCCATACTTTGGGACAGATCTATGTAGTGACCCATACTTTGGGACAGATCTATGTAGTGACCCATACTTTGGGACAGATCTATGTAGTGACCCATACTTTGGGACAGATCTATGTAGTGACCCATACCTTGGGACAGATCTATGCAATGACTCATACTTGAGGACAGATATTTAATTAAAAGTTGTTCAAAAGATTCACATCAACCCATACTTATGCAGTGCTATTACAGTCTTTGGGCACTTAAGTATACGTTAAGATCGGTAAATCATCAGCCTCAAGTTGGCAGAAACATCGATATTTCATTAATTTAAATACTGCGATATTTTCCAAGGAGTCTTTCATGATACGGTGCACATAGGCCTTTAGAAGAAACATTTATACCATGTTTGTAATATTTCCAAGGAGTCGTTCATGATACGGGACACAGGGCTTCAGAAGAAACATTTATACCATGTTTGTAATATTTCCGAGGAGTAATTCATGATACGGGACACATAGGGCTTCAAAAGAAACATTCATACCATATTTGTAATATTTCCAAGGAGTAATTCATGTGATACGGGACACAGGGCGTAAGAAGAAACATTTACACCATGTTTATAATATTTCCAAGGAGTAATTCATGATACGGGACACAGGGCTTCAGAAGAAACATTTATACCATATTTGTAATATTTCCGAGGAGTAATTCATGATACGGGACACAGGGCTTCAGAAGAAACATTTATACCATGTTTGTAATATTTCCGAGGAGTAATTCATGATACGGGACACATAGGGCTTCAGAAGAAACATTTATACCATATTTGTAATATTTCCGAGGAGTAATTCATGATACGGGACACATAGGGCTTCAAAAGAAACATGCATACCATGTTTGTAATATTTCTAAGGAGTAATTCATGATACGGGACACATAGGGCTTTAGAAGAAACATTTTCACCATGTTTGTAATATTTACAAGGAGTAATTCATGATACGGGACGCATAGGGCTTTAGAAGAAACATTTACACCATGTTTGTAATATTTCCGAGGAGTAATTCATGATACGGGACACATAGGGCTTTAGAAGAAACATTTACAACATATTTGTAATATTTCCGAGGAGTAATTCATGATACGGGACACATAGGGCTTTAGAAGAAACATTTACACCATGTTTGTAATATTTCCAAGGAGTAATTCATGATACGGGACACATAGGGCTTTAGAAGAAACATTTACACCATGTTTGTAATATTTCCGAGGAGTAATTCATGATACGGGACACATAGGGCTTTAGAATAAACATTTACACCATGTTTGTAATATTTTCGAGGAGTAATTCATGACACGGGACACATAGGGCTTCAGAAGAAACATTTACACCATGTTTGTAATATTTCCAAGGAGTAATTCATGATACGGGACACAGGGCTTTAGAAGAAACATATATTTTATGTGATATGTAAAACTATCTACTCTCGTTAACACTCCAAGTCAAAAAAATTACTTTTACATACAAATGGGTGTGGAAAAATTCGAGTGTTTGAAACAGGTTGGCTTCATTATTTTACTGTTAAATTTGCGGCCTAATAGAGAATTAACATTCATGGAGTCTTGAAAATCGTTTATGTTATACCGGAAGATTTATAAACAGTGCCATATGGCACTTGATTTCAAAGGAAGTTGTTTACGATTTTCAAATCCCTCTGGGAGGTCAGCGTTATATTATAAACCATTCAGAAGCTTTGTGGTTTCTGTGAAACAGGAATTCTAGGTCTGAGATGTTCAGTTTTGTGGAATATGGCTCATTCTTCTTTAAGTCGTCTATCGCCCATAGGTATATTCGCCTAGATGGTTGTCCGCGTTTGCGAGCTATTTAATTTGTGCGTTTAACTGTTGTTATCAAGACGCCAGGGCAAGCCACCGAAAGCAGATGTGCCCTGACTACACTGCCTGTACTCCATCTGTGAAGACCGTGACCTTGTACACCAGCAGCATTAACTCCAAATATATGCCCCCCCCCAATCCTATGTTGTGGGGTGGTCCATAATTACCTCCAACATGTGATAGTCACGTCCTATTCAAAGTGTTATTGAGTTAAGAATTTTCCTTAAATATATATATATATATATATATATATATATATATATATATATATATATATATATATATATATATATATATATATATATATATAAAATTGTATTATTTTTCATGTATTTTCGTACTTGAATTTCCGAAAGACTTGTGGAATCGTCTTTGCTTACAACAACCTTTGAATTTGGCCATCTTAATTTTGATGCACGAGTTTGTAACAGAACCAATCGGTATCCTATCCGTGCCAGTCAAGTTTTGCTCTGAATATGGCTTTCGTTGGTCAAAATGAAAGCCCTATTATGTAAATGTTTGCGGGGTAGGTGGAGTGCGGGGGGGATATTTGGGTGGTGGTGATGGTAGATGCATGTGATGTACTGTCTGCTTGTTATTGATGTAGATGTTCTCTCTATGCTGTATTGTATTTGTGTTATATTTTTTATGTTCCTTAGGAGGCCAGGATCGGGTGATTCGGTTGGGGTTCTGATATTATTGACTGTGGAATGGCATTTTTTTCTATACTCAGGTGGCCTAGTGGTTAAAACGTCCGTCTCGGGTGCTGGAGGTCGTGGGTTCGATCCCCGGCCGAGTCATACCAAAAACGTACAAAAATGGTACTAACAGCTGCCTCGCTTGGCGCTCAGAATTAAGAGGTTATTGGATGGGACATCATGTTACATGTCTGCGGTATGATGCCCTATTGCTAGACATCACTATAAACTGCCACACTGCAGATATCCTAAAGCAATATGACTGAACAATTTTAAAGCTACGTTAATAATCGAAATTACACACACACACACACACACACACACACACACACACACACACACACACACACACGGTACTTTCGGGTTTCAGTGATTTATTTGTTTGATTGGTTAGGATAATTATTTTATGTCGTCATTTATTTCATCCATTGCTTGCTTCTTTTGATGTTCTTCTTTGAAAGTGTATTTCAGCCCTGTACTTTTGTTCCATGTGTTGCGGCTGTTCCAGATCTTCTTTATTTCTGCTAATTTTGTTTTGTCTTCTTTGTCTTTCTGTGATGCTTCTTGTTTCCTGATCTTAGTTATGTATGTTATTGGTTTCCCTCAGTCTTTCTGTTTAGTGTTGTTCCAGTTTCTGCTCGTGTTCTGATCTTTATATCTTTACTATTCGCCCTGTTGTTCTCTTCTTTATAAATTTCAGTTGCCATAGGAACCTCGCCTAATTTATAGCTTAATTTGGATGATCTCATATTTTATTGTACCTATTCTTTGATATAATCGATAGGTAATATTTGTGCTAATTTAACGTGCATTATCTCTGTGATATTTGATAGCTTTTTTATTCTTGGTTCTAATCGAGGTTCTGCTGGAATCTTTAGGCGTGTGTTTTGTCGATAGTATTACAATAATTTGTTAGTTTAATGTTGTGCTTCCCATGTCACTGTTATGCTTGAATCATTGCTATTGAGCTGTACATTTAGAACACTCCGATTATTTTTGTCGTAGCTGGGGATGGGGTGGGTCATATGATTACTTAGGATTACTTGTTTTGGTTTGATGTAGGACTTACTGGGATACCGTCCTTTCTTTTTAATGATATTTTCCCCCGTCACTGTTTCTGTTTTAGTCGTAGCTATAAGGTTGTGTCTTTCAACCTCTATTTGTTTCACTCTGGCAAGGGAATGTGAAGAGAGTTTACTTATTTCTTACTAATTCTAATAATTGTTATAAGAATCATCTATCTTTGCTAAGACTGCTCTGGTTAAGGAATAATTACATTAAATTTCCCTCCTTTTTCACATATAAAATTGATTCTTTTATGTGGTTTTCACGTTTTTCTTTGCTAGTTCAAATTACTCTGGATATGTGCATGGTGCGCCATTTTTTCCTTGGATCTATCTGAATTTTATTCTCTATTGTTTATATTTTGGGCATACGTTGAGTACATGTTAAATTGTTTCCGGTGTCTGACAGTGTGGACAGTTCGGACTTTATTGTTGTTTTTTTTATACTTGCCTGAGCTTTCCTTAACAGGGTCTGGCCTGTTAATCAAGGTCATGTCGTATGAATTTTGGAAGGTCGGGTACTATGTGATTTTTCTGCTTAATTTTTTCTATGTGTGATACAGTGATCTGCCCTTGGATGAGCTGTTCCAACAATTCTGCCACCTGGAGCTGATTTTGTACCGGATGATGTTTTTTCCTGTGACTTTTAAGCAATGGTTTTGGATATGTCTGTTTGTTCATTACCCGATATAGGTTTGTGGGGTGGTATCCATACGAATATAACTCTTTTGTTCTTGTTGGACTTACTTAAGCACATATCTTACATGGTTTACCATATTTGATCTGCTTCTGGATTAATCTGATTCCAGGGCCTAAGTAATAATGCTTTTTGGATTGGGTAGTGTCTCGTGTAGTGTGTAGTGGAGGGTTGCTAATATTGCCATAAATTCTACGGTGCATATTGAACATCCGTCAGGCAGTCTTTTTTCCAAAAGATATATTGAGTTTTGGGATGTCTGTTCCCATCGTCATTTTGTTAGAGATTTTCATCTTTGATGCGTTCATTTAGATTAGAGTATAACCAATGTAGTTGTTCTCTGAGTAGGTTAGTACCGAGGTTCTTATCTGTATGGGATCCTTCGTTTTGTTCATTGTTTTTATGTTAAAGTCCATATCTGGAATGGGGAAAAGTAAAGGTGTCAGTATGTCACTGTACTAATAACATGGAAGATTGGGAATAGTTTAGAAATGGGTGATGATAAAATAGAGAATATACGAGTTTGGTGGTCAGGATTGGTTGATAATGAAAATAAGATTTTAGTAAACTGATTATTTTCTTATTCTAGTTGTAATTGAAAAAGAAACAGAGACGTTATATTTTGACGAAATTTAAGTCCTTTAGCAGACTTTAGTTTGAAAAACTTGGTGCTGTAAATAGCACATAACTCATTGGTTCGGAATTGATTGCACATGTTTTAAAAACTGAAGATCAAGAAAATGCCGCGGCTCTGTGACCAACCTCTTTCACTACGGTTCGTTGCTAAAGAATGACCTCCGCGGTGTACTTTTCCCAGTGAGGATAGATAGAAAGAAGAATGCAGATCACTGAACAAGTATATTGAAGAAATAACAAAACGATCCCCCTTTCAATGAACAAATATAAAATTTAATCAGTTTATCAACAGAATTTAAAATGAAGAGAAATCAATGACTTGGTTACAAAAGAAGGAAAATGGTACTAACATGTACTCAAATAAAAAGACAATACAAATTTCTTTAAATGTAAAATTACTTTCAACGTTAAATTACTATCTTCATTGCCAATGAGATGTGACCTTTGAGTGCAACGATGAGAGACTTCATCACCTAATTTATGCGGACATCAAGACTTCCGTTCGTCCTTGTTCTGCCGATCTTTGTCTAGCTGTTTCGTCTTGGACTCTTGTCCGTCGAACTCTGACTTACTAATCGTCTCTGGACTTAGATTTCTGCGTAGAACTTGTTCTGATCCTGTGATTATTCAGGGATTTTTCATGTGAATCCAGGAAAGCTGGTTCCTTCAATAAATAAAATGTCTCGCAATAGACAATAGATCACATTCCCAAGTATATCTATATTTTTACATTAATTCGGCTCAGAAATCAAAAGGCATAAATTCTGCCGCAGAAACTCATTGCTCCCTAGCTGTTATGTTTACATAAACGGTCCATGCTTGTCCTGACCTTAATTCAGATCACGCTAGGGATGGTCAATTAAATTCAACTCAGCCGTATAAACCCGTATGTAAACCCCACTTGACTGCTTACTCTACCAATCTAGCAGTCTTAAGTTACATATGGCTTAGACCCTCAGATCTAACTATTCTAAAATAGTTTACTCGACCAATTAAATATTACAAACTAGCATATAGATATACACTTAAGTGATCAATTAAATATTACAAACTAGTATATGGTATACATGTAATGTTAGGTCATACTCATTCTAAACAGAGTTAATCCATAAACTATGAAACATTACCCATCATTCCTTAAGCTTAATTCATTTAAATTCCTAATCACTCCTATGTATTCAAGATTCAATTATATGCAATCTTTTCAACTAATCTAATGAAATTTTAATTACATTCAATCTTGCCAATTCTCCAAATGAATTGATAATTAGAAAATCAAAGAATAAAATGTCATGACTAGCATTTCACTAAAATCCTGCAAAATGAAATCATACATACATACATCATATCAAGAATACATTTGAAATAGATCAACAAATGAAATAACATATTAAAATCGGGAAACTAAGATTGCGTACCTTTTGCCGTTTCTTTATTCGTTTCCACGAACCTCACGTATAGTCCGTCTCCTAACTGAGACAACAATCTGGCCCCTTACTCTATAATGAAAACGTACTTTTTACGAATTCAGAATGTAGAGCTTGCCTACTCGATGAGACAAAACTCTCGCTTTACTGCCAAATCACGAGATAACGTCTTACACGATCCCGGAATCGTTTAACTTTCCTCGCGAAAGATTAAAGACTAAAGAATTTTCCTAAAGTAAAACCTTTAATTTCTTACAGAGTTACGCCCATAAATCCATATTAACCAATCGGAATAGACTGTTCCTAAACCTGTTCCGTAGAATTTTTGAATTGACAAGACAACTAAACAACTAATCATGCCGTAATTAATCATTACTTTGAACAATCATCTATAACCAGCTGCTGCCCTTTAACCGGTCGATTTTGGGAAAGGGTCTTATGTCATTCTCTTGTACCATAGCATCTGACTCGGTCATGTTACGTCGGCTAGAACGAATTCCCTTTTGCCGTTCAGAGATGAAATGGAAATAATCATCTAACTATCTCTAGCCCTTTCTACTTTAATTAAGTTGACTTTGATATAATTCCTTTAACTAAAGCTTCTAAGAGTTTTCAAAATTCGACACATCACAGGCTCATTTGGTTTTTACTAAGCAGAAACTGTCATCAAAGATGTGTCAAAAGTGAGAAATATCGGTTTGATCATGAACATTCAGAATTTTCAAATTATTGGATTTGTTATGTTATGGTGTTTGCATACGTTTACTATGGGAACTGAGTTAGTACCTCGATTACTTCAGTAAAATCCAATGCAAAAATACGAAGTGTTCCGAACGGGTGATGCTTTGTTTTTCCACTGAGAATGAATTAAGTTACATAAACTATTTCACTAAATGGAGCTGAGAACCCACAACACAAGTAAAATGCTTGAGTTTTAGCACATATAAAATGCTCGAATTTTAGAACATATACAAGGCTTGAACTATGAATCAATGACGCGTATAAGATGCTGGAACCTGTAACGCATATAAAATGATAACAAATGAATTTTGTCATGCAGGAAATTGCAAATATCTACCAATATTAACAAATATGAAATTTAGAACTTCTCTTGCACTTGATGCGTGTACTGAAATTTGTTTTTCGCAGGAATCTATCGACAACGGGCTTTTTCATATGTTCTATACTTGTTTGTTGCCGTTGCCAGCTATTTCTAATTAAAGAATTTCTTTCAGTCTTCTGTCATTGAATTTCTGTCATTGATATGATATTGAACTTCTGACCGTATTCTGCTATCGAATTTCTGACCATGTACTGATGCTTAACAGAAGAACGGAACATCTTGAAGTAATTGGTTACATTTATACTTACTTACATAACATCTACTTATATAATACCTGCATAATGTTACATATATAATACCTGCATAATGCTACATATATAATACCTGTATAATGCTACATATATAATACCTGCATAATGCTACATATAAAATACTTGTATAGTGCTACATATATAATACCTGCATAATGTTACATATATAATACCTGTATAATGCTACTTATATAATACCTGCATAATGCTACTTATATAATACCTGCATAATGCTACATATATAATACATGTATAATGCTACATATATAATACCTGTATAATGCTACTTATATAATACCTGTATAATGCTACATATATAATACATGTATAATGCTACATATATAATACATGTATAATGCTACTTATATAATACCTGCATAATGCTACTTATATAATACCTGCATAATGCTACATATATAATACATGTATAATGCTACATATATAATACATGTATAATGCTACTTATATAATACCTGCATAATGCTACATATATAATACCTGTATAATGGTACATACAGTATTCCATGAAACTGTTGTGCTCATCTAAGGAACGAAAGATGGCATCGTTATATTTCCTGTTCTTTGACTGCTAATGTATGTCATTATGACTATGTTGTGCGTCTTGAATTGCCCCATTCGGAAAACTGTGCAAAAACATCTCGACGCAGTTTATTATTTTGTAAATAACAAATATACATTTACATGCTACCTAAAATTATTTTCATTTGTATTATTTAAGCACGTGTCAATTCCTAAATATTGTTAAAAATTACGAAAATTCCTATACTTGACGAAAAGAGTGCTAAACCAATACAGTCTATAAAAGCAAGGGAATTAACAAACGCTGTAATTAGAGGGTAATATGGGATATAGAATGGTGCATCTAAAGGATATTATTTAATCAGCTATCAATCAAAAAGTTATTTATTTTTTTACTATGGTAGAATTTATTTTCTTATGCCTAAACCGCAAATTTCCCTTCAGCGATATATTATACTAACATATATTAATCAACTCTGGTCTAGAGCGAGATAACGGTGTAAGAAATGCATAAAAAGATATACCGTTAACTCATTTAGCCGTGCAGCTACGTATTTGCCACTGACTAGAATATTTATGCCAATAACACCCACTGTATACAAAATATTTCGCTTTGAACCGGACGTGATACTCAAGCGGCTTTGGTGAATAATGCATTTTTATTGTGACGGAAAGTAACGCAACTTGCCAAGGAGTTCTATTTGAGCAAATTAGTGTTAGAAACCTTCTTTCAGACTCCAAAGAAGACTCGATGCGATGGAAGGCTTGATCGGTTTTTATGTGCTCAACATGACTTTGAACGAAAGAAACTATTGTACTTGACTAATTCCTATAAGGATATGGAAATTTTTTAAGAAAAAAATCTTTATTGTAATAGCGTACAATTTAAATAGACATATTATATGGACAGTGCCGCAAAAAAGGGTGATAAACTTGATTTCAGTTAGGATATGATGACTTAGTTTTCACCTCAATGGGGAGAGAATTCATTTGAGAAAGACGATGAAGTAAAAACTGTTTTGCTGAATTTAATTCTGCTAAAATATAATTCTACTTTCATGGAGATTTCATAAAGAAACATTTGGATGTTACATACAAACACTTTGGCACTAAAATGAACAACAAAGGCCACAGGCTCGCGTGCCAATTATCTGAATTGCGAGACGTGACGGCTTCAGAAGTAAAACCCGTACAATGATGAATTCTAAATAGGTAAGTGTGTTTTATCAGCAGCGTCCCTAGGGTTGGTGTCACCCAGTACCTAATGGTGTCACCACCATGGACCTCCTTCCTGCACCAAAATTCAAAATTTTAATAGACAGTCATTTTGGTATAACCCCATCTGATTGTGTCACCCAATGCGGTCGGCACCCCCAGAACGTTTGGTGACACTTTAGAGGTATAGAAATGCCCAGTGACGCTAGCAGAGTCAGGAACATGTCCCTTGACAATACTACCTTTTGAATCGAAAAATAATGCGTATTAAATATATTGACAGACCAATAATGTCGAGCGTTTTGTTGTCTCGGCACCTTTTCTCTGATCCAAATATTATGATCTTTTTTAGCCGGATTCAGAAACGTAAATCAGTTTTTCATCATCTGTAAAATGACTTAAAACATTTCTGGTCACTCTTTTTACATTTGCTGATATAAATCTTAATCTGATTTTGAGCAGCCGTCTGTCAGTACGGGACCCATCTTACAGTAACCTTTCTGAGCTTGAAATGATTACTGAACAGGTGAAGTATTAATGGCCGTGATTAAAGAAAATCTATTGTAAAAAGAGCATCTTCATTGATTATCTCCTTCAATGCAGCAATTTCCTGCTCACTAAACACAGCAAACGGTCTGTCAGAAAGTGAATCATCTAATTAGGATTTGTGAAAATTTAAAATAGGAAATTAACCACCTTAAAAGTGCATGATGGGACAGAGAATTGCGTCTGTAAACTTTGACCTTGAACGAGTACCCTAAGAATAATCAAACTGTCAAGTATACTCATTTCGCAGTAGCAGAATTGTTCTACTTTTCTAATCTTTTACGGATGTGACGTCATACAGAAATATATGTAGATGCATATCAACCTTATCTTGTGAATCGATGGGAGTTACATCTCTAGAAAGGTTAAAAGAAACAAAAATATAAATAAATATTCAGAAGGTTTCAAATACCAACTTAGAACCCATTTAAGACAGAACATCGCCTTGAGTGCAGTACACGATGCAATTGCTTATAGCCACTGTTTTTAATGGTGCTAAGCGATCTGGATGGTATGTCATAAAAAGGGTAAGAGGTCAGCGTGAGCCCATGTTTCGCCCTTATTATTCCTTCACTATCAGAGTGTTTTTTTCTCCACAGTCCCACTTTCTCAAAATTCAGATATTGGTTTCCGTCTGCTTTCAAACATCTCGTTATCAGAGCAAATAAAATGTGATCTTTGTGCCTTTGTAAGGTGTTTTGAATACAATACTTCTGGTAACATCTGGATGGGAAGAGACATGGAGCTGGTTGACTACAATGTTATTGATAATTGCAAGATACGCGATTTGTTGTGGAATTTTCTGCAACAGGTTTGATGATATGATAAAAATTATTCGCTATAGGGATACATTAATCAAGTGTTTTCTTTCTGTGTTGCCATGTAATTCCGATGTCATCAGTGAAACGTACCTTATCGAAGCCAGTTCAAAAATATAACTGCATGCGAATTTTCCATTTTTGTTCAAGTGGTTGTCCCATGAAATTGGAGACAGTTCATTGTATTGACTCAAAACTGTCCAGTTTCAGGGTAAACTTCTAAGTCTGACCAAGACGTGAACGAGTTAAGAATTCTTGTTTCTTATCGTGTTTCTTTTTCCGGCAATGATGTAACTTTTAGTGAAACAAGCAAGATATCGGACGGTAACGGTTCATGGACTTTGCTTTTCTCGAAATAGTTGTATTGTCCCGAAAGTCTGAAATTAAAATACGGTATATAAATTAATATGACACTGATAAATTCTAATTCCATCTCCCAATCTGTCTGTTTATATATGATAGCATAGCAAATGAAACATAATTAGAACATTTCCACAATATTGATAATATCAAATAGTATTATATTGTCATATTTTAATTGATTTTTGAAAGATGATATAAATATTTAATGGTTTTAACATAAAACCCATAATTTATGTGTCAAGAGATGTGGTGTATTATCTTACAAGTTTCGATGGGAAAAATGTATAAATAAAGCTCGATGTTGTACAAAATAACATTTAAAATAATCGAATAATTGTTGATTTGTCGAGTTCATGCATCCAAAAAGATACCCTGCCATGTTTTAGAAAATATGCAGATTTGCAGATTGTATTAAATGGTCAAAACAGTGCAGCAAGAATATGGAATAAATTACTAATTTGCTGTAAATAAATAGACAAATGTTTACAGGGATAAATTTTAAAATACAATTTGAACATTAGAAAAAAATTTACAAGGTGAATCTAGTACTTTTAGACAAAACAAAAACAGAATTGATGGGAAAAAAAACTGTTATGTTTAAATAACAAATGGCAATTCAATAAATGAAGCAAATCAATGGATTTAGCTAAAAGGAATGGCAACATTTTTAAAAAGTCTGAAATCGATCGTACGCTTCACAAAAATTGAGCGAATGCTGCAGTCACTGACCATGGAAAGTACTTGTTGATCAATGTCCTATTAGCATGTTGATAAAGCTAGCGAGAATTCGTCAATCGTCCAGTATTGCATATCTATCTTTATGCCGTTTAAAATTGCCAGCAAAAAACAGTATATAATGCATCTATGCTACGATCCTCAAATCCAGTGGTTTACATATATAAATATAACCCGTGGGACCATCTAAACGAAGTAAAAAGATAAGATAAAGACTGAATTTAATTTATGGTTGACAAAACCCATGTAACTACATATTACACAAAAAAATGAAAAAAGAATTCCCTTACAGAATGGTCTACGTCAACTATGCCATATGAATCAATAGTGGCATTGTTGACATGGAATCATATAAAAAATACAATAATATCTTCAAACACAGCATGGCAGTGATGGATTTTTAAGATGAAACAATTAAAATGTAAAGGACTATAAACTAACTCAAACTACATTTCATTTATGCTAAAAATAATTAAGGAATATAGGTTGACTCAAACTCAATGGACATCTAGCAGCAACTCAGATTTGATCATTACAAAGAAACTATACATCATGTTCATTTCAAATGTACAAAGCACTATCTGTAATTTAAAAATATTTACAATGAAACCAGATAAAAACTAACAGAGGAAATGGAAAAAATAAAAATAAACAAAACAGAGAGATGCAAATTATTGGTAAAAAATTAATTTAAGCTTTTAATACAGTGTCATAAGAAAAAAAAAACGAAAAAAGAGACATTAATTACATCTGAATCTGGAATAATAATAAAGACACAGTATATGCACATAATAATCGCCAGTTTCATATTAATATCTTAAATTTAAATGATGATAGTGCTTGTTAAAACTTTATCTTAGATTAATGGATTTAACTAGGTTTGCTGATGACGCAAACACTATACCAATTTCGTAGAATCTTAATTTACTGACTCCAGTCCGAAATAAATTTTATTGCCAATTAGTTTAGAACATCCATTGCATGCTACCTTTATAGCATTCAGTCATTTCAGTTTAAAATGGCAAGAGATGAAAGGATTCTGAAATATGTTAAAAGAAATGTGTAAATAATTATTAAATAAATACATAAATGTGTACTGCTTGCTTTCCTTTAGATGATTTTGTATCTGGCAAGTAACAATGCTTGCGTAACAGGAGTATCTGTTTACTATGCAATACATCTCACATTTCAAATAGTTTAGTCCACATAGTTTAAAATCTCCTCAATATAAAATTAGCCATCTTGAATAAATAAATTGTTTCTTTTGTTTTTCAGTCTCTTTCCTGGATGATATCTAATCAGTTATTAACATGTTTTTCTATGGCTATTATATATTTAGTATTTGTCTAATGCAAACAGTTTCACTGCTGTTCGGGATCAGACGAATCCAAACAGGTCTAATAATACTTTTACTTTGTCACCTTAATTGATATGATCACCTCACGACACTTCTTTAACAGCAAATGTTAATTTAAGGTGCATTGATCATACATGAAAGTGGTTTCTGCAATGCATAACTCAAGTCTGTGAAAACGGTAAATACACGGGTTAAAATGCATCTGCTAGGACATATAGTTGTTGTTGGTGTTGTTATGGTTGTTATTGTTTTGGGTTTAGTTTTTGGGTTTAACGCATGATATGTTGGCATTCATGGAGGCAATCTATACTTGTGGAGGAAAACCCCAGAAAGCCACGGCAAGAACCACCGATCCTACGTGAAGCTACTGGCAAACTTTCTCACATGCAAACTCTAGCCAAGCTGCAGAATTGTAGAATATCACAGTTGAAATCCCGTGAAAGCTAAATGTACTGCATCAGTTATCTATTCTATAAGACAGCAGTGACAAGCTTTGATATAAATATTTATACTGACAAGTTTCATTTGGAGGTTTGAAACTACGTGCAGGGGAAAGCTAATACGTTTTCCAGGAAGGCCGCTTAAATCGTGAACACAGAAATAATTGTAAACCAAACAATTAATTAATAAATTCGCACATAAACTATGTAGAGCATTTATATATGTTCATTTCATACTTAACCAATGATATTTCACGTCTCATCGTCATGCTAAAATCAAACGGTTATTTTCTGTACAATAAACAAAAACTTTACACCTCATGATTTTATCAAATTTAAATCCTGTAAGAGAATTTTTGGGGTCAACAGAATAAGTGAATAAATAATACAAGTGAAAATTCATTCCAAGTAAAGTTGATCACGAATATAAATTTTTGTAATGATCATGTATTACAAGCTTATGAATTTTCTTGGTTCGTTTTTAACCACACTTTCAACGCATTACCAGTTATATCATACCAAGTAAATGTGAACCACGTGCCTTTTTCAAGGACACATCGTGGCTGTTGATCCAAGGCTGGCAATGGGGTGTATTGAACCCGTAATTCGTGTATTACAAATCCCAAAATCTACTAACCAAACCACCGCGGATCCCATGTGTAGCTGACTCCTGATACTTGTCTGTATATACATTTTAGAGAAACTATCTAAGAAGAAACAAGGCGTATCTATGTATTTATTTTTAATTTGTTGCCAGAATATTTTATTTTTCGTCTGATTTTTGGATTCAATAATTTATTCTCCTGGGCACTCAACAATTTGACTTTCTTATAAAAATAATTCTGAAAGATATTCAAGGAAATTAATTCTGGAATTATTCGGAAACAAAGACTGTGATTCAAGCGAGGAATAATTATTTATATATTGGACTACATCTGACGTCACCGTCTTCCAGATTTGTACGTCGTTTGGACTCAAACCTGAATTCTTATAAGACTATTTAGTGATAGGACTTGTGTTTTTATTCTTAGACTCATATTAGGATTATATTCATCAACTGTAAATCCTATTTACCAATTTTTACATTCTTGTTTAGGGAAATAAATTGTTTTGTTGAAATATACAAAGCTTGTTGGCTTTCACTCTTTTCTTTGTTGCTGCGTACGAGCCCTTGTCAATTAACAAAGAAATTGGAAGCTCGTTCTAGGATATATGAAATTTGGTTAAATATTTCAGAAATTTCCTTTTGAAATTTAAATTTATGTAATTTATCGGCAAACGTAACAGAAGAATATCAGTATTAGAGGAAGATTGACGTTAATTGAATTAATCACATTCCGAATGGTTATTAATAAGTGAACATTCTATCATCAATAGACACAATTTTTTGCAGGTCTTATGCTCTTATGCTAGATTTGCGTGGAAGTTTTATTCGGGTCAGCACGCGTGTTACCAAATATCTTACTCTCCATCGCATTCGAGCAAACTGAAATGTAGGCCAATCGAACTTAAAAACATGTCCAATGCTTGTGTGGGAATTTGAATTTAATAGGAATTTTCAGAGCAATTAAGTCTACAAAACCCTATATCTTTAATTGTAGAAAAGCGCTAATTAACATGGGCTGCAAAGGGCGTGAGATATTCTTGAAAATGTTAGCATAGCACAAGAGATGTAAGTCGCCCATACACCTTTTGGTGCTTTGCGACTGGTTATAGCCCTGAAAAGTGCTAGAGACCCTCCTCCTTTGGACATTAAGACATTAAGATCTCATGTCCAACTAACTTCCAATACACCAGTAAATAATGTAAAACATGATATCTTTTCGGACAGTCGTATTGGTCGATGGTGGTAGGCGTGAAACTATACAATTTTCCCGCGTATCGATACGATGCACAATACACATCCTGGGATACTATACATAACGATACACAGATGAATTCGATGGTCTTTCCATCTTTGGAAGGTAAGTGGTGCCCTTCTATTTTGTTGACATTCTTGGTTGTATTTCCACTATGAAGATTACATATAGTTTTCATATATTTATATGCTATTGTCATTGATGACAAGATAACAAACATACTTTCAAAGTGACTACCTATTTGTTGTCAGTGAGTTTCATTCAACGTTGTAGGCCATTTAATGGTGGCTCCATTTAATTCAATTTCGGTGGCGCTCACCAGTTATTATGTACTTTTGAGAGAGTGATGTATGTAAGGTGAAGTTGTTTGCATTTTAAACATGCACAGTGCAGAGAATGTTGGCATACCTATATACTACTTTCATGTAATGTGGATGAAATTTCTTTGGATATTGTACTTTTGGAAATTTAACATGAGCTTAGGACACTGCTAACTAAAATGACTGCTCCCTTGTGCTCCAAAAATCAACCTAAATTTGTCTAAAGTACACTATTCTTGGCAGCTATTAAAATATGGAAAATGAATTTTGCCAAACTAGATAATACCAGCTTCTAAAAGTGCAATGACTGAATTACCAAATACATAAAATGTAAAAAAAGTTATCGGCTCTTTTTTTTACAATTTACCTCTGAAGTTCGAGAAGTGAAAATGAGCAAGTAGAGCTAGCACTTTTTTGAAAGATGCACATCTGGAGTAAGGCCAAGCTGTATATTCTCTAACCCATATTACACCTATCAATCATACATCAAAATAAAGGGAATTAAAGGTTCTTTGAACAACACCTAAGATATACAAAGTTTCTTTTAAATAACCAGTATAACTAGTGAGGAAACCCGGGGAAACTCTTTTTCTTTAAAATTTTAACCCTATGCTAAATACGAAACTGTAGAGCGCCACCTTCACCACCAGGCCCGTGGTTTTGCATTGTAGGAATACTTTGAAAGCATCTTATTACCAATTTCATGTCTCACTGAAATTTGCAAAGCGTTAAGATGTTATCTTCAAAACAGAACAAATAATGCAAACCCAGGCATGAAAATGAGAATGAATGCCAACAAATGTTTTTACACTGTACTTCTTGCAGACAAAAGACTGCTGAGGCCAAGTTTTCTTGTTTCCTTTAGAGAATAATGAAAATATTCACAACATCCTGTACTATTCTACAATTTAACAATAATGTGTGCAGATTACGAATCTTGACACTATGTTTTAATTTCCAGGAGCAGCCCCGATCGGTTATTGTTGTGTGCATAAATTTGTCTTTAAGAAAAAGAAATTATACTAAAATATTCTTATGTGTGTTTCAATTTTTATTACAAAATTTTAATCTGTTAAGTGTGTGTGTGTGCGTGTGTGTGTGTGTGTGTTTCAGAAAAAAAGAGCTAGTTTCCTAGATATGTCGGCAACAAAAATAGGTCAATCAACAATGGGAGATCGATAGGTAATTTGCTGGATAGCTAGAATCTCTCTCTCTCTCTCTCTCTCTCTCTCTCTCTCTCTCTCTCTCTCTCTCTCACACACACACACACACACACACACACACGCACACACACATACAAACACACACACATCAAGACTTTTTAAATTTGAAATTTGGTGGTTATGTCAAATAGTTGTTTCTTCTGTTGTGATGAGTTTGAATGGCATGACATGATCACGTGATTTATCAAAGGTTTCAGTCATGGCTACCATTAGTTTATGGAAGGAAACATGGAGCGAAGAGCAGAAAAGTTTCAAAATTCTTATTGGTGTATAGATGATGGAGAAAAGAAAAAAAAAACATACCATTGGATGATACCAAGTCAATGTCCTGTAGTGTTAGTGCTTGGTGATATCTCTGATATCTCCAGCAAAAATAGTCTCAAAATATGGTGAAAATAAAATGTAAAATTAGCCAATCTAATTCTCTTTTAAAATAACTGCAAAATGTGCATACTAAGTACTTAACCAAATATGAACGATGCGCATCATATATAAACTGACCAGAACTCTCTAACTGCTTTTTTAATTTACGTGTTTCCAACTAATACCCCGTCTTTTTTCAATTGTTCAGCGCTGTGAAAAATGGAATTATTGTTTGAAAAATCTTTTTTGAAAATGAATTTTCAGTGCAGCCAGGCAAAGACTTTTTTGTTTGTTATATTTGGAAGTATTTATGCCCTACACTTGCAAATATTTATTGAAGTGCTGTGCAATACACCTAACGAAATATCTCATAATGGTGGAAGTCACATAATGAAAGTGGTGTTGTCTGGTATATCGAAAAACGACTACTATGGTTAGCGTAGAAAAACAACCGGGAGGTTTAATTGTAATTAGACTGGATGGGTTAAATTATAGGAGTATATTTTGCATTAGCACCAATAATCAACGTGCTGTTGCAGTGCTTCGAAGTCGTCATGCTGTGATGTTAAATCATCTTGCAGTCATTCGAAGTCGTCATGCTGTGATGCGAAGACATCTTGCTGTAATGCGAAGTCATCATGGTTGTGACAGTCATCTTGACGTTTTACGAGGTCGTCATGCTGTGATGCGAAGTCATCTTGTAGTGATTTGAAGTCGTCATGCTGTGATGCGAAGTCATCTTGTACTGATTCGAAGTCGTCACGCTTTGATGAGATGTCATCTTCCTGTGATAGTGATTCGAAGTCGTCATGCTGTGAAGCGAAGTCATATTGTAGTGATTCGAAGTCGTCACGCTTTGATGAGATGTCATCTTCCTGTGATAGTGATTCGAAGTCGTCATGCTTTGGTGAGATGTCATCTTCCTGTGATAGTGATTCGAAGTCGTCATGCTTTGATGAGATGTTATTTTCTTGTGATAGTGATTCGAAGTCGTCATGCTTTGATGAGATGTCATCTTCCTGTGATAGTGATACGAAGTCGTCATGCTGTGATGCGAAGTCATCTTGTAGTGATACGAAGTCGTCATGCTTTGATGAGATGTCATCTTCCTGTGATAGTGATTCGAAGTCGTCATGCTTTGATGAGATGTCATCTTCCTGTGATAGTGATACGAAGTCGTCATGCTGTGATGCGAAGTCATCTTGTAGTGATACGAAGTCGTCATGCTTTGATGAGATGTCATCTTCCTGTGATAGTGATTCGAAGTCGTCATGCTGTGATGCGAAGCCATATTGATGTGATAGAGTCATCTTAGTTCGAGATCCAGAATGAGGGCGTTGTGTGGCTTTTAAATGTAATCACTGCCAGTTTAGCTCTCATTTTTTTTTAACTCATTATCTTATTCATCTGAGGCGTACGAAACATTTGAGCCTCAACACCTGGTAAATTGTCCGGCTTCGTGGCTGTACTTTTCACATTAACCACAAAAACAAGAATGGCCTGCTCAGCGCCATTTGAAGGTGATGAAAATCATTTCTGTCCCCAAGGCTATATAAAGCAGAATCCATTCAAAGAACACATTCACGTTCTTTTCGTTTGGTTTATCTGTGAGCATGGCTTTACTACTGAATTTAATTCATTGATAAGTTTTGACCTGAACACCTTGGAGTAGGATGATTACCTTGAGGTCAATTTTTGTCTTCATTGAGATGAAAATAGCACGCGATTTAAAAATATAGGCGAGGTGAAAGTTCTTATGACTAACGAAGACGACTGAGTGTAGTATAAAAAGCAACATCTTTGAATGTACTAAATTGAATGACGAGAAGCAAATTGCATTTATCATTATCAGGCCTTAGTTTTGACGTTCACCTTAAAATTTCCTATTTGCACTAAAAACAGCACCAACACCCTAATAAGGACAGCAATATCGTGTTTTGATCGGACTTCCTTTTAGACGGTCGCTTTCATTACAGTTTGACGGCTATTTGCTGAATCAAAACAGTAGCAAATAATAACAAGAAAGACTATGAAAACTAAACAAACAGGTTCTGTTTTCACGTTTGCCACTAATCTTATCCATTTATTTGTTCTGCCACCGTGTTATAGTGTTGTGAGTAATGACGTGAAGACACCAGATACTGCACATGAAAGGTACATTAAGCACTTTGTTTTCTTTACATTTACTGCACCTTGCTCAGTTTTTGCTTTTTACAAAGGGAAGTTGGTGTTGTAATATTGGGTGAAGAAGCTATCTTTTTAATATACTTGTATAGGAACTTAATAATCCGTTACCTAAATCATAAACTACTACGCTTATTTCACAGATTAATTGACACTTATAGCATATACGTCTGATGATGTATTATGTCTTAATGAGAGAGAGAGAGAGAGAGAGAGAGAGAGAGAGAGAGAGAGAGAGAGAGAGAGAGAGAGAGAGAGAGAGAGAGAGAGAGAGAGAGAGAGAGAGAGATGCAAAAGGAGTAGGCAAATGGCGATGAACATGGTAACAACTGCATGTTTAATAAGAAAAAAGATATATATCTTTAAGCTCAAAATATACGTATTTGTATTTTGAGAATGGAAAAGTGTCACTGCATGTGCAGTTGCACCACTGCACAATTCTAAATACCCGAATTAATTGGTGTCAGTACGGTAAACATGCTAATGGAGGAATGTGCTGCCATTTCTAGTGATTTGAACAGCGTTAACGGGATATTTAGAAGTTTTTATGGAGAACACCCTCAGAAGTTCAGTTTAAACAATATTCTACCAAAAGTATAATGTACACGATGAAACATAATCATTGAAGATCTAGCATCAAAAATAATTAATAAGTCACACTTGTCGTACGCACGCATTGAATATCTAGCATCAAAAATAATTAAGTCACACTTGTCGTACGCTTGCATTAAAGATCTAGCATCAAAAATAATTAATAAGTCACACTTGTCGTATGCTTGCATTGAAGATCTAGCATCAAAAATAATTAATAAGTCACACTTGTCGTATGCTTGCATTGAAGATCTAGCATCAAAAATAATTAATAACTCACACTTGTCATATGCTTGAATGTAACGGTCTTATTAAGAAAACAGTACCACTTACTGACAGAGGCGGAAACAGAAATATAGGTCAGTGTGACTGAAGTTTCAACGGTTGCCTGAAGCCGAACCTATTGAAGCTCTTGCATTTAAGTGTGTCTAGGACTTACCCATCTAACTGTTAAAAAAAGACAATTAAACGTTTAAATGTGTTAACACTAATTGGAGGGAGGAGGAAGCACGCCCAGCTCACGCCCTATTTCGATTTTGCTTGATCTATTTCAGAGAGAGCATACTAGTATGTAGTGCTTTCGTGCTATGGTATGCAATAAAGGCAGGATAGTACGCAATGATGCTTTGGTACTATGGTATGCAATAAAGGCAGGATAGTACGCAATGATGCTTTGGTACTATGGTATGCAATAAAGGCAGGATAGTATGCAATGATGATTTGGTACTATGGTATGCATTAAAGGCAGGATAGTATGCAATGATGATTTGGTACTATGGTATGCATTAAATGCAGGATAGTATGCAATGATGCTTTGGTACTATGGTATGCATTAAAGGCAGGATAGTACGCAATGATGATTTGGTACTATGGTATGTATTAAAAGCAGGATAGTATGCAATGATGCTTTGGTACTATGGTATGCATTAAAGGCAGGATAGTATGCAATGATGATTTGGTACTATGGTTTGTATTAAAAGCAGGATAGTATGCAACAATGCTTTGGTACTATGGTATGTATTAAAAGCAGGATAGTATGCAATGATGTTTTGGTACTATGGTATGCATTAAAGGCAGGATAGTATGCAATGATGCTTTGGTACTATGGTATGCATTAAAGGCAGGATAGTATGCAATGATGCTTCGGTACTATGGTATGCATTAAAAGCAGGAGAGTATGCAATGATGCTTTGGTACTATGGTATGCATTAAATGCAGGATAGTATGCAACGATGCTTTGGTACTATGGTATGTATTAAAAGCAGGATAGTATGCAATGATGCTTTTGTACTATGGTATGCATTAAAGGCAGGATAGTATGCAATGATGATTTGGTACTATGGTATGTATTAAAAGCAGGAGAGTATGCAATGATGCTTCGGTACTATGGTATGCATTAAAAGCAGGAGAGTATGCAATGATGATTTGGTACTATGGTATGCATTAAAGGCAGGATAGTATGCAATGATGCTTTGGTACTATGGTATGCATTAAAGGCAGGATAGTATGCAATGATGATTTGGTACCATGGTATGTATTTTTAAAGCAGGATAGTATGCAATGATGATTTGGTAATATGGTATGCATTAAAGGCAGGATAGTAAGCAATGATGATTTGGTACTATGGTATGTATTAAAAGCAGGATAGTATGCAATGATGCTTTGGTACTATGGTATGCATTAAAGGCAGGATAGTATGCAATGATGATTTGGTAATATGGTATGCATTCAAGGCAGGATAGTATGCAATGATGCTTTGGTACTATGGTATGTATTAAAAGCAGGATAGTATGCAATGATGCTTTGGTACTATGGTATGCATTAAAGGCAGGATAGTATGCAATGATGATTTGGTACTATGGTATGCATTAAAGGCAGGATAGTATGCAATGATGCTTTGGTACTATGGTATGCATTAAAAGCAGGAGAGTATGCAACGATGCTTTGGTACTATGGTATGCATTAAATGCAGGATAGTATGCAATGATGCTTTGGTACTATGGTAGGTATTAAAAGCAGGATAGTATGCAATGATGCTTTTGTACTATGGTATGCATTAAAGGCAGGATAGTATGCAATGATGATTTGGTACTATGGTATGCATTAAAGGCAGGATAGTAAGCAATGATGCTTTAGTACTATGGTATGTATTAAAAGCAGGATAGTATGCAATGATGATTTGGTACTATGGTATGCATTAAAGGCAGGATAGTATGCAATGATGATTTGGTAATATGGTATGCATTCAAGGCAGGATAGTATGCAATGATGCTTTGGTACTATGGTATGTATTAAAAGCAGGATAGTATGCAATGATGCTTTGGTACTATGGTATGCATTAAAGGCAGGATAGTATGCAATGATGATTTGGTACTATGGTATGCATTAAAGGCAGGATAGTATGCAATGATGCTTTGGTACTATGGTATGCATTAAAAGCAGGAGAGTATGCAACGATGCTTTGGTACTATGGTATGCATTAAATGCAGGATAGTATGCAATGATGCTTTGGTACTATGGTAGGTATTAAAAGCAGGATAGTATGCAATGATGTTTTTGTACTATGGTATGCATTAAAGGCAGGATAGTATGCAATGATGATTTGGTACTATGGTATGCATTAAAGGCAGGAAAGTATGCAATGATGATTTGGTACTATGGTATGTATTAAAAGCAGGATAGTATGCAATGATGATTTGGTACTATGGTATGCATTAAAGGCAGGATAGTATGCAATGATGATTTGGTACTATGGTATGTATTAAAAGCAGGATAGTATGCAATGATGATTTGGTAATATGGTATGCATTAAAGGCAGGATAGTAAGCAATGATGCTTTGGTACTATGGTATGTATTAAAAGCAGGATAGTATGCAATGATGCTTTGGTACTATGGTATGCATTAAAATCAGGATAGTATGCAATGATGCTTTGGTACTATGGTATGTATTAAAAGCAGGATAGTATGCAATGATGCTTTGGTACTATGGTATGCATTAAAGGCAGGATAGTATGCAATGATGCTTTGGTACTATGGTATGCATTAAAGGCAGGATAGTATGCAATGATGCTTTGGTACTATGGTATGCATTAAAGGCAGGATAGTATGCAATGATGCTTTGGTACTATGGTATGTATTAAAAGCAGGATAGTATGCAATGATGCTTTGGTACTATGGTATGCATTAAAATCAGGATAGTATGCAATGATGCTTTGGTACTATGGTATGTATTAAAAGCAGGATAGTATGCAATGATGCTTTGGTACTATGGTATGCATTAAAGGCAGGTTAGTATGCAATGATGATTTGGTACTATGGTATGCATTAAAGGCAGGTTAGTATGCAATGATGATTTGTAATATGGTATGCATTAAAGGCAGGATAGTATGCAATGATGATTTGGTACTATGGTATGCATTAAAGGCAGGATAGTAAGCAATGATGCTTTGGTACTATGGTATGCATTAAAGGCAGGTTAGTATGCAATGATGATTTGGTAATATGGTATGCATTAAAGGCAGGTTAGTATGCAATGATGATTTGGTACTATGGTATGCATTAAAGGCAGGTTAGTATGCAATGATGATTTGGTACTATGGTATGCATTAAAGGCAGGTTAGTATGCAATGATGATTTGTAATATGGTATGCATTAAAGGCAGGATAGTATGCAATGATGATTTGGTACTATGGTATGCATTAAAGGCAGGATAGTATGCAATGATGCTTTGGTACCATGGTATGCATTAAAATCAGGATAATATGCAATGATGCTTTGGTACTATGGTATGCATTAAAATCAGGATAGTATGCAATGATGCTTTGGTACTATGGTATGTATTAAAAGCAGGATAGTATGCAATGATGCTTTGGTACTATGGTATGCATTAAAGGCAGGTTAGTATGCAATGATGATTTGGTACTATGGTATGCATTAAAGGCAGGATAGTATGCAATGATGATTTGGTACTATGGTATGCATTAAAGGCAGGATAGTATGCAATGATGCTTTGGTACTATGGTATGTATTAAAAGCAGGATAGTATGCAATGATGCTTTGGTACTATGGTATGCATTAAAGGCAGGATAGTATGCAGTTTATTTAGGGATTCTTGCAATCATTCATAATAAAATACAAAATATACAAAAATTATGAACGCATTTAAAATTTGAATGCAATGGAAGCCACAGTAAAATATAATCCTAGATAATACATCAATTGAAAAATGTTTTCGTTCTCTACCAGTATATATTATAAAATGCAAACTGTTCATAGTAAAATGTTATTTTGACATTGTTTAACTCAAAGAAAGAATGGGTATTGTAAAAGATATGAAAGACAGGATATTGCGCAATTTAATCCTCTGAGCCCTGGTGATTAGTCGACATTTATTTACTAATTTACTCGTCTCTTGCATCATTAATAATGTGAACTCGTTAGAACGGAGCTTACTTTACCACTCTGACAGATCAGGATCCATTTTCACGTGATGAATTCAAAGTATATAGATAACGGTACATACATACATGCATACATACATACATACATACATACATACATACATACATACATACATACATACATACATACATACATACATACATACATGCATACATACATACATACTTACATACATACATACATACATACATACATACATACATACATACATACATACATACATACATACATACATACATACATACATACATACATACATACAAACATACATACATACATACATATACATACATACATACATACATACATACATACATACATACATACATACATACATACATACATACATACATACATACATACATACATACATACTTACATACATACATACATATGTTGGTATTACGTGCAGTTTTTACCATGACAATACCTACCTACCTACCTACCTACCTGCCTGCCTGCCTGCTTGCCTGCCTGCCTGCCTACCTACCTACCTACCTACATACATTCATACATACATACATATGTTGGTATTACGTGCAGTTTTTACCATGACAATACCTACCTACCTACCTATCTACCTACCTACCTACCTACCTGCCTGCCTGCCTGCCTACCTACCTACCTACCTACCTACCTACCTGCCTGCCTGCCTGCCTGCCTGCCTGCATGCATGCATGCATGCATGCATGCATGCATGCATGCATGCATGCATACATACATACATACATACATACATACATACATACATACATACATACATACATACATACATACATACATACATATGTTGGTATTACGTGCAGTTTTTACCATGACAATACCTACCTACCTACCTATCTACCTACCTACCTACCTACCTACCTACCTGCCTGCCTGCCTGCCTGCCTGCCTGCCTATCTACCTACCTACCTACCTACCTACCTACCTACATAATATGTTGGTATTACGTGCAGTTTTTACCAGGACAATACCTACCTACCTGTCTATGTACATATAAGACACAATACCTACCTACCTTTGTACATATAAGACACAATACCTACCTACCTGTCTATGTACATATAAGACACAATACCTACCTGTCTATGTACATATAAGACACAATACCTACCTACCTATGTACATATAAGACACAATACCTACCTACCTGTCTATGTACACATAAGACACATACATACCAAAATACATTAATATAGAGCATGTATAGAAATATAATAATAACATTCTTGCATGTATGTATATCGGGGATATATGCATAGGTGTGTATACATATTATGTGTTCATGCATGTATGTGTATGTATGTATGTATGTATGTATGTATGTATGTATGTATGTATGTATGTATGTATGTATGTATGTATGTATGTATGTATGTATGTATGTATGCATGCATGCATGCATGCATGCATGGATATATGCATAGGTGTGTATACAAATTATGTGTTCATCCATGTATGTGTGTATGTATGTATGTATGTATGTATGTATGTATGTATGTATGTATGTATGTATGTATGTATGTATGTATGTATGTATGTATGTATGTATGTATGTATGTATGTATGTATGTATGTATGTATGTATGTATGCATGCATGCATGCATGCATGGATATATGCATAGGTGTGTATACAAATTATGTGTTCATCCATGTATGTGTGTATGTATGTATGTATGTATGTATGTATGTATGTATGTATGTATGTATGTATGTATGTATGTATGTATGTATGTATGTATGTATGTATGTATGTATGTATGTATGTATGTATGCATGTATGCATGGATATATGCATAGGTGTGTATACAAATTATGTGTTCATGCATGTATGTATGTATGTATGTATGTATGTATGTATGTATGTATGTATGTATGTATGTATGTATGTATGTATGTATGTATGTATGTATGTATGTATGTATGTATGTATGTATGCATGTAGATCTTAGATACAGTGTGATCTCGTTCAAGAGTGGAGTAAACACCTGTTTTGACTAGGAGAGCATATCTAAAGACTTAATAATGTTTACTTCCTTAATTTTTGTCAGCATGGTTTTTTGTAATTTCATGGTGTTTGTTTTTGTAATTGTTGTCTATATCTTGTGTGTTATCTAATACTGTAAAGCGCTTAGAGTTTTTACATAATATGAGAATTACTAAGTCCATATTATTATTATTATTATTATTATTATTATTATTATTATTATTATTATTGTTATTATTATTATTATTATTATTATTATTATTATTATTATTATTATTATTATTGTTATTATTATTGTTATTATTATTATTATTATTATTATTATTATTATTATTATTATTATTATTATTATTATTATTATTATTATTGTTATTATTATTATTATTATTATTATTATTATTATTATTATTATTATTATTATTATTATTATTCCTGGAGTCGCATTAGTTGGTTGATGATCAGACTACTAATCCTAAGGATTGCTGGTTGGATTCTCGTTTAGATCAGCCCTATTTCAGTGTGCCCTTGTGAAAGGCAGATAACTCCATTTCCTTTGCTTCGTATAGCCAGGGCAGGGGTGAAATACTGTAGGACTCATTGTATTAGTTCAGTTCCCATATGCAAACACCATGATATTAAAAATTAAATAACTTTAAATTTCTGAGTGCTCATGATCAAAATTTATCAATATAGGTGAAACCTGGATGACAGCTTCCGTGTAGAGAAAATGATATCAGCCGCGGCATTTGCTAGATCTATATTTGTTTGAAGCATGTGCTTTCAATAACGCTTCAAAAAGTCATGTGCTTATTTCAGAACTGAGGACTGTAACATGACTGAAATTCTATCAACAAAACAATATATATATTTTTTTTCAGTTACTTCAAGGATAAGCTTTCAAAAGATTCTTTTTCCTCCTAGAAAATAACTTTCATTATCAACAAACCCTGGCCAGACAACCGATATATACTCTACTTAATGTTCACCCATTTCCAGACTGACTCCCATTTCCCCCATATAATTAGCACCGTGTGTCCTGTAGGAACACGTGGCATCGGAGTTCTCTCACTTTATTTTGTTCCCTTTTTTTGTTTTGTTTGCGCTCGCCATTGTCTCCTCATCCCTCGAGAGTAACATGCGTTCCCTCACTTCTTTATTGCATTCTCTCGCTTCTTAGTTTAGCACTACAACACTACACATAGCCAAATACGTATTAAAAGTGCCGTTAAAATACAACTATGCAACCAACAATCAACTATATTCCTCCCTCCCGACCGAGGATACGGTCTTTAATTCAGTAAATACGGTTGAACCTGTTACTTGTTAGTGAACCCGATCTCTGTTATCTACATTACACTTCCAGCTTCAGCCACGGCACGATGTTGACTTCATAAAGACTGACGTGTTAGAACTGGCTTTATTGAGAGAGTAAGCCGTGGACAAGATAAGGTAAGAAAATCATCCATACGGCGTGATTTTTCATTTTACTCACATTAAGCAATGAATTGGAACATATTTTGACCTTTGTTTCCATGTACCAGGTTTGAAGTCCAATAGATGATTTTCAGTAACGCCTCATTTTATTGCAGCAAATCATAAATACTTGGATGTTCTCCTTAATATTCCATTTCTTGGAGAGTAATTTTCAATCAATTCTTGTAACGATATGGCTAAATAAAACTGTCATGATACAACTGATTGTCTTTTGGGTCCCCAGGAATATATGCATTTCTACTTTTATTGTTCGAAAGAATTTTATGGTATCAAGTAATAAACTTTTTCAAACAAGTAATAAACTTTTTCAAACCTGGCTGCATTATACACTTAAAAACTCTTTACAAAATGCAAAATGCACTAATCAAGATCATCAGAAAAGAATCAAAACATATCCGATTGTTCCAGGCACAACTTAGCAAGACCTCTCTTGGCAACCAGCAAGTGGATATGATTAATAAACATGGCCTCGTCGTTTCAGGTTAGGTGATGTAATTTTGGTCAGGTCTCACTTCATGAACGCGTTTGCGTTTGTTTAAGCTTGTCATGTAGTGCTTTTGTTTTAATCTATGATCAAATGATTTACTCACCATCCCGTTTGTTTGTACTCCCGCCTCTCCCCACCCCAGAACAAAAATACCGATTTTAAAAACCAAACACTCCAAGGATATACAAATATGCTCAAAACTTAGTCATATCAACATGATTGACGCCAGGGGGTCCCACACACACTGCCAAGTTTCAAAACAAGTGGAGAGTTTCTTTAGTGCCTCGGTCCACCATATTTGCTTGGGGGAAGCTATGGGTAACTTAACCTGCCCAATAAAAAAATTCATAACAAATAAAATATACTAGTGAGGTCAAAACATTTGGATATGTGTAATAAAGTAAAACATAACAATATCATTGACTTGGCCTGACATGACAATGGAAATTTTCATAGAATAAAAAGTTGATGCACCTTTCCCCAAATTTATACATGCACTTTTCATGTCAGAAGTCTATTTTTGAGAACCTGTGATGTTCACAGTGCAAACACAAACCCTTAATATAGGTGATAATTTTGAAAAACATTGTTTACTTAATAGATTGATGCAATTCAAAATAGTTTTGGAAATATCCTATATACCTTGAACCAACGTGTCTACTGTTATAATTGACTAGCTCTGCTTCCAGGCCGTCTATTGGTATTTCACTGGCTACATACTGTGTAGTCTCTATTTGAGGTGTACATGCCTCCTGTCACTTTCAAGAATAACACAAAGTCCATTCACAAATATGTCTATATCATTAATTATTACACAATGTCTCAAAAAGCCATGTCATAGTCTTACGTTAAGAAATCTAATAGAGGCCAATTTACGAAACTGTCTCCTGCTACCTATGTTTTCAAGCAATAGATATAATATAGTTCGTCGTCTTTGATAATCTCAATAATTCAATAATTGGGTAAATTTTGGACTTACATTTGTTTAAGCACATATATACAGAGTTTCTCCTTTATATTTGTTCCGTCTTTTTTTTAGAAACAATAAAACTAGACATTACAAACATTGAACTCACACGACAGTTTTTACTGAAATGGACTATGCAAGAAAACAGAAATGGACAGCGTGGCCGAGTGGTCTAAAGCGCTGTCCGTTACGGATCACTGCCATCTCATCTGTCTGCATGGGTTCGAGTCTAGGATTCGGCGAATGTGGATATGTGAGAAAGCCTGCCAGTAGCTTCTCGTGGGTCGGTGGTTCTTTCCGGTGATTTCCCGGTTTCTTCCTCCACCATTAATACTGGCCGCCATGAATCGTGTGCTGAAAATGGCGTTAAGCCCAACAACAACAACATTTATTGAGAGAGCTTCCGTTTGATTTGAAACGCCATTATGTCGGCAGTGTTAGGGATCACTTTTTGACAGTCAAGCTAGAAAAGATAAATCAGTGAATGAAATGACTTAGTTTTGCGCATTTTTTATATCCCAGATGAGATGCTTTTCATTTTTTAAACGAGGGGGGTGGTGGTGGGTGGGGAGGGGCAAGTGGGAGGGTGTGCAAATACTATGTTAGTATCCCTACTTCGTGTACTAGCATGAGTTTATGTGTAACCAACGGAGCAGACAAGCGTGATTCACACATAGTGTTTCTTTACCTGCTATACAAATTTTGAACATGGTCCTTTGTATACATAAAGAAATTAAATATTTCTTAATCTATATTTTATTGTTGTCCGTTTTTTAAAAAAAATAAAAGTTAACGGATACAGGCACTGCAAACTTTAGTTGAGCGTATAACCGCTATTCAAAAAAGGTAACATGAACATAAAACTCGCATGACAATGAATATCGACAGCATTGTAATATTGCAGATAATAAGTAAAGTGCTAATCACACATTAATAATTCAACGTTATTAACCTCATGCGGATTTAGGGACGTGCAATAAGCCTAATGCCCCTTCCAGTTTATCGTAAGAAGTCATTAATGAAGGCAGGGGATGGGAGAGTCAATGGTTAGCCTGCCAGTAACGCGACCAAAAGGGTGCGGGTTCGAATCCTGCCATTTAATCAGTCTGGGTCTGTTGCCGTACACTTAGTCGAACTGTCTCGATACTTAAATAACCTATTTTTGAGTTGCATCAAACACCAAATGCATTTATGCAAAATTGGCGTGTTAATATAACTCCAATAAAAAGGTTAGCAATGCATATTTTTTGAAAAATCATTCTTTTAAACCATTCTGAAAGGTGATAGGGAACTGGATGCAAATCATTAAAGGAGACCAGAAATCAATGGAAATATAGAATAATAATAAAAGCACTACAGAAGTAAACCTTATTATCTGTGACCGTAATGCCAATATTTAAATATTAGCATATCTTTGAGGAACAGAATTTCCTTGATTTCGTATGCAAAATATCCGCGCCCATTCGGTTACTTTTATGATGTGACGTCAAATAAGCGACTCCGGCATCCCTACTATCAGTTGCTAGAATAAAAGACAATGCACATAATAAAAGGCTGTGGACAACGTTTTTTTTTTTCTTTTCGAAAAGATAAGGACATAACGAAAGTATGGATATATTTTGCAAGCGAGCCGATGTTAAAGCAGCATCATACAATACTCTGTGCTCATTACATTTCTCAAAATAATGTTACGAGAGCGATCCTGAAAAAATGGCCACTTTAGGTAACGCAACTGCTAGGCTTAGAGTAAAAGTTGGCGCTGTTCGAGACATACCGTTGTTCGAGACATACAGTTGTTCGAGACATACCGTTGGATATTTTAAATTCTGGGAAAAGTGTTAAACGTGTGAGTTAGGAAAATATTCAAAAGGTCTGAGTAAGTGACCACAAAATGTAATAATCAATTCACAGGTCTTTTATTTATGCTAGCAGTGCTAAAAATCGAATAATCCGAGACCCCTCTATTTTTAGTTCGGAGCCCATTTTGTATTAAAAGTGACGAGGCTGTCGGGCATGTAAAAGAAATTGTTTGTCTGAGGAAACTTTGGTCGCGCTGATGAAAGGAGTAAATGTATTTTCAAAATGTTGACATACCTGCTGCCATAACACGGCACAATCTAACTCTCTAGGTGAAATTGAGATCTGTTTTAATCAAATGTAAGCTTTGCTTAAAAAAGATTTTAATTCCCTAACATAGCCGTGTTTCAAGAAAACACGATTTTCACTAATCTTTTTTAAAAAATTGAAAAAATTGAAAAAGCAACAAAAATCTCCGCTTTCAGTCTATGCCTGTTATATTGTAGTATGTATAAAAAGGTAATCTGTCATTGTGATTGATATAAAACTATCCCTTCGGCAGTTTAAATAGCAACGAATAAAAGAAAAGAGGTCAGTTATATAACCAATGTTTTACTTTAACTGGTTGACAATAAAAGTTGGGGGGGGGAGGCGACTACTGACCCAACACCCTTGCCTCAATGTATGAGCGCCCTTGGGACGCGTTTATTCTCACTGTGATAAATCTTATTATCCTCCCTTTTTATATTCTGGTCCCCCCCCCCCGTGGCTAAACTGCAAAATAGCTAAAGCGATTAAGCCAGTGGGATTAATGAACAGTTAATCCTTATCCTGACATTTATCGTAGGAACGGAACTGCCCTTTATATAGACTTCAAAGACACCTTGTTTGACTGTGTAAATGTTAGTATCGTCAATTGATTGGCAAATAAACGATACCCTCATTTTTGTAACTTATGAAGTCTATAGCTTATTTTAACAGGTCAAATCTGCAGTCAGAAGTTGCCGTACCTGTGGCAAGTGTACCCCCCCCGTTTTATGTCCCACCATATTTCTTTAGGTTTAAGTCTTAAGGCATGTAACACTGTTTACTAAAAAAAAATATTTATTCTGAATTCGTTCTTGGGGGCACATACATTGCATGGTATGCTATGTTTTGTTCCTTCTTGTAATTTCATCATGGTAATAAAACTTTACATATACGGTAGAGAAGTGTCAGGTGTTAAATGGTCGAGTTTCTTTGGCGGAAATGGAGATGCTAATTTGTAGCGAAAATTACGCAGCATACACGGTGAACATTTATGGGATTTAATCTAATTGGTGACAATTTAATTTTTTTAATATTTTTTACTATAGTACTTTTGCAGGAGTTTGAAAAATCTGATATTTACGTGAATAATGTTTTATCTTAACAATTAATTTACTGAAAAGAAACCTTGTGTGATATTAATTATTTCGTAAAGTGCCAAATTTAGACATATTGGTGCCCTAAGCTATGGGAAGCTGTAGAGGCCCTATTTGGTATAAAATAAATTTAAGAGGTCCCTTTACACTGTGAGGCCCTAAGCTAGCTGTAACTTGTTAAACTTATGCCCAAATCCCGCACTGATTTCGTCACTACAATACTTATAAGTGATAAAATATAATATGGCATACGTTATATATATATATATATATATATATATATATATATATATATATATATATATATATATATATATATATATATATATATATATATATATATATATATATATATATATATATATATATATATTTCTTCTGAGAAATGAAATTGACCGACAGAGTTTATTGATTGGGAAATCTATGCGCTGATTAGGGACATAATACGAGAATGGGAGATAGGTGTTGTTGATGTTTTAGGGTTTAACGACATTTTTCAGCATAAGATCGGCTATACATGGCGGTCAGTATATATGATGGAGGAAGAACCCGGGGAAAACCCGGAAAGAACCACGGACCCACGAGCAGGTAGAAGGTACCCCAGCAAGTTTTCTCACATACTCGCACTGGCCGACCCCGAGACTCGAAACCACGCAGACAGAAGTGTGTGTGTGTGTGTGTGTGTGTGTGTGTGTGTGTGTGTGTGTGTGTGTGTGTGTGTGTGTGTGTGTGTGATTTGGATTTTTAACGTAGCTTAAACAATTTTTCAGTCATAGGTGAGATGGCAATGGTCCTTAACTGTGAGCGCTTTAGATCGTTTGGAAGGTAGGAGTGGAAATAACCCCAAAATCGGGAGATTTTTCTCCCGGCTTGAGAGTTGACCGTATGTACTTGTACGGGCTATGGAATTTCAGCCAGGGCTTGTGAGTTCAATCAAGTCACCAGCCCAGGGCCTGTGCATGAAAATATTTTCTTTCAGCACTGACCAGTGCAGTAAATATACTATTATACCAGACATGTATATATTATCAGATTAGTCAATACGCTAACTGTAGTCTGCATGTAAAATACACTGTAATTGAACAATAAGAAGAAAGCTTAATGTTTAAATTATTAACTATGATTTATGCTTTGCAGATTTATTTGTGTTTTTGTTAAATATAAAAGCTAATGCTTAAGTTACAAGCGATGAAAACCATTTTCAATGCCTTTTACACCTCCCCGGTAATGGATATTATTTCACACAGAAGTCGGTCCCCGTTCAAGTCTATTCACCCATAATTCAGTATTATCTCTCAATGTTTCAGTGTTGAATGTATATTTTAAAGTTCGTTCTTTGGTGTGTGTGTGTGTGTGTGTATGTGTGTGTGTGTGTGTGTTTTGGGCGTAGGTAATGAATGTGTCATTTACATATAATACGACTGAACCTCATCGTTCTTAAATGAATTTATTGCATTGTGGTAAATGTTTAATTTTTATGTTGGGTACTTTTATTTAATCCTTATCACATTTTTGCACACAACTCAACTGATATAGTTATGAGCATGTCTCAGAAGCAGATTCAACTTTTGAATGAGTAAACCAAATCTGATCTCTTCCTATCTCTTTGTTTGTATTCGAGGTCTGGCTCGTATTGCGTCACGGGATCACGGGATCTGTCGTCAAATCAAAACGCGGAAAAACTTAGCAATTTATGGAATCATGGTATCGTCCTCGAACTACCCGACATTTAATTAATAAACATTACTGTCGAATTAAAATACATAAAAGGAAAAGTTTTATTTATGATCTCCTTTAACAGTCATCACATTATTACCTCGCTTACTATTTCGTATCCTTACATTGTGATTTATTTGCCAGCGATAATGGATGCTCTTTTCTGCGACGTATGCGCAAATGCTATTACGTTAAGCCACATGACTATATCACCCACACTCAAAAGTCCAGTGGGGCCGTTAATTTGGTTTTATTTGAACACGGTATGTCAAAGGTCAAGACCATTTAACTGCCAAAATAACTCGGATAGCAAGCAAGGATAATCCATGAAGATAAATTGCATATTTCTTAACATTTTTAGTACTGTACTTACTTAAAATATTTTTGAAAAATTGATTTAAAGGTAGCATTATTTTGTACTCGATCATTTGAACCGGTAGTCTCCGAGTGCGTGCTGAACAGCAGTACAAATGTGTACACTCCATCTGAGGGCTATCAGAGCTCTACAGATGTAAACATGTACTCTCCATGTAGGTGCTAGAACAGCTCTATAAACATGTACTCTCTATGTTTGTGTTAGCATATCTATACAACGTGTACTGTCTGTAGCTCTAAAAACGTGCCCTCTCCATATACGTGCTAGCACAGTTCTATAAATGTGTTCCTCACATATAAGAGTTAGCACATTCTACGGATACAGACTTGATCTCTGCCTGTACGTCTTAGCACAATTCTACATATACAGTCTTGATCTCTGCCTGTACGTCTTAGCACAATTCTACATATACAGTCTTGATCTCTGCCTGTACGTCTTAGGTGGCGCTCACCAGTTATTATGTACTTTTGAGAGAGAGTGATGTATGTAAGGTGAAGTTGTTTGCATTTTAAACATGCACAGTTGAGAGAATGTTGGCATACCTATATATTACTTTCATGTAATGTGGATGAAATTTCTTTGGATATTGTACTTTTGGAAATTTAAAATGAGCTTGGGACACTGCGAACTAAAGTGACTGCTCCATTGTGCTCCAAAAATCAACCAAAATTTGTCTAAAGTACACTATTCTTGGCAGCTATTAAAATATGGAAAATGAATTTTGCCAAACTAGATAATACTAGCTTCTAAAAAGTGCAATGACTGAATTACCAAATACATAAAATGTAAAAAAAAAGTTGTCGGCTCTTTTTTTAAAATTTACCTCTGAAGTTCGAGAAGTGAAAATGAGCAAGTAGAGCTAGCACTTTTTTGAAAGGTGCACATCTGCAGTAAGGTCAAGCTGTATACTCTCTAACCCATATTACATCCATCAATCATACATTAAAATAAAGGGAATTAAAGGTTCTTTGAACAATACCTATGATATACAAAGTCTCTTTTAAAACACCAGAATAACTAGTGAGGAAACCCGGGGGGACTCTTTTTCTTTAAAATTTTAACCCTATGCTAAATACGAAACTGTAGAGCGCCACCTTAAAAACAAATATAAACATATATGCAATTATTTTTCTTATTTTCATATTATTATGTATGATCTTCTGAGTAAATTGGTACATTAACAATGATTTTATTCATGAAAAAAAGCTAATTATGCTTATTTTTGCTCTAGCATACCTACTTTGCTATGAGGCATGTTTGGGTGAGTAGTGACCTTCATTATGGGGAAATTAGAAGTCTTAGAATATAGAAATAAAGTCAATTTAAATTGAAATATGTTGCAATAAATAACAGAAATATATAGTGAAAATGTTTTATTTCATTTATTTGCAATGAAATTAAAAAATAAATGATAACAAAGCAAATTTGCTTTCTACCATATAAAAAAATTAGTTAATATTTTACCCTTTGACCTTTGACCTTTATGAACCTCACCTGTAATATCCCGTTTAAAACTGTAAAATTTATTGTTGACATTTTAGGAATAAATATGGTTAGTTTCATGTTCCTGTCTATCAGCATAACACTGGTTGCTATGTTGACAAAATGCAATGCACATTTTTAAAATTGTTAACTTTTTATCATAAGGAGGGGGGGCTATACCGGTTTAAGACTCTGACTCTAATAAATGCTGTTCTGAGGGGGAAAATATAGGACATTTATTACAAAGGACTGTTTTGATGCTTGCAACTTAAATATTTCAGCCATACAATCAAAACTAAATCATACAATAATAATTTCTATATACTCTTTATGGTGGCGCTCACCAGTTATTATGTACTTTTGAGAGAGTGATGTATCTAAGGTGAAGTTGTTTGCATTTTAAACATGCACAGTTGAGAGACTGTTGGCATACCTATATACTACTTTCATGTAATGTGGATGAAATTTCTTTGGATATTGTACTTTTGGAAATTTCAAATGAGCTTAGGACACTGCGAACTAAAATGACTGCTCCCTTGTGCTCCAAAAATCAACCAAAATTTGTCTAAAGTACAATATTCTTGGCAGCTATTAAAATATGGAAAATGAATTTTGCCAAACTAGATAATACTAGCTTCTAAAAGTGCAATGACTGAATTACCAAATGCATAAAATGTAAAAAAAAAAAGTTGTCGGCTCTTTTTTTTAAAATTTACCTCTGAAGTTCGAGAAGTGAAAATGAGCAAGTAGAGCTAGCACATTTTTGAAAGGTGCACATGTGCAGTAAGGTCAAGCTGTATACTTTCTAACCCATATTACACCCATCAATCATACATCAAAATACATGGAATTAAAGGTTCTTTGAACAATACCTAAGATATACAAAGTCTCTTTTAAAACACCAGTATAACTAGTGAGGAAACCCGGGAAAACTCTTTTTCTTTAAAATTTTAACCCTATGCTAAATACGAAACTGTAGAGCGCCACCCTAGCACAATTCTACATATACAGTCTTGATCTCTGCCTGTACGTCTTAGCACAATTCTACATATACAGTCTTGATCTCTGCCTGTACATCTTAGCACAATTCTACATATACAGTCTTGATCTCTGCCTGTACGTCTTAGCCCATGGGATTCTACAGATACAGTCTTGAGCTCTGCTTGTACATGTTAGCACAGTTCTACTGAGATAGAATTGTACTCCATTTACGTGTTAGCACAATTATACTGATGCAGACGCTTACTCTCCATGTACGTTTTAACACAATTTGACTGGTACAAAATTGTACTCTCTATTTACGACCTAGCATAATTCTACTGATAGAGAATGGTACTCTTCATATACGTGTTAGCACAATTCTACTGAGATAGAATTGTACTCCATTTACGTGTTAGCACAATTATACTGCTGCTGATGCGTACTCTTCATGTACGTGTTATCACAATTCTACTGATACAAACCTGTACTCTCCATTTATTTGTAAACACAATTAAACTGATTCACAAAACGTGTCTCTCGATGTAGCACATCACCGCAGATACGATATCTCTAACTCAGTAGCGAAAATATCTTGGCAATCTTTTGAAAAAGCAACAAGTTTTTAAAAATCAGATATTTCTAAAGAATATAATACTTTCATGACTGTAATGAAAAATGAATATCATGTTAATTATTTCCTGATGAATCCATCAGTGTATTTGAAAACAAACCAACCTCTTGCTTTGATCATCTTTCGGCATGTCTATATATGTTTGTTAGTCAACATGTTTTATTTTCTTCTCCTAAATCATTTGATAATACTTTCCCACGTTGCGATATAGTACTCGAGGAAAATTCATTTTGGCTACATACTTTTTGGCTCTAACACAAAACTACAAAGGTTCACATGCACCAAATCAATTTGGGGGGAGTTGTTGTGTAAACCAATATATTTTAGTTTCTCCAAAGCCACCTATTCTGTTTCTCAAACAAGACATAATGGAAAATTATATTAACAAAGCTTATCTCAGCATCTATTCTAAAATAATGATACTCCGTCAAAGTAGATATGCTAAAACGTTACAAAAATCATTGAGTGCTTGAATATCGTTTGTCTTAAAATAATTACGAAACTAATTGCTAATATATTGGAAGAATATTTTTCTCTCACTATAAAATTCTTCCACGCTATTATTAATCATACTAATTTTCAAGTAATTTACTGTTTGAAAACACGAAAAGTTCAATTACGTTAATATGAATATAGAATATGGATGTAGTATTATTTTACAAAATAATATTTTTGTTTTGCTGTTTAATCTTATACTGGGAACCACTGCTCACATTGGCTCAAAATCATATACACAAAATTGGAGATTCCATTCAGCGCTAAACTGGGTTAGGCCAGTGGTAAACTTGTCTGTTAATTTTTTGAACTGATTTTGGCAAAGGATGGCTATACAAAATTGCCATACGTCCTTTTGTTCCCCGACATGTGCTCGTCTTTCAGTTCTTAAATCTCTTTACAACCACTGACTGGTGTGCCCTCTTTTTTTTGGAAAGTTGTAATATGGTTACCTCGATATTTTCTCTTTGATTAATTAAGTAAAACAAAGAATCACGCAGTGCATGCAACGAATAAATACAGGTAAATACGTTAGATCATGCTTTAGAGAAGGCCAGCAAAAACAGCTCTTTAAAACAGATCAACGCAATGTTATTTGTTTATCCGTTTGCTAGAGTAACTGGATGAAGAAGCCAGGTTGGGATTAAATTTTGCGAAGACAGTGGCAACAATTTCATGAACAAATGGTGATCCAAGGATAAAAGTTGTAAAACAAATATGAATCATGTATGTTTCATCCACAAGTAGGATGTATGTATTACTAATTTTCACTCGCAGCGATAGTGAGTTATATTTTATTCATATAGTGATATAGACTAAGAATGATTTTAAAAAATGGAATAAAGTATCTCGTGACATGCAGTTGACGATCACGACGCATTTCCGGTTCTACATCTCTCGTCAAATGGTCAGAGGGGACACTACGCTTGGTTCAACCCTACTGTCTGCCGAAGGAACCCTCAAGAGACTTTCCATTCTCTGTAGAACCGTTTTGTCCCGAAGCTTTGGTCCTTAGCTGAGGCAAATGTCAATACCGTCTTCCGAGCCATGTCACCATAGACAGCAACACGAAACACAAGAGTTCGACTTCCGACCCAAAGAACAGATCTACAGATGAAGATCTCTCCTGTTAAGTGGACATCGTCCTGACAAAACTCGCTGTAGTGTGATAATGCAGTCAGATATGACTTTACAAATATTATAGTTATAGTGAAATCTACGGCCAGAAGTCTTAAGGTAATTATGTTTCTCACTGTGTTTAGTTTGCTCGTTTAGTAATGGATGAACCAAACTCTATTTTAAAAACAGCTAAAGACAAAAATAAGTTATCCCCGCTATACGTGTTAATCAAAAACCGCGTCCATTTTTGGTTCCTATATAATGCATTGACATTAACTACACACAATTCTGTGACAGCTAGTAAATATTTTTAACGTCATGTAACAGCAAAAGGGTGATTGCAACGACTTACCATACAGTCTTATTTCCCTAATATAAAATGATTAGATTAATGATAATTCAATTCTAAGGTTCAAGGACAAAATAAAGTACGGAGAAAGAAAATGTGTCGTCTATTAAACTGCCGCAAAATGCTATTTTAAAGAAACGGTTTTACTCGGTTTTGTGATTTATGGCACAGCAACACATATTGGTTATTTAGTGTTAGAGTAAAGTGCCGTACCCAAAGGACACACCATGGTAGCCGATCATAGCTGATCCGATGGTAGGATTCGAACCTGAACCTTTTCCTGCGGTAAGTCTGGCACACTAACAGCTGAGTCACCGCTGTGCAGATGTTGCAACTTGGTTATAAAAGTTCTGTTTATCAGGTAATATCTTTGGAAAAATATATTCGACCTGTAGAAAATCGTCATTATTGAAGTTAGAAACAAATATTTCATTCCTTTATTTAATCCGAATCCATATATATTTGTAAACATTAAGATTAAATTATGGGCTAGGCTCTGAATAAATTAGTAGCCTGCAAGGGTTAATATATTCTCTGTTTGGGGCATTAGTAAATTTTAATTAGAATCCTCTAGGATAACGGTGACATATTTTAACGTAAGGTCATGCAGTTGAGTTCAATGATTTACGCGATTCCATGATAAAATTAGTTTTGTCTGGCATACATTTTTTAAACAAAAATAATTCAAATATCCCGCTCAGTTTGCTTTTGTTTATGCAACTGATTAAGATTTATATAATTTACACCCTTGGGTTCGTGTTGTTCTATCCTACATGTTCGCTTAGATCTCTGTTGCTCCAAGTATTAATTTAATATTTTATTTTATTGTTTGTTCGATCCGGGCACCTTGGAAATGATCGACCATTTCCTAGATAACGTTAACCAAAGCACCATAAAGTTGGGGGATCGTATCACACCCCACGATGTAACAACGTTGTCAGTACAGTAACTTGATTGGAGCATTCGTATCTCATCCGCTTTGATAGCAGAAGGTCATCGGATCTATCTAGATCTTAGATGTAGACTTTATTATGAATTGTGTGATTTCATTTCTATTTTTTTTATAAGTCTTATATTTCTGAAACAAATGTTTTCCAGATTTTCTTTCCCCCATGACGAGAGAGAGAGAGAGAGAGAGAGAGAGAGAGAGAGAGAGAGAGAGAGAGAGAGAGAGAGAGAGAGAGAGAGAGAGAGAGAGAGAGAGAGTATTATTTAATGATTCAGAATAAATTTTGCCGTGATACGAAAACTTTAACTCTTGGATTTTACGATTTATTTACTTGAGAAAGAATACACTGTTGAAGACAGTAATCTGTCTTTCTTGGTGAGATGAAAGTATGTAGTAGGTTGTTTGGCAGATAGGTTGGATAGTAGGCGGACAGTTAGGCAAGTGGGTTGGTAAGTTTTTGTTCTTACGTACTTCCGTCTTTCTGTCGATGGGCACTGTAAGTAATTGCTCTCTTTGATTTCAGATTGCATTAACAGCACAATATCTAAACCAGTCACAGACTAAATTGATATCTGACGTTCCCCAGCTGGACCCAATTTACGGTTGTACATGTTGGTCATTTGATTCTAGACAAGTTGGGTATACAGACCTTGCTGAATAGTGCATGACTATTACATTGGCAACATGGCAGAAGCCAGTACAGAAAAGGGACCGTCTGAGAAGGAGGCGTAAGTAAAACAAAATATTATTTCATTCATATGACTGTTTGAGCTGATATGAACCTATTATAGACACTTTAATGGAGTGATATGAAGCTGATAGAGGCAGTGTTAATAGAGTAATATGGACCTATTAGGGTTAGTTTAATTCAGTGATATGGATATATTAGGATCAGTTCAATTAAGTGATATGGACCTATAAGGGGCCGTTTAATTAAGTGTTATGGACCTATTAGGGGCAGTTTAATTAAGTGTTATGGACCTATTAGGGGCAGTTTAATTAAGTGTTATGGACCTATTAGGGGCAGTTTAATTGAGTGTTATGGACTTATTAGGGGCAGTTTAATTAAGTGATATGGACCTATAGGGGCAGTTTAATTGAATGATATGGACTTTTTAGAGACAGTTTAATTGAGTGATATGGACCTATTAGGGGCAGTTTAATTGAATGATATGGACCTTTTAGAGACAGTTTAATTGAGTGATATGGACCTATTAGGGGCAGTTTAATTACGTGATATGGACCTATTAGATAGAGACAGTTTAATTAAATGATATGGACCTATTAGGGGAAGTTTAATTGACTGATATGGACCTATATGGGGCAGTTTAATTAATTGATATGGACCTATTAGAGGCACTTTAAATGTGTTTTAAGGATACGCTTACCTTAACTAGTTGTTATATGTCAATCATGTTGATCGATTACCCAATCAGTGAACACAGGCATTGCGTTCGTTCACCATTTCCCTCCTACTAGTTGCTTGTGGCAATAATGACTTGATTATAAGTATTTACAAATGTTGCATTGATTTGTTGATTTCTCATTTGATAAGGGTGAAAAGAAGTCATTGGGAGCATTGTAATTCTGACAGTCTATATTCAGATTGTCAAAATGGAGGAATTAGATTTATTCCTTTCCCGAAACACAGACAAAACTTCGATGGATAAAGACCTTTATTTGTGGTCGCCTGTACGATCAGCTGATTATGGAAAAAATTGATGGTATTTGCAAGATGTTTGTACAAACGTATGTAGAAAGCATGTCTCGTAAATGGCTTGAAAAAAATGAAATTGAAATTGAAAAATATATGTAAAAATAAACGTTTCTTGAATATGGCCGGAGAACTTAACTTTCGAGGTTTGATGTATTTTCTTGTATAGGAAGGACTGAACCTCATACTATTATTTTAAAGTTTGAAAATTTAAATTTTTTATGTTTGATTGTCCCAAAAATAATAATGTATCTCGACACTCAACACTTTCTCATTTGGCTGAAGGTGGAGTGGAGATACAAAAATGTAATAATAAAGAAATACCAAAACAATGGATCCAGAGAATATCGTCCGATATATTAAGCATGCATTTACGTGTTTACATCAACAAACATCACTGAAAAAAATTTCCGTCTGAAGAACATAGTAGAACTTTAAATTATTATGCACAACAGTATACTTCTAAACAGTAATTATTTTCGATTTTGTTATTAATTTGAATTCATTTTCTTGCAAGGCAGCATAAACATGAGCCAGATAAAATTAATAATGATAAGATCATATGCTAAATGCATCAGAGTCGTTAGCAGATCACATGAATACGTTCTCGAGCAAGCTTTGAAATTGACTTTTATTATTACTGAAATAAAAGACGTAGGTTATACTATTCGAACATGAACTACAAATATAACTATTGTCTACTGCAGTATACTTTATTCAACTTTGTAATTTTTCATTTTTAAGAATAATACAAATCATTTTTAATAAACATATTACTTTAATTGAAACATATTTTATACAAATCATTTTTAATAAACATATCATTTAAACTGAAACATATTTTGCCAAATACTGTAAGTTTGTTGGAGCTTAACAGGTGGTCATGTCACTTGATTTAGTAGGCGAAGTGATCTACTATATTGTGTATGGTCAGTTACGTGACAAAGCGGACTTTTTTTTTAACGAATTCACAGAAATTGGAAAAGCGCAGTTTAAACTTCAACTGCAAGTACATACAGTGCAGTTATTACTTTATTGTAGTGAACACATTGCTATAAGAAACAAATTATTCATTATAATTAGGAATTTATGTATGAAATACAAATTGAAATTAGGAAGTTATTTCGATATAGGAATTAATAAGAAAATTTTTAGCTTTATGCATTTCCAAATTCCAAAATTCACATGTAAATACAATTTAAAAATGTACAAACTGTGTACATTAACGGCTGTGTTTAAATGAATGGAGGTCGGACGCGGAAGATTATTTTGTAGAGTGTAGAACTATCGAAACATTTTCACGTATCATTGAGAAAATTGCGTTTAAGTACACTTTGCTTATTAACTCTGTATCTGCTGATATACTGGCGATTTTGTCGTGATAGTACATACCGAGATGCTTAAAAATTTATCTTTTTAAAAGACTATTGTGCCATTTTTTATTTTTTCTTAGCTTTATTATTTTAGCTTCGCCTAGTTTGTCAATACGAACATTATTGTCGTTTATTCGTTTCTCTTCATGCGCTCTTACACTATAAGCTCGTGCAATTATTAGATCTGACCGTACTATCAAATGTATATTTTCCTTGTGACGCTCAAGCAATATGTTTAGCAGAATTACAACTTGTTTTTGTTCCTCAATTATCAGGATGGCAGTACCTGCTTGAAGTCTCTTATTCGTTGTTAATTGTGGTCCTCACGTATGCATAACGCGAATAAAATTAATTTCACTTTCAGACAATGCAGTACTATTTATTGAATCGATTCTATATTTCATATTATGTTTTTTGTTTACGGCTTGTGATCTGTCATCAACATCTGTTGTAAAAATATATTTTTTCCTGTTAAAAGTTTTATCATGAGATTTTCTTGCATGGGTTATACATATAATATATGGTGGAGTTTGGACCGAGACCATGAAATCCTAGTCAAGGTGTTATACTATTTGTCTCCCCACGAGGTTTGCTGAGTGGTGAGACATTTAAGGTAACCCCGCGATTGGGATTTCCTTGTCTCGATCAAAATTACAACGTAGATTATTTTTCTCACCCAACACTTTCCTTTAAAGTAAAAAGAACTCTTCACTAGTGTAATATAGTCCACGTCCAAATGTTTACATGCGGCTCAATTATACAAATATGTTGATGAGGGCCGTTGTGTGTCTGTTGCATCCGAAGTACACAGTTTATATGCACGAGCAAAGAAAAAAAAAACAACATAAAACGTCGCATAGTAATGAGGTATTGTCACATTTAATATATGGATGTTATAAAAAGTTAACAATAAAAAATTAATATTCAACATAAAAATGTTTCATTTTCATCAATTCCAATTTTGAAAAGAGATATTCTTAACAATGAAACGATAAGGTTATTCAGCTCTACAGCAATTATACTTAGTACAAGCCGTAATGAAGATTAAAATGTTGCATCTAATTATTCATGGGTAATTAGAGATCCGTGGCATTATCGTATATGACTAGCATTTTCTTTGGAGGAGGTGTAATTGTTTGTGATATACTTTTGTTGTCCTTAATATTGATTGTGAAATTCCCCTCGTGTGTTAAAGATCCTCCAAATACGGCCCCTAGCGGATAATCATGTGCTCAACTTTTAAATTCACTGCTTCTTTGGAAATTTATTTTTCGCTTTGAAAATATTGCAAGTGCTACAGTGAAATTTACTCATGGATTAATGTGTCGACAGATAAATGATTCCTTCTCGCTGGTTAAGTGCATTATTTGTCATTAAATAATTCAGGTATATTTTTTTATACGACTGGGCACAATGGAGATGCTTAACAAAATTAGAATAAAAGCATGTTTAACATAATACATTTCTGGTTGTTACTAAATCTTCTGTAGTTGTTATGAGAGTTGGCTGGCTATGATGTATATATATATATATATATATATATATATATATATATATATATATATATATATATATATATATATATATATATATATATATATATATATATATATCGTCAACAGATTTTAGTTGGGCATAACTCACAGCTTGTGTATTATCATGGTTTGTTGGCGAGTATGTGGTTTCCAACCCAATAATTCTTAACTTTACATATTATTAATACCGGTAACCGTTCCATCGGTTTTATCAAGCTTGATGCCATCCAAATTCTTCAACTGCAAAGAAACTTGCCGCTTGGGATTGATTTAAGTGTGCTGGTGGATACACAGTCTCCAAATTTATATTTTTTTTTCTTGACATATCCAAGTAATCATTTAACGTTCCTCCTGTGAATGATAACTTGTTATTTTTAGTTGTGAGAAAGATCAACCTTTGGTGGAGGAGAATCTACTTCTATAAAAAAAAAATACTCGTTCATTTGACAGCAATAAATTATCTGTCATTATATCACCCGTTTTCTTGACGAACGCTAATATTCAGTTGTATTTGGTTCGTCAGCAGGAAATGGATCATGTGAGAGTTGTTCTAAATTTTGTGTAACAACTCATAACACATTTAACATTAAGATCTTTTTTACTATCTTATATAACTCGCACATAGGAACTCATGAAACATATAACATTAAATTATGTAACATCAATGACAAAGTCACCGATGTGAAAGTTTGAGGCCAAGCGATTAATCAAGCATAAACACGACGACGAAATTCCAAATTGTCATTATCTTATTGTTGGTCGTACAGGATCTTGTAAAAGAAATATGTTGTTGAATATTTTACTCAATGACAAATTTTAAACCGATCGTGTATACATCTACACAATTAATCCACAGCAGGAGAAATATGAGCAATTGGGTGAATATAACGATACACTTCGTAATGGGCTTAGTGCTGTTAAAGACATTTATGATCAAACAACCGCAAGATTTGATTCCGGTAAACGAACTTGATTCCTCCGAGGATAAAATATTTGATGATATACCGCTAAGCAATGAGACGAATAAGACAATATCATATTTTTTATTGTTGTGTGACAAAAAAGTGTAATTTAGTTAATCTTGCGCATGGGGTTCTATAACGTCGACAGATTTGTTCAGCTAAAGGCATGATGTTTTGTATTATTTCATGGACTCGATACTATGATGTGAGAATTATTGCAAATTAATGTGGTGATGTAGCAAAAGAGAAGTTTTTAAATTATATCACTGAACAACGAAAGACAAATATAATTTAATTTGGATAATGTAGCCCATGATCAAGCAAATATGTTTTATATGAATGAATTTCTCTAGGTGAATTTTATAAAATGTAAAACAATGGAGTAACATCAATTAATTAAGAAATTTGCTGCATCTCTACCTGCTTTTAAGGAAATAAGTGGAAAAAAGCACGTTGAGGAAAACTTGTTGCAGAAGAAGAAACAACCAAACATTTTAATCTAGTTACTGAAGTAGTACTTTGCAAACAATCAGAAATATCAACATTTTCTCCAGAAGAACTAAAAGAAGTACACGCGAAAGGCTTGTTAGGTTTACTCGTAGAAAGATCAAACGAGGAAACATAATAATTTTGAGAAACTTGCGAGACACATTTCTGATCCTGATGCACAGCAGGCTTTATTTGACAGATTAATGAAGAGCCCTCTTGCGCTTCAACAAGAGAAAGCAAGATCGACGGTTGATCCAGCCGAGTTAAGGAGGTTAATAAAAGATGTGTCAGAGCAAATTAAGGAACTAGCTGCGGAACAAAGAAGAATAACCGAATATACCATAGAGATAAACCCTATTGAAATTCAGATAAGATTTTATAGAAGAAAGTGCACTTGTTAAATATTAGCAGAAGAATATAATAATTTTATTCGTAAATATAATATCAACGACATTGGCAATATTCGAAATTGGCCAGTAGAATAATATGATAATATTGTGCAAGTAGCAACAGTTATAAAAACTCTTCCAGTGACTAGACGCCGTTGAGTAATTTTGAAACGGTTGAGAAATTAAAATCCGACGACAATGTCGATGAGAAAGTATTTCGTGGAATATATTCCAAAGACGCATTAGGTAATGTGCCAGCAGGTCGTTTGTGCATTGTAACTGTACAAAACTTTAATGATAGATCTGGCACTCAGTTTAGGTCGATGTTTAAGAGAATAATCATTTTGATTCGTTCAGGCTTAAGTGATTTTATAAAAAATATATTTTTTAAAAATAAAAAAAATTAATTACTCATCTAATCAACTACATCCGTTTAGAACATCCGCTTGTGGATATTTATTGTATTATGTTAATCAGACAGAGGTCCAGGAGTGAAAACTCCGGAGATCTTAATTTTCTGAAGTTTATTTTACAAATTGATAGGTATTCGAGTAAAACCAATAATGATCTAGCGCGAGGTCAGCGATAACAATCACCGACAATCAATTTTGTGTGGCAATCAAATATAACAATGTTACAATCTAAAATATATTGCATCAAATGCAGACTAAAACGCCTAAATCTGACGAGCGAAATGACCCCTTCCCCAACAGAATAATGTTATCAAGTATTTTTGCTGTTTGTGGTAGAAGGTAAAGTATATTTCTGGCGATGCCCGGTAAACATGCCAGGTAAACATGTAGCTGAGATGGAGACGTCGGGATCGGAATCCATAACAATGTCATTGAATTTATTTTTGTCGACGATTAAAAAATAAAACAATGTGCAATTGTGGTTTTGATAAGGCTCGTTGATTCGAACATCGAACAAGATAAAATTGTTTCCGTACCCTCAATGCTGCAGTTGCTGTGAAGTAATTATTTTTAGGGTGGATATCCATAAATGTATTGGAAAATTACCAAAACCAAAAGGAGGTTAGACATTGTCCGAGCACAAATGACTGGGCCGTATAATCCGCTAGATAAACAACTGCTGGAAAACGATAATCTATTACCAGGACTAGAGCCTTATAATTAAGCTGATGCGATGGCAATGCGTCACAACATCTGTTATTGGGACGACGAACAAGATAAGCCTGGATAAAATAAGATAATGCTCGACGAACTTCATAACATGGAACCTGCAAATATGCGAAAACGATTGGATAGAAAGCTAGTGCAGGCATTATTTGGAGCAGAATGTAAATTAGGGCTCGGTAGAGAATTGCATGATGATAGCATGCAGTTTCTCGCATCATAATTACATAAACCTAAAAATTAGGTTTCCCGCGACGTTATATTGTCGAGAATGCCGTTGTTAAAGCTACTTTAAAAATTCAGATCGCACACACACGCAGACACACATATACACGCGCACACACATACAAAACAAACACACAGAGTTCCTTGCAAGCACATTTTAGATGATATATAACTTACTGTACGAGCGATTTATGCTGTATCAAAGGTTGACGCATACCAAATTATTGTCTCGCCTTCGAGTTCTTTTAAAGTTATACGTAAATTTCACAAACTTCTTACACATCACCACGGACATATTTAATCAATAATTTATTTTATTTTTCAGACCCCTATTAGGGGGACATGTGCGGCCTTATGAATCGGAATTCGAAAGGAAAACCATCTGTACCAAGAAAAGGACACTCATTATTGCAATTATCCTGATAATGCTGGTCCTATATGCCGTAGGACTGGCAATTGGTCTTGCCATAGGTCTCCACGCACGAAAATCCTCGGCATCTGAATCGGAGCGGAATAGTGAGCTGACGCAAATTCCAATTGGGGCCGTTGTGACAGACCATGAAGCTTGCTCAGATGTTGGCAGGTGAGATGGGTCGTTGACTTTCAAGGGGTGTGAGCTGCCTCTTTTAATCTATGTTAAAGAGAGGTACTATTTTGCACCTGTGTTAGACATGGCTTAATTCGGGCGAGATTAATGATAAAAAGTATTACTACGACTAAAATTTCTCTCAAAAGTATAGAAAAAGTTTCTCAAAGCTGTCGCTGAAGGCCGTGTCAGATGTGCGTTAAATACGATCTCCGACATCACTGCAAATTTAGAAAAGCGCAACAATTTTGGTAAAAAGATATAAAGAGTGATACAGTATATGGTACACTATAGTGTGATACAGTACATAGTATACTATAGTGTGATACAGTATATGGTACACCTGTAGTTCCCAAAGTGGGCGGTTAGATTACCGAGGGTTCGCGCTAATGCTGAAAAACAATTAAGGGGAATGTGGGGATGGGGTGGGAGCTGAGAATATCCAAAGGGCTGATGGCCAAAAAAAGTTTGGGAACCACTGTGCTACACTATAGTGTGATACAGTATATGGTACACTATAGTGTGATACAGTATATGGTACACTATAGTGTGATATAGTATATGGTACACTATGGTGTGATACAGTATATGGTACACTATAGTGTGTACACTATAGTGTGATATGGTATATGGTATACAATAATGTGATACAGTATATGGTACACTATAGTGTGATACAGTATATGGTACACTATAGTGTGATACAGTATATGGTACACAATAATGTGATACAGTATATGGTGCACTATAGTGTGTTAAAGTATATGGTACACTATAGCGTAATACAGTATATGGTGCACTATAGTGTGATATAGTATATGGTACACTATAGTGTAGCATAGTATATGGTACACAATAATGTGATACAGTATATGGTACACTATTGTGTGATATAGTATATGGAACACAATAATGTGATACAGTTTATGGTACACAATAATGTGATACAGTATTTAGTACACTACAGCGTTTTACAGTATATGGTGCACTATAGTGTGATATAGTATATGGTACCATATATAGGTGTGGTATAGTATATGGTACACAATAATGTGATACAGTTTATGGTACACAATAATGTGATACAGCATATGGTACACTATAATGTGATATAGTATATTGTGCACAATAATGTGATACAGTATATGGTACACAATGATGTGATACAGTATATGGTACACTATAGTGTGATATAGTATATGGTACACAATAATGTGATACAGTATATGGTACACTATAGTGTGATATAGTATATGTACACAATAATGTTATACAGTTTATGTTACACAATAATGTGATATAGTATATGGTACACAATAATGTGATACAGTATACGGTACACAATATGATACAGTATATGGTACACTATAGTGTGATACAGTATATGGTGCACTATAGTGTGATACAGTATATGGTACACTATAGTGTGGTATAGTATATGGTACACTATAGTGTGATACAGTATATGGTACACAATAATGTGATACAGTATATGATACTCTATAGTGTGATATAGTATATGGTACACTATAGTGTAATATAGTATATGATACACTATAGTGTGATATAGTAGTATATGGTACACTATAGTGTGATGCAGCACAAATCATTTAATATGATTCTACTTGTTGATCAATTCTGTTTAGTTATATGTGAGAAATATTTCCTAGTGTGAAAATTTGGCGTGGCTCTTGGTTGTGAAGTCATATCTGATAAATGAGACCTGAGGTGTCATATGAAATATACACGAGATTTGAGGTGTGATACATAAAATATACACTAGATTTGAGATGTGATACATAAAATATACAGGAGATTTGAAGTGGTATATATAATTTATGACACTTTTCATGCTTTCTTTCAGACACTTCTCTAGAAATAGCAATGCAAAAACTTTTCATATAACAAAATTCTCAGAGAAATCACAAGAATATTGACTAACAAATGCGATTAATGTTATAGTATATCATTATATATTATATTCATATCATATATTACAATTTATATTTTTAAATCGTGATACATAGAAATAGAAATGATCGTTTGAATTGGATAGTCATACGTTTTTTGTGTATCTCATATTCCTTTCAATCATTTCCTGATACTTTTTTTCTCAGATTTATTGACAGATCCTAGCGCTACGCACTTGAGAGGCTTATGGCCGTTAAGAATATAGTCTACTGCGGAGGCTTCTTTGAAGAAGGGGATTCACGCAAAATTCAAAATTTTCAAAAATTGGATCGTGAAATATAAGATAGTATTTGGACCTTGCATAGGTCTATATTTCCAAAACTGGGACTGAGAAAACTATGGCAGTATATCTGACCCATGCAGAATTTTATACGTTATTGATTGATAAACTATTGACATTATTTGATCAATGGATATTTCTGTTTCCAAAAACATAGATCTAGAAAACTATGGTAGCATTTGATTCAGGCATAATTCTATATTCTCAACGTTTTCAACGATCGAGGAAACTGTTAGTATTTTATCCAAGGGTCTTCTGCATTTTATTTTGAGAATAAATACGTTATTTCTTGAGATAAACTAGTCAAAGAGAACTCTGTGTGTGTGTGTGTGTATATATATATATATATATATATATATATATATATATATATTATATGCGCATCTTTTTTCTCCGTTAACTTTACATTGTCATAATCGTGCAATATTCACCGATATTGAACACCTTCATACTGTATCCCACGTGCAAAGGAACTATTTTTTTTCTAACGTAAACAATTATTTTTATGAATGAATTAAAACATATTTCATAGACAGCCACATACCAGCAAATATTTCATAGACTGACATATACAAACTGATTTGGCACATTCCGCGTTTACTTTTTTGATACAATGTTTCAGATTTAACTATATATAGACGCTATACAGGTTCCTCACAATAAAATGTAAGTTATACATATAAACTGTCTTATTTAGCTGTTAATGAAAATGGACAAAAATATACTTCGTTTTACATCCTGAATTTCCTCAAAAAATATATATTTGTAGTTCTTTAAAACTGAATTAGATGAGCCATGTCATGAGTTCTCAAGGTTGATTACACATTTTGAAATTGTAATGTAATTTCGAGTATATTCCAGATGTAGTTACATCCTCCTTACTGCACTCAAAATGAAATAAACATTTAATTCCTTTGCATCTTTTCGATAATTGCAATGGAAAGGCTTCATAATTTTCCCACATTGTGATCTGAATCATTCAATGACAGAAAGGAAACACGCATGCCGATGTCAACACAATTTAAAATATTAAATTGGCAAACGCTGCTGAAAACCGATGCAAGTCACTTCATGTAGATAATCAAAATCAAAAGATTGCCTTGAATCGACAAATATACCAAAAGGTATTCATTCCAGATCAAATGGAAAAGTTGTTGCAATGCGTATTCATCAACAACATTACTCCAAATTTCAATTTTAAGTAGAGCAAGCGCCATTTTCTTTCGAATCTTACATCTAGCGCGCGACTAACTTCATATTTATCTGGGCGGAGTTATGCGCTCATTAATAATGTTGTGTAATGATCCATCAACGCTTATATATTTAGTTCGGAATACGGCGTACATTTAGTTACTTTTTTTCTTTCAGTGTATTTTTGTATATATATATATATATATATATATATATATATATATATATATATATATATATATATATATATATATATATATATATATATATATATATATATATATTTAAGCCTTGGGAAGAATAAGAAATGAGCATATAATAAAAAGGTTACCGTATTTGTTTTGTATGGGAAAATATGAAATCGTTTTGTTGGAAGGATATACTGCACTCCCAAGGTCGTGCAGTATATCCATCCGAAAAACTCGTTCATATTTTCCCATACAAATGCAGTAACCTATATATATATATATATATATATATATATATATATATATATATATATATATATATATATATATATATATATATATATATATATATATATATGTTTGTCCGTTACTCTAACGATTATGTGGAATTACACCAACTTCATATTTCTCCATCCCATTTGATGACCATAGTCAAGACGAGTATTATTTTTTTTGTTTCGTTACGGAGAGGGGGGTAGTTCAACTAGACCTTGAATAACTGTGACATTTGTCAATATTGTTGGCAAATATTTGGAATCTTAGCAAACCTGATTGGGGTATTAAAATCTAGATTATGAGACACGAATCACGATTTGTGGTGATCTGTGGCAAAATGTGGCGAGGTAGGATGATGACGGATGAGAAAAAAGTATTAAAAAAATGTAGGGATTGGCGTTAGTAAGCCACCAGTTTTATTAGTAGTAAACTAAACTAGGAATATCTGTTCCATTGTAGGGACATATTGGCCAGAGGTGGTACAGCCGTGGATGCCGCCATAGCAGCGTTAGTATGCGTTGGAGTAAGGACTCCACACAGCATGGGTATTGGAGGAGGTGAGCCAAATTTGTTCGAATTGTTCGCCCTCGAAATTAGGAAAATGATAATGTTGACGTCGATAATAATAATAATAATAATAATAATAATAATAATAATAATAATAATAATAATAATAATAATAATAATAATAATTTGCATTGTTTGTTAGGTTTTTTTTTTAAATATTCATTATATGCCTTGGGTTATGTAAAATTGCATCTTGTAGCTGACCTTGTCCAAAATCAAATTCATTGTCTACCTGACAAGAACCATTGATTTTTTTAAAAAAAAATATGTAAACAACTAAAACAGTTTATATGTCTCTGAGTGTATGTTAAATATTAAGATTCAAGGATATTATGTTTATCAGTCTTTTATCATAATTTTAGGAACAGGCCTTTTAATGATAACTTAATTTGTTCTAGAAATTAACTTTTGGCCCTCATCTGGGTTATTCCTTTGTGTCCTAGTTTTGTTTTAAATGATATAGTTTACTGGAAAAATTATTTATTCGTGCCGTAAGATATTGAAGCAGAATCCTTTCTTTTGTTGTGTTCAATATTCCGTTTTAGCTGGAATTATTTATTGACATTATTTCCTGGAAATACAAAGTGTACATCTATAATAATTCTTGTACAAAGACATTAACTTGGAATTATAGTGAATTCAAGAATGGGCTTCTTGTATTGTATTATTATGATTATTCGGATGATTGACGGTACATCATTTCAATTCAGGCCATTGGTATATTAGTACATTAGAGACTACATGCTACGATTGGCATATAAACACAGGCATAAAGAAAACCTTAAGCGTTGAAAATTATTTGATATACCACTAACGTTTATTCATAACTTTATTAGTTAGGGCTTGTATTATAGGACAACTTGGGACTTAAATACTGTATGTTCTTTTTAAACCTTTCACTTTGTATTTTTGGGAAATATATTGCTTTTTTAATTTAAAAAAACTCGTTGGTTTTCGCTCTTTATTTTTAATTAGTTTAAGACTATTAAATCTTAGTAATAATAATGATACTACTACTACTACTACTGCTACTACTACTACTACTACTACTACTACTACTACTAATAATAATAATAATAATAATAATAATAATAATAATAATAATAATAATAATAATAATACGCAAATTTGACGGTTGTAGGAAAAAACAATTTTCTCACCAAAGACTTGACAGAGACTCAGGAGACCTTTTCTCTCATATCGTTTAAAATATATCTTTTTAGTGCCTATTGTACTTTATAATTTATTCGAAAATTGCTTTTTTTTCGAATACGAGTATTAATATGTACGAAATATTTAAATGTGAACATAATACGATTTTTAGTGTGCCTAAATATAATTGAAAAATGAAGCGCATGAGGATCTTGAAAATTGTTAACTCCGTTGTAACTTCACAAAAACAATTTTTTTCCCGCAAATTAATGACATATTCGCAAATGTGTTAAGTCGGATGAGTTGTCACCATTTTAACATTATATTTACCCATCACTGAATAACATAGCCAGAGTACGAAAAACATAGGTATTAATGCATCACTGTAATAAAGGACAAAGTACTGATGAAGATTGGAAAATCATCATCCATGACTAATTTCACAAGAATTTTCATTTGTGTTGCTCAAAGACTTTTACAATTATTGACAATCTGACAACCTGATTGAATAACAAAATAGACAACACTTGTGAGCATTCATATGATGACATTTGATAGGCGGAATGCGTTGAAGACATTATGGAAATATGAAGGTACTAAATGAAGCATAGTTTAAGCCTGTCTTGCTTATATTTTGGTTCTCACGACATTTTTGAGATATCTATTTTCATGATTTTAGTTGATGGTTATCCTTTTATAAATGTAAGACCAGCATAACTACTCCTATAGAACCATCTGACATTGGTATAGTTAGGTACTCCTATGGACCCTTCCGACATTGGTATATTTAGGTACTCCTATTGACCCTTCTGACATTGGTATATTTAGGTACTCATATTGACCCTTCCGACATTGGTATATTTAGGTATTCCTATCGACCCTTCCAACCATGATATATTTAGGTACTTCTCTTGACCGATCCGACTATGGTATATTTAGGTACTCCTATTGACCCTTCCGACATTGGTATATTTAGATACTTCTATTGACCCTTCCGACTATGGTATATTTATGTACTCCTATTGACCCTTCCGACTGTGGTATATTTAGGTACTCCTATCGACCCTTCCGACTATGTTTATATATTTAGGTACTCCTATTGACCCTTCCAACATTGGTATATTTAGATACTTCTATTGACCCTTTCGACTATGGTATATTCATGATTTCCTATTGACCCTTCCGACTGTGGTATATTTAGGTACTCCTATTGACCCTTCCGACTATAAGCCTGCAAACGCTGGATTTTAAAAATATTAAAACCTCCTTAATTTTTTGGCGTTCGTTAAGTAGTGAATGACCTCCCACGGTGTTATTGCCCAGTGTGGACGGATAGATGGAACGTTAACAGATAGCTAAGCAAGCGATTGAAAACAAAATAAACAACTACGAGCTCCTTTTTCCAATAAATAAAACAAATTTAATCAATTAGTTTATAACCAAAATTTCAATTTTAACTAATACGACAGATTTTACAAAAACAAATATAATGAATTAATGCATAACCCAAATCTCGCTTTCAGTTATTACGTGGCCAAACTTTCACGTTCAGTTTAACTGATTCACTATGATAGAGTTTAGTCGCAGTGTGCAATTTACATCATATTATGAATAGTGAATTCTGAGATAAATCCAACGCTTTTTGGCAGCATCGCCTAGCGTCTGTCTCCTTTCGTCTTGTTTCTACGTCTAATGCGTGTGTTTTGGTCCTCTTTCCGACCACTGTTTAGTCCGACCTCTCCTACATGCGGGTTTCCCCTTGACTCATCGGGTTTTCTTTCTTATCTCCTCCCGTTTTCCTTCTCTCTATGTCTGCCTGTCTGTCAATATCTTTATCTGAGTATGAAGCTGTTCCTTAATGTCGTTTCTTTCCACACAACTGTGTCCTAGCCTATAGTTTGTAATCCGTTTTAAGACATCTGTCTGACCTTCGTTAACGAGGGAAACCCAATTCTATTGTTCCCACGGAGTCAATCTGACTTCTCCCAAGCAAGATTCTCGACTAAAGAATTCTAAGCAAGACGGTCTCCCTAAATTCTGGTTTCCCACGTGTTACCCTTTGTTTCCCTGACCAATCGGAAATAACTGTTCATAAAATTCTCTCCAAATAATCATATCTTTCAATAGATTTTGATAGCCTAAAAATCTGTTGCAATTACCTTTCCTTTAAAAGTCAATTATTTGACAAGCGCCCCTTTTGAACCGATACGGTCGGTGTTCTAATGCATGTATCTCAGTATACCGTTAAGATGGCCCTGGTCAATGCTGCTGAAGCTTAAACGTAGAAACGGAGACCCTTTTATGTTCCAGAGATGAAATAAGAAATAATAAGTGAACTTTCTCAAAACCTTTTTGGCTTGACTATGTTAACTGCAAAGCACAATTTATTCAACCTTAAGTCTAAATACTTCTTCAAGATTCGCCTCATCACAAGGTCATTTAGTTATTTTTATAGACCCTTATCACTATGGGCCATTTAATTACTCCGATAGATCTTCCGACTATGGGTCATTTAGGTACTCTATAGGCCCATCTGAATATGGGCTATTTAGTTGCTCCTATGGACTTTTTATGGGTCATTTAGTTGCACTTTTCGACTACGGGCCATTTATATGCTCCATTAGAACTTTCTCACTATGGGCCATTTAGTTACTCCTATAGACCTTTCCGAACGTAGGTCATTTAGTTACTTCACTTATACGCATCTGACTATGGGTCATTTAGTTACTCACATAAACTCTTTCGACTTTAGGTCGATTTAGTTACTCCTATAGACCCTTTGGACTATTGTCCATTTTGTTACTCACATAAACTCTTCCGATTATTAGTTAGTTACTGCTATAGACTTTTAGGCTATTGACCATTTAGTTACTCCTATAGACCCTTTCGACTTTGACCATTTAGTTACTCCTATAGACCCTTTCGACTTTGACCATTTAGTTACTCCTATAGACCCTTTCGACTTTTGACCATTTTGTTACTCCTATAGACCCTTTCGACTTTTGACCATTTAGTTACTCCTATAGGCCCTTTCGACTTTTGACCATTTAGTTACTCCTATAGACCCTTTCGACTTTTGATCATTTAGTTACTCCTATAGACCCTTTCGACTTTTGACCATTTAGTTACTCCTATAGACCCTTTCGACTTTTGACCATTTAGTTACTCCTATAGACCCTTTCGACTTTTGGCCATTTAGATGCTCCTATAGACCCTTTCGACTTTTGACCATTTAGTTACTCCTATTGACCCTTTCGACTTTTAACCATTTAGTTACTCATATAGACTCATTCGACTATAAGCTATCAGCACACGATCTTGTGTCCATTTTTCTTTGAAATTTGGACAAAACAGATTCTCTTGTATCGTCTAGGTAAAATTTGTCGTTTTCAGCAAGGTATAATGAACAAATCTGAACATAAATAATAATATAGACACAGGCACAATCTGTTCTGTGTTATTTCTATTTATGTACTTATTTCAACTTCCGAGTACTATATACAAAAATAGTAAAGTTTCCGACATACGACCCAATATGGCTGCTTTTGACACGATGTAGGGAGTGTCTATAATATGGACAGTCACACATCGACGTAGACGTATTACATTGTACATTCTGACATTTACTTTTATTAATTTAATCGGGATGAAGAATGGAAATACTAACATATTGCCTTAAATAATAACGTTTTGTAATGAAAGGTCTTATATTAACTGCTAGCCAATTTGTAAAACTGACAATTTAGGAAATAAAACCTACCTTGTACTTAGCATATATGAGTCACTGTCTCCGTTTAAGTACAATATGTTTCACAACGAAGTGCATGGTACTACATATGATTTTGATTTTGAGTAAGTATTTTTCATATTATTGTTCACACCAACTGTATTAGCTTCTTAAGTCAAACTGCAAACAGCACAGATCCTGATCTGCATTAGCATAACGGGCATGCAAATCACAGTCTACTTGTTTGTTCTACTAATTACTCTTGACAAACTAAAATGACCAGAGCTGCCGTCGCATCATGTGATGACAGATTTGGGTCTGTGTTGTTTGTAGTTAGACTCGTCTTATAAGCGAATACTAACGGTACTCTACTTTCCGACCAATAAACCGACCTTATGTTCACGGTTTAGTTTTTTTTTTTATATGTGTTGTGTCTAGGCAATCGGACTAATCTGGTTTTCCCATTAACAGGCCACGGAATAGATATATAATGAATCAAATAAATCAAAATGTGTTTTTCATGCTTAAATCTAGTCAGTACTTTGTTTTTCAGGTTGTTTCATGGTGATATATGACAAGTACAACAAGAAGGCTGTTGCCATTGATGGTAGGGAGGTAGCACCTATGGCTGCCACTGCAGATGTGTTCTCGAACCATTCAGGTTATGCATGGGGTAAGCATATAAATAAGATGTCAGGGAACAGTTTTTATGTACAAATTTAATTCCGCAATCAGCGACATAGTATAACAAAATAATAAAAAATCAGATGCACAAGTGAGGTCAAAAGGTACGGTTTTTTTTTTATAACTACACTAAACAAAGCATAAGAATATTATCCACTTGACCAGAGAAGCCAATGGCAGTTCATAGCAGAAGTTTAAGCACCCCAACCCCAAAACATTTATACCTGCAAGTTTCATTTCCGAAGGTCATTTTTGACATCATGTGATGCTCACGGTGCAAACACAAGCCCCTTTCCTAGATGATAATTCTGCAAAACAGTGTGTACTAAACAGGCTGATGCAGCTGAAAATAGTTGTCATCCAAGCAGTTTTGAGATATTATACTTGCACCAAACCCATGTGTTTACTGCTTTGGGAGGCTAGCTCTTCTTCCTAGCCGACTTTTAGTATTTCACTTTCAACATATTGTAGAGTAACTTTTCAAGAACAACATAAGCCCGAAACACCTAGTTCGCAAATATATCCATATCTTTAATTAGTAAACAATGATAGCTGAAAAGCCACATCATAGCCTAAGTTCATGAATTTATTATGGCCAATTTACGAAACTGTTCCGTTCCACGTAAGCTAAACACAAACCAGTCTGTAATAGACTTGTTCTCAAATTTGTCATTTTATACATTGGCTAGGTAAAACAATAACAAGGAACTCAAGAGTTGGATTTTATTTAGCAATTATATTTTCTCTGATTAATTTTATTTTTGGAAAAATGTATTCCGGAAAATGGGGCTGTGCTTGGCCGAATAGTCTGAAGGATTCGCCTTTAAGGAAGACAGCCATCTCACTTCAGTACCCGTGGGTTACCATCTTGGGCTTGGCAAATGTGGCTATGTGAAAAAGCTTGCTAGTAGCTTCCAGTGGGTCAGTGGTTATTACCAGAGCTTTCCCGCGTTTTTCCTCAACCAGTTATTCTAGCCGCTATGCATAGCCTATCTTGTACTAAGAAATGGCGTTATTTGAAAAGTGTCACTCTGAGGACGTGAGATTTCAGGGTTAGCTTACGTAGAGGGTAGCCTGTGCAGAAAGTTGATGTTTGGTTATCAAATTAAAATGAAAGAAAATACACGACGTCCATGACAAAATGTTTACCATTGCTTCCCTACAGCGGAATTAATCGGGCAATTGTCAAACTTATTAAGCATTAGGACAAAAAAAAATCGTGCTTATTAAATACTGATTTCACACCAATGTGGGATTTAAAATTTAAACAATACAATTAATAGAAATTATTAGAGAAGGGCCATGTACATGCATCAACTGTTGGTATTTTAAAACACTAGTCTCATGCAATTTAAGAGTATAGATGTAACTATCATGTGCAGTTTGGTGTTCATTTTGACTCTCCGATTAACGCATGTTACACAAGTTGCCTAAAACAACTCTCATCCGAATTAAGGACTGTTTTATCGATGTTGTTTATTGTTTGTTGTTGTGGGCTTAACGCACGTTTCCAGCACATGATTGACTAGTTATACATGGCGGGCAGTCAGGGCGACAAAGGGGTTGGGTGCTGTACCGAACAACACTTTTTAAATTTTTTTTGAACAAGAACTAGGAGAGGCTCGTGTATTTTATACCCTAGGGCCGGTGATCGCTCCATATATATATATATATATATATATATATATATATATATATATATATATATATATATATATATATATATATATATATATATATATATATATATATATATATATATATATATATATGGAAGAGGAACAACCCGGCAAAACCCCGGGAAGAACCTCCGACCCATTGCAAGTTAATTCCCCCCCCCCCACTTCCCGGGCCACCAGTATTATTTAAAAGAATATTACAAAATAGATGACAATATTATATAAATAAAACTTTTGTCTTTATTTCGCACATTCATTTTCATATTGCAAAATCATTTCCATATAAATCTTCTCATATCGTAAAAATCATTTTCATATTGTAAAATCATTTTCATATTGTAAAATAATTTTCATATTGCAAAATCATTTCAATATAAATCTTCTCATATCGTAAAAATCATTTTCATATCGTAAAAATCATTTTCATATTGTAAAATCATTTTCATATTGTAAAATCATCATTTTCATATTGCAAAATCATTTTCATATTGTAAAATCATTTTCATATTGTGAATTGCAAAATAATTTTCATGTTGTAAAATCATTTTCATTTTAATATTGTAAAATCATTTTCATATTGTAATATCATTTTATACTAATTCAGTACTGAAAAAATACAAAATATATTTCGAGACAAAACTGAAGTAAATTTTAGATCAAAATAGAAGAGATCATTTTAACAATGTTGAATGTTCTTACTGGGATACAAACACAGGATATAAATAGCATATGAATCCCAAACTGTAAACAAATAGCACATGCATATCATAAAGTAAATAAATAAATAGTACCCGAATACCAAATTGCAATAATACATGAATATCATATTGTAATAAATAGTATATGAATATCATATTGTAATAAATAATACACGAATATCATGCTGTAACAATAGTACACGAATATCATATTGTAAAAAATAGTACACATATATCATGCTGTAATAAATTACACGAATATCATATTGTAATAAATAGTACACAAATATCATTTTGTTATAAACAGTACATGAATATCGTTTTTTTTATCACATACTCGGTAAACTTCGCCTGCAGCCTGTGCAGTTTAATATTTTTGATATTATACGTGTGAACATATCACTTTATGTGATTATGATTGGTCCAAATAAGTCCCATGAAGTTATTATGCACGACCCTGTTTGCTGATTGGCTGGGATCGGGGGAAACGTTTTTAATCCCACCTTCTGGAATGTTTTGTTTTGAACATTTTTCAGTTATTTTTTTTTACTCCACTCGCGAAAGGAAATTGAGGAAAAGTTATCTTGGTTGTCTGAAAATGGAAATGTTACCTCCACAGGTGTTTATAATGTCATGTTTATCATCATAAGATAAAAATGGCGTAAAACTACAAGACAAGAACATCAATAAGGAGTAAAGCAAAGGGATAACGGGTGGCGGAGAGAGGGAATGCGTATATCTGTAACATAGATATTGAATCCACCGTATACACAAGCGTGGTTTAAATATTAACTTAAAGAAATAAATAAACTCACCTTTTCTCACAGAATATGGACATGAATGGGTCTCCTGTCAGAAATTTTCCAACCACAGCACCTTTATGTAGCATATATGGGGTGTAAATCCGTAACGAAAGAAATTTGTTGACGTCTTCTGTAGTCTATAGTTCCAAATCAAACACTGAAAATATCCGGTCACAAATGCATTGCAGTAAATGTAGGAATTTTGCATCCGATAATCCTATTTCACATACAATTTGCAACAATGTAAAGTTTATTTCTGAAAGTGACATTTTAGGGTAAACGTGTACTCTACCTTCGGCTTACTGTACTGTGTACCGTATCAAACAATGTGGCAGTATCACATCGCATTGATCATTCTGGTTTTGAAAAATGATTTTGTCTTTATAAAATGTTCTGTTTATTCGGATGGAAGCTTTTTCTTTGATTTATAGTTTGTAAAACAGTATTATCTACTTTTACCAGTTCAGTTTTGTTTGGGACTATATTTTATGCACAACAAGCTGGACATTTTTCAACTTGTTTCATAAATTCAGTAATAAATCATTACCCATTTGAGATCCTCTCTGTAAGGTTTTAATTTGCTCTGCCAGAATTCTTCCAGTAAGATCATAATATATCTTATTTCAAAAATAAAGTGTTTCAAAGCAAACACTCAGTTGGCAGTGGCGTAACAACCGGATAAGCGAGATTGCGAGAGAGGGGAGGGGGAACCCACTGAGGGCTCATAAGTTTCACTATACAACCATGTTTGAGGGGAGAGGACCCGTGAATAAAGCTGGGGAAACATTTCTTGTTACGTCACTGCCAACGATATGTAGCATATGTAAATATGTATCTATAGGCATTTAAAATTTTTATCTGAAATCTGTTTTTTTTTTCATATTCCATAACGTACTTAAATTTAATTATTTATCATGGATATAAATATCCTTGAGAATTACATATCTGAGCTTTAGCGGTCGAGTTTCCTCTTTAAGCCAATTCCGAATGACGATTCAAAGGTAATGCATTATTGTTCAACACAAATTTCAAGTTCAGCCTTTGATCTTTAAGAAACATTTACCTTTCTAATCTTAGGAGGGAAAATGATTGGTGTCCCTGGAGAACTTATGGCTTACAAGAAGGCCCATCAAATGTATGGAAGGCTGCCATGGAAGTCCCTGTTTGAGCCCGCTATCAAAATGGCAGAAGAAGGGCACCCTTTAGGGAATTCCACTGCCATGGCCCTAGCTGTCGTTGCAAAAAATCTTAAGAACTTAGAAAAATATCCATACTTCTGGTAAGTGAAGAAGACAGTGTGTAGCTTGTTTTAATGGCCACTGTGTAGGTGATAGGATAGATAATGTTACACTGTCCATTTGTTTTGTGTCTGGTAAAGTTTAAGCTGCTTGGTATTCAGGCCCTCTTTGGTGGTGCACCTATTTCCCATGAATGTGATATTTCCTATATTTATTTTTTATGTAGGACACAAGCTCAGATTTTGCTGATAACGAGGAATAGTTAAGTGATGAAATATAGAAATAAAATAAAATTAAAGTATAGATAATAATAATGTGGAAAGTTGAGAGGTAATTAAGAAATTTTATCCCAATTCATGAACTGACATACCTTAAGCTACATCAAAATTCTCACTTTTGATCGCAACGGACAACATATACATAACACCGGCTTATTGCATATATTTTCTGGGCATTTCAGGCATGGCTAGTAGACTTTCAAGAGACCCAAGAACGCCTAAGCTAAATGATATGGCTGACATCTGCCAAATAGTCAAATGCAGTCGACCAGTCTGGATTAGTAGGCTGTAAAAATCTCTTCCCGCGCTATTGATTGCATAATCTATGAAAACAGTTGTGTTAAGTTTCTCTGTTTTTTTTTTTGAGAATTGATCTTTTTGGATGACAGATCAGCATTAATTTATAACATTGAATGGTCTTTAGGCAAGGATTAATTTTGGCAAATTTAGTAAAATTTTTACAAATTGAACAGTCATAATGCAAGACGTACTCTGAAATTTTGTCAAATTCAGTTAAGTGATATTTTTTATTAAGAAAATGTCACTAAAATGTGTCTGCATATCTTTATTGGACGACGCGTCTGCATCCTTTGTATGGAGTGCCAGATTGCTTTATTTCAAATTTAATGAAATGCTGCTGACTTGCTTTTTGGGAAGTTATTTTTTAATGGTTTGTGTTCCTTCTATTTATAGCAACAGCAGGGATATTTGATCTGAAAGATGATAAGGTCAAGGTAGCTTATCATATTGCCCTGCGTCCTTCGTGCTTGGTCTATCAAAAACTAATTTGCTTATGATTTGATTGAATAATATTCGGCAAGTTTTGCGAGGATATTTTGATAAGACTCATTTGTGTCAACTTGAGAGAGATTGATGCCAGTATGATGTTTACGCAGCCTGGCCATACTATGAAGAGAGATTTTAGAGAAGTAGTTAAAAACAGCAAACTGTTATTGATAGACGAAGTACAGCGACTCAGGCCCATACGATAAGCTTTTTTTGGTCTTACGGTCGGGTGGATTAAAATCTTAGTGTCTGCGTTGCAGAAAGGGGAGCTATATCCATAGCGAAAGTAAAAGAAAGTAGTTCCGTTGAAAAGAAAGAAGATGTTGCATCGTGGTTTAGAAGCGGAATTTCGCCCGTATTGTGCGACGATGTAATCATTAGAGATCTTTGTGGTATAAGCAAAGATATGATAAAAATTCTATAAAATAAATACAGTCTCTAGGGTGGTAGCAATCACAGCAAATCAAATGCAAGATGAACTCATTAATATGCATAAGTTACACTTACAATAAAACTCTTTCAAATTTTCTTTTTTTTTCCTATTCCAAGTTTGATCAGAATCTGGTCTATAGTACCTTCTCTCTAACGAAGTGAAGCTCAGTCAATCAGATGCATATTCACCTTCTCTCTAGCGAAGAGAAGCTCAGCCAATCAGATGCATATTCACCTTCTCTCTAGCGAAGAGAAGCTCAGCCAATCAGATGCATATTCACCGTTATAAAAATTCTGGATCTTGTTGATTGTGTAGCAAATCGGACATCTTGCTGATGCATGCCTACATTCTAAGTTTAATCAAAATCGGATCAGAGTTCTCGATCTCCGATTGGTAACATGCAACTCTAGATGCAGTGAAAGACGAGGCAAGATCGGTGAAAGGACATAATATATGCTTTCTTGGCCTTACGTCCAGATGAGCTAAAATTGTGAACCCTTTCTTTGTACATTTGTAAATTAACGCTTCAAACGACGTCAGTTTTGCTGAAGTAAGAACCTTTTGGTCTTTATATGTTAATTGTATCCAAGTCGAACAATGCCATTTCTTTTAGATTATAAAGTAACAATTTATAATGCAGAGAAATGTTTCAATGTAGACAGTCTGGACTAAACGAGAGAGAGAGAGAGAGAGAGAGAGAGAGAGAGAGAGAGAGAGAGAGAGAGAGAGAGAGAGAGAGAGAGAGAGAGAGAGAGAGAATGCGACAGTCAAAAGGCAGCTTTCTTCAACAAAAGGGCAAAAAGATTTATTTACAAGCGCGTTCAACACACAGAGTAATGTTGTAGCTTAAAAGGAGCAATATTTTTTTATTCCAATTCGCAAGAGCAAAGAAAGTCCTCCCGCAAAGAGAATATTGGTACGCTCACTTAAATCTAAATAGAATTTCAGGAACGTAGGGGTAGGAACGCAACAATAAGGTAAAGTCATGTTTTTTTAAATCAGGCTTGGGTGTAGTGTTGGACAAATATTTAAGCAGTCTAGGTGGCGATTTGAAAGTAAGGAAGGTTGTTTTTTTTTCTGGTAGCAATATAGAATATTTTCTATTTTTTAAAAGTATTCACAATCCTATATGCCCATTATTTGACGACGTTTCTTCCGTACGTATTTCCACCACATGGATACTATACCACATTAATGTACGGAATTAAATAATGGCAATGTCCACTAAGGTCCTATGACGTAAGCAGAGCTACTAGATTGCAAGAAAAATCGATCAGAACGTCAATCAGCCATTTCCTTCAAGTAACAAATAAGATCAGATATAGTTGCTGGAATACATATAATTTGATATGTTTGACGATTCGCTTCTACATTCGCACATCATATGTCGGGACAGAAATAGCTGAAATTATTCCGGTTTGTGATTATGTCTCCTTCCGCTGCCATAATATGCCAGGTGGACTCGGATCACACTTAATTTTCCCATATAGTCTCTCATTTGTTTTTCAGTATTTAACTTTCCACTTTGCTAAATCTTTATAAATCATATCTTAGTCTAAATGACCTTCAAAGATGAACTCACGATGAAGTTCTTGTTATATGTTAGACAGTATATTTTGAGAGACTAGACAGTTAAGAAAACAACGTGCAATGTGTCACAGATTTCACTTCACGATCAGCAACATTGCCTCGTTACTTACCTTATGGTGTTACCAAAATAAACTCACACAACCACACCATAATCTTGATATTCTACACAATAAACAATTACCTTTAAATCAATACAAAGAATGCTTTAATCTAAGTCTTGCATCATCACCAAAATGAGAGAGAAAAATGCTCTAAAAATACACTATGATTGCATTCCTGGGTACTCAACCTAAACTAATATTTTGACATGAGTCCATGTGATTGAAAGTAGTTCCACAGAGTATGAGATGTACTACACAGAGTATAAGATAGTTTCACAGAGTAAAACGTAATTCACATAATAAAATGCAGTTTACATAGTATAAAACGTAACTCACAGAATTTAAGACCTAGTTCATAGAGTATAAGACAGGGGTTTCAAACACACAGCCTTCGGGACGCACGAGGTCAGCTAAACCGTATCATGTGGCCCGCAAAATGAATGGAGTCACAAGGTGTCCAGAGAGATAACAAAGGTGGTGCGGCCCTTGTGCTATATGATGTGCAAACTTCTTTATATGCGGTGCTTTCGTATTTATATGATGTGCAAACTTCTTTATATGCGGAGCTTTCCTACTTATATGATGTGCAAACTTCTTTATATGCGGTGCTTTTGTCCTTATATGATGTGCAAACTTCTTTATATGCGATGCTTTCGTACTTATATGATGTGCAAACTTCTTTATATGCGATGCTTTCGTACTTATATGATGTGCAAACTTCTTTATATGCGATGCTTTCGTACTTATATGATGTGCAAACTTCTTTATATGCGGTGTTTTCCTACCTATATGATGTACAAACTTCTTGATAGGAAGATGATATGGTAGTTTGACATTTCTTTCTTTGCGGTACTTTAGTCCTTATATGTACAGACTTCTTTATATGCTGTGCTTTAGTCCTTATATGTACAAACTTCTTATATGCAGTGCTTTTGTCCTTATGTGATGTGTAAACTTCTTTATAGGAAGATGATATGGTAGTTTGACATGAACGGGTTTAATGACTGAAAGATTTGGTGTATTTATTCGAACATTTCATCAAACATTTCCGGTTATACGATTCTAGTGAATGTAATGGAGAAATTAATTTTGAAAAATGTATAATATCAAATAAAGATGAAAGTAATTTCTATGAAATTCGGATATTTAGCATCAGTAAGGGATCGACCATTTAACTTTCGTATGGGGGAGGGGATTTCATTTTTTGGACAGAAAAAATCCGGCTGCCAAATAGGTTTAAAACCGAATATTCCACACTGGAAGGAAAATATTAGCCCCTACAATTTCGGACCAATAAATGGGTAGTCCCTAAACTACTTTTAACTTGACAAAAAACTTTTTTGTTACTTCGTCAGTAAAATCCATATCGATGTATATTTCTTCTTCAAATGTTATATATTTATGTAAGATTTTGTAGTAATTAATTACACTATGACTGCTGTAGAGAGTCCTCCTGGTAATCCAGATGAATTGCCAACTCTAAATTATTGCTGGAAAAGTGTATCATTTTATCGTGGAATTATTTACCCGGATGATGTACATATATAATCTAAGACTATTGTGTGACATGTTTGTGTGACACGTTTGTGACAATAGTAGTGTGTATATCACCGGCGGAGAAATATAAAAGAAAACTAATTTCAAAATACAAAACTACTTTAAGATTAGTGATGACATGAGAAACAGATACAAAATCTACTTAATGGAGAGAATATTTCGACAGTAACTACACTCGAAGCCAATCTTCAAAAGTTTACTGTTTTGCAAAACCAATCGCTTCTATTCAAATCATTATTGGATTGCGGACTTTATGCAAGATTGAATTACCTCCAAATTTGAAGAGCTTGATAACACGCAAGACTCCGCTCCACAGAAACTGACAATTTCACAACGAATGTGCTCCAGAAAGCATGGGAATTTGACGTTTTGCAACAAAAAAAACCATCTTAACTTAGTTTAATTGCAATCAAAACATATATTAGATTGACATTAGCAAGTCATGAAAAAACATACTAAAGTGGCAAAATATCTGGAACTATTTCTTTGCTCATAACATAAAAATGTGTCCTAAGAACTGGTCGGTTTAGGGGTAATATTCAAAACTGGATTGTAAATCGCTTGATAGCAGAGACGTTTACTTATCGGAGTTGGTGCAGCAGTAAAAGTAGCCGCCAAGTCATAATTAATTAGCTATATTTAAGTCACTTGGACTATCATGTTCAACTACGTATATATATATATATATATATATATATATATATATATATATATATATATATATATATATATATATATATATATATATATATGATAAGTATAACAAAGTAAATGATAAGTATAACAAATGATAAGTAAAGTATATACAAATACCAAGAAATTAGATAATGAAAACGTGCTAGAGTCGTTCGTTATAATTATTTACTTAATGTATCAGTAAATAATTAACCGAAGAAGGACTACTTCTTGTGTAGGAAGTTTGCATAATCTTGCTCGTCGATTGTGTTACGTATATATAACTAAATTGCTTGTGTGTTAGTATTAAAATTCCTTTTTATTATTTTTGTTTCATTACATTTTATTGTAATGATTATTTTTACGGGATTCGATATTTTTAAAGTAAATTTTGTCCTTTTTCATAGAGAATTGCGTTTTACTGGGAAATAAACTGTATTTTGTTAAAATATACAAAGCTTGTTGACTTCATTTTTTTCTTTGTTACTTTGAACGAGCCGAGATTTGTAACAATTGAAATTTGTTGATTTCAACATCTTACATACAATTCTTTTAGAGATATGTTGTTTATGTGTTTTGGTGTGTGGATGGGTATAGCTGTATCAACAAAGTTGTCATCAATTGTAAAATTGCTATCCATTGATACCTTCCACGGACTTCAAAATAAAATTTCCTACAAAAGGATGAAGATTTGAATGACTCGGTTAACTGTAGCGTCGTGTACATAACCCACAAATAATTAGCAATGTAAAACACACGTCTTTTTCAACTTTCAGTTATGTACGAAATGATATTATTTAATTTATTGAAAAGTTATTCTATTGCCTTGACACTTTAGATTATTTTCTATTCATCACGAAAAATACTTTGATATATACATTTATTTCCCAAATGAGAAAATACGACATTTTTTGTTCAGATTAACTCCACACATTTATGAACATTTGTAATGTCTTAAAAAATATCCTTGAATGAGCTACTCCGTAATTTTATTTGATGAGGTCTTCCAGTAGGATACTGGTATTTACGTTGGTCACTGTCTGAAAATGAAATTTCGATTCACTATTCTACTCCCCACTGAAGTATTGTATCCTGGTAATTCTAACATTTGTCTATCATATTCTTTTCAATAAACCGATAAATGAAAATAAAAATGAAGGTCGGTATATATCAATGAATTATAATATATTGACGATGGTATGTGACTTGTCTGAGGTTTTATTATAACAGTGAGATGTTTTGCAAAGATGGTCGTGTATTGAAGGAAGGAGAGACAGTAAAGATGTTAAAGCTTGCTCGCTTGTTAAAGGGCGTGGCAGAACAGGGACCAGACTTCATGTACAAAAATGATGACGTAGTACTCGATCTGGTGGCGGAGATCAATCAGGCAGGTGAGTCATTTGCAGTAATATGGAGATTTGAAATGAGTAATCATTACAAATGGATTTTATGAATTTAACCGTATAAGGTATATATTTTTAAGCGTTTTCGAGCAAAGAAATGATAATTTCAAAAGCATTTGGTGAGTTTCTCAAATTGTGTATACAACATTAGTACCAATTTAGGATGCTTTTAATCAAACGGCAAAACACACTTAAGTTTTTTTTTCTTCCAATAAATAAACTGTTGTTAAGTTTACTGACATATTATCAGCGCCAATGGATGCCCTCAGTGTTATACATACCTTGCATATTTGGATAACAATGTACACGTGTTACAAAAATATAAAATGGACGACTTCAACGCTTTATCAGCGATGTCACTTGATATAAACTGTACTATAGAGCTGTGTAACATTGCTCAAATTTAGGTAAGACATCGCTGTGATTGATTTTTAAATCTCAGTTACCTAAAGGCTTTTTTTTCTTCACAGTTTTACTCGCGCCTGCTATCACCAAGAAATTGTATAGGCATGTTATAAATAGAAAAACAAGATGAGAATCACTTGATATGCAAAGTAGTTGATATATGAATACAGTTATCATGTAACGTAAATCTTATTCTATCTTTATCTACCATATCACGTTTCTAAAAAATCATGGGGCTCATTTTTAAAGTGAAAAACAAATCTTATTATTGCTAGTATTTCTCGGTGTTTTCTCTTTTAATAATTTTTACCATTATATCAATGAAAAAGTTGCCACATGGTTGAAGTAAGTTGCCACATGGTTGAAGTGAAGTTGCCTCAAGTTCATGGCACGGATATTTACAGAGGGGCATACTTTTTGTGTTGCACATTTTGGAATAATTGTTTGTGATAAAATATTAAAACACGTTTTGACAAATTTAGGCAAACGTGTAGTTGATGATACACTTGCGATGAAAGATATTTATATAGTGATAGGGGATACTTTAGCGGCACCGAAATCTCAGTCAAAAAGGTCGCAGGAACGTTTGGAGACACGGGGAATTTAACATGGAGGAATACTGGGACAGTATAGTGGGTCTGTTTGGTGACAAGGGAAATGGAACTGGTGGGGTGACGTCACGGTACTGGACATTCTGCTAGTTCAGCGGTGAAAGTATACGAATAAAACAATGCTTGGATGGGTGGGACATATAATTAGATAAAACGCTTGGCAGGGCGGGAACAAACTTTTGCGCGGGACTGACCAACAAACACAAACATCGCCTGGCCGGGCTGGACATATCACTGGATAGACATAAACAAACAAATACACAAACCAAAAAGTGAAGGAAAGCACCCTTACAATGACTCCACATATCTATTATAAACACACAAGGGAAGAAAAAAATCCTATATATTCCAATATCTGTTATCTACACAGAAGGGAAGATAACACCCCAATATCTACTATCCAAACAGAAAGGAAGAAAAAAACCCATTATATACTATCCATATAGTGTAGGAACAAAGATTTTTTGTGAATTTAAAAAACATACACATAAACGTACGAGCGCACATAAAGACACACACACACACATATACTCTCTCTCTCTCTCTCTCTCTCTCTCTCTCTCTCTCTCTCTCTCTCTCTCTCTCTCTCTCTCTCTCTCTCTCTCTCTCTCTCTCTCTCTCTCTCTCTCTCTCTCTCTCTCTCTCTCTCTCTCTCTCTCTCTCTCTCTCTCTCTCTCTCTCTCTCTCTCTCTCTCTCTCTCTCTCTCTCTCTCTCTCTCTCTCTCTCTCTCTCACTCTCTCTCTCTCTCTCTCTCTCTCTCTCTCTCTCTCTCTCTCTCTCTCTCTCTCTCTCTCTCTCTCTCTCTCTCTCTCTCTCTCTCTCTCTCTCTCTCTCTCTCTCTCTCTCTCTCTCTCTCTCTCTCTCTCTCTCTCTCTGCCAGAGAAACGAAGTGCTTACAGATAAACCTTTTTCTAAACTACAAACACAAATTTTGGCAATTTGACTAGTATCTTTTTTCCAGAGGATTGGGTAGTTCTGAAAAATGTTTTTGTTCGGGGAGTTATGGCAATCTTTTATCGTCTAAGAGTGCGTCCCCGTGTATTAGCAGGCTTTCCCACGGGATAAGATCTACCTCTGCGGAAAGAGAAGGAGATCTCTTTCGTGTCCACGTGGCAGTCTAGAAAGCTTCTGTCTGGCTCCTGCTGTTGATGCTATTGCTATTGTTCATTTCCATGCTTCTGAAGTCTATACTTCTCCGTCCACACTTCTTTGTCTTTCTTGATCTCATCTCTAAAGAGCTTTTCGACCACTTTCAACATCCTGACATTCTCTACCTTATGATGTTTTGGTATCAGGTTTTGCCTGACACGGTGTAAATTCACGTTAGCTTCGTTCAGCTTAGCTATTCGTTAACACATTTTCATTGGACCATGAGTCAACAATGGATGGTCATAAAGAACGCAAGCAATTCAGATTCTGGTTGCAGACTCTGGGTGGGCGGCAGTTCCCTTAAGGGGGTGCTTGGCCTCGAGATTGGCATTTCTGCAGCTAGTGCCACGTTATTCTGGGTGTGAGCATGGTGCCAACACAGCCTTTACAATATGAACGTTCCTACTTCACCCCCACACCACAAACCCACCAAGCTATCTCATACCGCGGTCACAGTCCCCGCCCCACATGCAACCATAGAGCAGGCCCACCATGCTTTATCTTAGCTGGGCAGACTTCGACCAAATTATTTCCAGTTGTTTCCATGGATGTCCCTATGCCAACGTTGTGTGAGCCACCTCAGCAATTGACCGAATGTTGAAGAGTTATGAATTTAAAATATGTTTTCATGTTTGCAATTTTGCGTACTTGGCGTACTTATATGCGTCGAAAGTATTCCCAATCAACTGGATGTGGCCCATCCGTTTCAACATTAGCATCGCTTAGGTAATAATGGTTGTAGGATTTGTGCCGCCGTCCGAAAGGATCAGGTTTGCTTTCTGGTCTTCAAGGGCCAAACTGAAGACTTGTAGTAGATTGTGTGGGGGCACCAGACAGAGCCGCCTGGACTGTCCCTTGCCTTTGATACGATATAAACACCTATATTCCGGGGTCAATGTAAGAAATCTTTAGGATCCCACTCAGGTATTGCTAGTGTATATTCCTAGCACATGTCTGATGTTCCCAGCTAGGATGTTTATGTGTGTATGCGGGGAGGGGTAGGTAGTGGGACCTGGAATGCCCCTTTCTTTGGTCCGGTAGTTGATTGCATAGGAACTGATATCTTTTAGAGTGGCAAGTTGTTGTTGCTTGGTGATGTTCATCTTTTCGATTTGGCAAATTGTTGTACAGTGGAAACGTACATCATTTCTCTGTACTCTGGTAGGGTAGCAGGCAAAACTTCCTGGACTGCCCATTGCTTTGATGGCTGTCTTGGCAAATTTGAGGAATAATTAGATCTATTCTTTATTGGTAAATCTGAATATTACTTCTTTTCTATTGGAAGATTGGGTTATGTCATATTTTCTCTGTTAGCATATAGGATAGGTATTTTTAAACTTTCCTGTTTATTCTTGAATTTCCTCCTTTTATCATAGCTGGTTTAGTCTTCTTCTGTAAAATGTCTTCTTTATTGTTCTCTTCCATCCTCTTCCTCTTGGATTATGGCTTCTTTTATTCCTTAGGATGATTAACCTTTTGTTCAAGGGGTCTGTTTGTCGTCTCTGTCCGTGTTGTTTTATTTGTTGGTTGTTTTAATTTTTTTAGTTTGAGTTTAAACCTCTATATGAAAGAATTATTAATATAATAAGTCATAACTAAATTAGGTCAATTTAATTAATGTAATTTTGATCAATTTGACTTATGTAAAGTTAGACTAAAACCAGTCAGACTAAATGAAACTATTTAAATAATTTATGGAATAAATTAGATGAAGTAGAGTGAATGTGCTTGAATAAATTGAATACAAAAGCTAGCATTATATTGAATCTACAAGTTATATATATATATATATATATATATATATATATATATATATATATATATATATATATATATATATATATATGATGTTAAGTAAGTGAGATAAATAAATTAAATTGTGTGGAAAGAAAAAATTAGATAAAGGAAATAAATAGAGTGAATAAATTGAATTAAAGAGGTGAAAGGAATAATTTTAATTATATTAAGATTAATTTAGCATGATAAGAAAAATAAATCAAATATATAGAATAAATATTTTAATTCATTTTAGAAAATTAAATGGCTATAATAAAACTAAGTTGAATCAATTATATTAAGTGAGTTGTATAAATAAATATATAAATAAATTTAAAAAAATATTAAAGCTATTTATTATAATTGTTCATATTTATTAGTTCACTATATCTAAGTATTGTCTTCTATTATTATATTATTTTTATTCAATCCATTGAATGGTCAGTGAGTGATTCGGATTATAGTCGCGTATTGCTCACGATCTGCTTATGCGACTGTTTGCAGCCGCTGACTTGGTGGCTGTCCCCTCAAAGAGGCGCATGGCCCCGAGCTGGAGCTTTCTGCAGTTTGTTCCCTGGGTACGAGCATGCTGCCATCGTATCCCTTGGGGTCAAGGTGTCCCTACATCGCTTCCTTTGGCAGACCCGCAACCAACTCCTCTGCCCCAGTCGCGACTCACGCTCTATCCACCTTCAAAGGGTATGTGCACCCTACTTTATCTCAGCTAGGCAGACTAGGTTCAAATCTGTACCAGTTGTGCCTACGGTTGTCCTATACCAATTTTGTGTGAGCCACCTAAGCAGCTGACCTAGCTACTATTGCCTACTTGTAAATTAGGATATGATGTGTGTTGGAATTTTGCGTACTGAGCATACTTATAGGGACCTAAATTGTGTCCAATCTGCTGGATGTGGGTCATCCATGTTTACGTTAGCACAGCGTAGTTGTTATTTGGTTGTGAATTTTGGCTGCCGTCCAAAGGATCACGAGCACATTGATGGGTCTTCGTGGCCAAACTGAAAAGGTTGAGTTGGATTTTTTTGTGGACAGCCTGGGCTATTCCTTGCCTTAGCACTTGTCCATGTCAGGAAGGAGTGTCTTTGCGGGACAGCAGGCCGTGACTGCCTGGACTGTCTCTTGCCTTTGCGCTTGTCTGTGTCTAGAGGAGGGAACTTGTGGGACAGCAGATGTATGTATGTCCTGGACTGTCTCATGCTTTGATTCGATGCCTGAGTGTTTTATGTGTGTGGATACCAGAGTGTATGTATGTGTGTGTATTGGTGTGTGTGTGTGTGTGTGTGTGTGTGTGTGTGTGTGTGTGTATTTGGGGAAGAGCATATAGAGCTTCCTGGACTACCCCTTGTTTTGGCTGTTTTTCTGGCAATTGTGGTTTGGCCGATAGACACATCCTTTCTGTTGCAGAATTGAAAGGCAATGATATATATTTTCTGTTTTGTACATCTTTTCTGGTAATCCTATTGACTGGGGAGTGGATCCATGAGCCAGCAGGCCACGACTCCTGGACCACCCTCTTCGTGTGTTTGTGCGCAGGTTAGCAAGACAGGTCCTGACTATTTCGGTTGTTAGGTGGTGCGGTTAGTCGGGTTGTAATGGTTTTGATCATGATCCAGTGTCTATGTATCGGTGGTAAGTGTTTATGCGTCTGATTTTATTACAGGTATGACTTGTGTGCTTTGCTTAGATGTATTGATATTTGTTAATTTCATTAAGGTATCTAATGACATTGTTGTAAGTTTTACCCTGCGTTGAGGTATTTAGGGTAGATGGTTGGGGCACCTATTTTGGTTTGATAGGCCCTGAAGCTACTCCTTGAGGTGGTGTAATTCGGGCAGTGTTTCCGGTTGATGGAAGGAGGGGCAGTTGGTGGTGACATTTGTTCTGTGGCTGGTTCTTATAAATGTTTTTCCTGTTTTGAGTCTGTTGATGGCCTGGTGCTCTCTTTGTTGGAATCTTTTTGGGTCATGGTTACCCCGACTTAAATTAGGTGGTATATAGTGAAATACTCTGCCCTTGTCTGAGTTGTTCCATTGTTTTTGTCATTCTTGGTTGATGGGTAGCGACATCATGATATATATTTTCTTTGTGCTGTACTCGAGAGGCTGGATGTCCTTATTGTGGATGCTTTGTTTGGCCGCTGCGTCTGCTTTGTCATTTTCGATTAGGCTGATGTGCAAAGGAACTCACAGGAAATTCACCCAGACTTGATTTGTTTCCAGGTCCCGGAGGGGCATTAGGGTTCCCTGTAACATGTTTCATCTGGTTTTGACTGAGCTTGTCTCGAGGGAGGTGAGGACTTTGAGCGTGTCTGAGACTATGATATATTGCGGATGAGTCTGGATATTGATGCACTTCCGGGATTGTTGTATCGCCCAGAATTCTTCGCGGTGTATATTGAGCATCCGTTTGGTAATCTGCTCTGGATAGTGGTGTGCTGCGTTTATTATAACCGCTTCCACAGCTGTCCTGTGTAAGTCTCGGGATTTCGACCCATCTGTGTAGATCTTCACATGGTGAGGGTATTATTCTTCTGGAATGGTATTGACTCCTTCCAAGAGTTTCCAGGGAGTGTTTTGTTCCCGCCTCATAGCCCGCAGTACTCAATGTTAGGGGCAGAATTTCTCCACGGAGTGGGACCAATGATCTGATTTAATTCCGCTTGTAGTTTCGGCACGTGCAGTCTCACTCTCAGTGTGTGGGTTTTCTTGGCGGTCGGTAGTCGTGGCACAAGTCTGGAGCGAAGGCGATGTTGCAGTTATGTATGGATTGTTTTGCCTGATGAGAGCTCCAGGGTGGACAGATATCCGAATTGCATAGCGCAGAATTTGTTCTTCCTTCCTAACATTCAGTTAAAGTTCCCCTGTTATAACCTTCAGCTCCTCAAGCGATGTATTTGGTAGTAATCCTGTGCAGATTTTTAGTGCGCGGTATTGAATGCTGTTGAGTTTGTCTAGTATTGGTTTGCTGGCCGAGTCGCAGATTTGACACCTGTAGTCCAGTTTGGCTCGAATGAGGGCTTTGTAGAGCATTAGTAGGGATGTTTGTTCCCCCCCCATGATGTGCCTCGAAGGTGGCGGAGGAGATTTATAACCTGCTTACAGTTGGTGATGAGCCGTGGTATGTGATTTTTGTTCAGTACCATGCCCAGGAAGGTGGTCTGCGTCACGAAGGTGATGGGTTGGCCTTCAAGGTATAGGAAGAGGTAAGTTAGTCTTTTGGTTCTCTGCCGAGAGAGGAGAATCACCACCGCGTTTTCCGTGGAGATTTTGAAGCCCCAGTTGGATGCCCAACGCGTAATTGAATCCAATTCTTTTCCAGAATTGCTTGATATGTAATGCCTTCTTGGGGTTTTCGGACGTCCAGATGCCACTTTCGTCAGCAAATGGTAAGATAGGAATAGATTGGTCGATGTAGTCAGAGACGCTATCGACCATAAGTTTGAAAACTGTTGAGCTTAGTACTCTGCCTTCTGGGGCGCCATTTTCCAGTGTGTATATGTTGGACAGTTGATCTCCAATACGAACTGTAATTTTCCTTCAGTGATAAAGTTCACGATTCATTGATGTATGCGTCATTGATGCCGCAATAGTTGAGCCTTGAGATGAGTCCAGACTCATCAGATCAAAGGCTATCTCCAAGTCCATGAAAATGACAATGAGATGTCTGAGGCGCTTTGACTTTGCGTTGAAAGGTAGCTTAGCATCTGCCTCCAGTCTTACAAAATTGTTCCAAGGTCTATCTGTCACTGCGAAATCAGTTTTGATTTTCCAAAAGGGATTTGTTGACGGCCAGGTGATGTTTGATTCTGTTGTTTACCATCGTTTCCATGATCTTAGTAATGTTATTGGTCGGTATGAAGATGTTTTCTGGGTATCTTTACTCACCTTGGGTATGGGATAACAACAGCTTCTTTCCATTTAGTAGGTATATTGCCGGTCTCCCAGATTAGGTTGATGAAATCGAGGGCTATGTTCGGCATGTTCGGCGGCAGGGTTTTATACATGGTGTAGTCTTTTGATCCCAGCGCTTGTATCAATTCGTGGATTGTGTAGTAATCATTGAGTAGTGCTTCCCTATGTTGGTGAGATGTGCTCTGGTCCTGAAATATTTGTGGGTATGTGGTTTCTACTTTGTCCTCTTCGAGTCATGTAATCTTGGGTGTGGTTTTGATCGCTTATAGCAAGGCAAAGTGTGACAGCTTATCGGCACGTTCCAGGTTGTTTTGGGTTCCTGATTTCCCTGGTGCCAGTTTTGGTGCCTTTCCCTTGATGGCCTTGATTTTGGCTCATAGTTTTCTGGTGGGAGTGTGGTAGATAAGTGTGGTGCAATTGTTCTTCCCGGATGCGGACTTAGCCTGTTTGATGACCTCCTGGGTGCAGAATTCGTGTTGTGTAAAGGTTGTAAAAGCCAGGGATATTTGTGTTCGTTTGAACTTTGCTAAGACTCGCTTCTTGACTTGTATTGCTGTTTTGCATTCCTACCACGGGGGTTTTGGGGTAGTAATATTTCCCGTCAATCGTGGTATGGACACCTGTGCTGCGTCGTTGGTGGCCATTGTTAGGTTTGTGTAGTACTGATTTGGGTTAGGATCTCAAATATCACCTATGTGTTTGTGCTGAATCTTGGAATGAAAAAGTTTTCAGTCGGCCTGTGTCAGTTTCCCCCTCTGCGGTAGTTTGTGCTTGCCTTCGACTCCTTTAGATAAATTGTTAGGGTGATAGGGAAGTGATCATTCCCCAGCCTCTTGTCATCCTGTACTTGCCAGGTTGATGTTAGCGCTACCGATCGCGAGGCGAAAGTGAGATCTAAGGTGGGGAGTTGTCTGTTGATAGGGCTGATTCGCGTTGGTGTTCCTGCGTTAAGTATAAGGAGTTGGTTGCCCCTGGAGAACTTTTTCAGCCACTTCTCTCTGTGGTCTGTGTGCATACTACCCCAATCCATGTTGAGTGCGTTGAAGTCCACACATATTATGAGGTGTTTTCTGCGCGTTTGTATGATTTGTTTAAGTTTGTGTTCCTTGATGTTCTAGCTGGGTTGGTTCAAGATTGACTTTGAAATTTAGATCCATTACCTCCGGAATAGAGTTGTAGATATATGTCACCCCTCCCCCCACCTGGCTCCGGTGGGTCGATTCCTGTGGAAGACGAGGTCGTAGTCCCGACAAGTAATTATTCTGGGCAAGGTTAGGTTCCAAGGGTCTGATAAACGTGGTCTTGCCGTCGCGATTAACTTCGATCTTGAACACTCTAGTGCTTAAACTGAAAAGGATTGGTAGTGACGGATCCGTTGAGTGCTGCATTCCTAACCATGCCAACGATTAAACATTTGCGTAACTGTCCTTGGAACAGATGATCTTTGATCTTGCATCGGAGTCCAGAGGCAATGGCGAAAGTTTTCACTTCCACGCGTCGTATAGGATACTTGGTGGTCGTTCTGCACAAAGTGTGACTGATGTCGTTACTGCTTTAGGTAACACTTCCACGCAGCACACGTAAAGTCTGGATTCTTGGATAATAGTTTTGTACTCGATGGCATCAGCCATCAAACGGAAAGCGGTGCTGCTTAGGTTGAGTCTCAGGCGGATATCCACCCCATTCAGCAAAAACATGTCTTGCAACCATATGTCCAAATGCAAATGATTCATCAGTTGCAAAGTACGTCCTTGCAGAATTTTGTTTCTACTGTCATTAAAGCCCACATTGTGAGGATCGTCATCTGCTGTTCGGGTTGTGTCGTTAAACTTGTCCTCGTCCGCTGTGTTAGATTTCCATACCACGCAAGCATCCAGATGAGTGTTCTTGTTCCATACGTCAAGAGATTTTCAGGTACGCACTGTATGGATAAGTATCCATGCTTTTATTTGTTATTCATGTACAAATTCACTTCGCTGAACAAGGAATGCATGAAATTGTTGACAGAAGCTGCTGTGCCATTGACTTCTGAAAAGCTATCGTCCGTTTTTGATTACTTTGTCATTCAGGTACAAGTAACTGCTATTCAGATCGATGCAATCTTCGGACTATCTTTTGATTTCTACATTTGGCACAATCACACAGCGGTCCTTCCGGAATCACCTTTCGGGAATATCCATGTCAATGACAGTCCTGTCCTGAATGGAATGGTTTGTCCTTGGTCGGGTTCTTCTAATACTGTGGCTAACACATATTTAAAGGTTAATATTTTTTTCAAAGGTCACTTTTACTTCACTTTTTCCTTTAAATGCTTAACACAAATCTTGGGCATAGTTTGCCCCTTCTTTTGTTCAAGCCTTGAAACCCAAACTTTTCCATTCACGTACACCTGGCCAGTGATAGTATAAGTCACAAGCTACACCTATGTCTTTGTAGACATCTTCAGTGCCTAAAGGTTGACGAATCTTTATATCTCATAGAAGTAGAGAAGTATCGAGATGAAAGCGCAAGGCTTTTAACAGGATGTCACCTTCGCCCACGTAGATAAATCCATCCAGCTCATGTTATTTCTTCTGGGGCAGGTCATCCTAGATATTTATGCCACATTTTTTGGAAGGCTTGCAATCGACTTTCAGAGTCGCAGTATTCAGGCAAACATACAGGGAACGAATATTCTTCTTTCTCAGGCTCATTTCGATGAGGGTAAGGTGAAATCCATCCGGTTTGACACTCACAGAATCGTTTCCATGTTAGGTATGGTATTAGTAGTTGTAGCCAAATTTCCATGATATGGTACTAAATCGCTGAGGTCACAAAATATGGCATCCCTGCAATAGTAAAGCACAGCATCACAATCGAGTTTTCTCTAGCTTGATACTTGCTGTTTAAAAGTATGTGTCTTTCTGGCTTGTCAATGGTAGTCACAATGAACTATCAGTCTTGTACGTTGTCCCTTTTTATACTAGTCGTAATGAAATCTCGAGCTTGTACATCGTTCACTTTTTATGCCTAGTCTTGGAAGTATTCCTTTGTTTCTTCCTGGACAAAAGTACTACCAGTACCGTAGTGTGATGGGTGGAAGGGCCAAATAAAGGTAAGGAGAGTGCGGAGACCATCAAATATTTTTCAGAACAGCTGTATTTTTATAGATACATTGATCCATACGCAACCTCAGACCACAACTAAAACATTGTTCTTCGTATCTCAATCCAGTCTCAAATCCCAAGTAGACAAATCGTATTCTAGCTAAAACATTCGCAGTAGGTAATCCTTCCCTATCAGTGGTCAATTTTTGAAACGTTTCGAATCGACTGGCACAATTACAATAGTCAGAAAAGAAGTCATGAAAATGGTGTTGTTTGAACTTGGAGTTCTCAAAGAAATTATTCTTGTTGTTTGTGGCTATCCTCTTGGACCCATTTTTTATACCAGCGTGTCCGTACAGTAACGTGAAGTGATTGAGAAGCCGCTCTCGCGTCTGATACACGACCTGATACACTATTCTCAAGGTCGACTGATGATTTGGTGTATGGCTAAATGTACAATCTTGTGAGGTTGGTAGGTGGTCACTTTAAAATCTTTATCCTCTCTAGATTGCAAGGCTTCATTCAATACCACAAAGTTAACCACTTGACTGGTGCAAAAATGGAGTCATTCAAAAATAATACTGTGCATGTGTGTGTATTTGTGTTTCAATGCGTTGCGTACATTTGTTGATGTGTATGCATTTGTTTGTTTGTATGCGAGCTCGTACGTTTGTTGGTGTTTGTATTTGTGTTTGTGTGCGTGCTCGTACGTTTGTTTATATATTTGTGTGTTTGTATGCGAGCTCGTATGTTTTTTGGTGTGTATATTTGTGTTTTTTTAATGCGTGCGTGTGCGTTTGTTGGTTTGTATGTATTTGTGTGCTTGTATACTATTTCTTACGTTTTTTGGTGCTTGTATATGTGTGTTTGTATGTTTGCTTGTATGTTTGTTGGTGTGTATTTTTGTGTTTTTATGCGTACGCCTACGTTAGTTGGTATGTGTGCATTTGTGTTTTTATGCGTGAGCGTAGGTTTGTTGGTGTATGCGTGTGTACTTATGTGTTTTTATGTGTGCTCGTACGTTTGCTGGTGTGCATATTTGTGTGTTTTTATGCGTGCGCGTACATTTGATATTGTATGTATCTGTGTTTGTATGCGAGAACATACATTTGTTGGTGTTTGTATTTGTGTGTTTGTATGCGATCTCGTACGTGTGTTGGTGTTTGTATTTTTGTGTTTTTATGCGCGCTTGTACGTTTGTTGGTGTGTATATTTGTGCGTTTTTATGCACGCGCGTACGTTTGTTGGTATGTGTGTATATATGTTTGTATGCGCGCTCGTACCTTTGTTGGTGTTTGTTTTTGTGTGTTTATATGTGAGCTCGTACACTTGTTGGTGTTTGTATTTTGTACTTTAGGCGTGCTCGTACGTATGTCTGTTTGTGCGTTCGCGTATATTTGTTTGAGTGCGTCTTTGTGTGTGTCTTTGTGTTTGTGTTCGCTCGTAGGTTTGTGTGTGCATGAGCTGTTTTTTAACTTCATAAAAACCCTTGTCCCTACACTATGTGGATAGTATATAATGAGTTTTTTTTTCCTTCTGTGTGGATAGTACATATTGAGTTATTTTCTTCCCTTTTGTGTTGATAGTAGATTTTGTGTTATTTTCTTCCCTTCTGTGTTGAGAGTAGATAAATTGTGAAATTATGGTAAGGGATATATTCCTTTACTTGTTTGTTTTTTGCATTTGTTTATGTCTTTCCAGTGATTAGTGATATGTCCCGCCAGGCCAAGCGATGTTTGTGTTTGTTGGTTAGTTCCAGGAAGAATTTCGTTCCCGCCTCGCCAAACGTTATATCCAGTTATATCTCCCGCCGGCAAAGCATTGTTTTATTCGTATAGAATCACGCTGAACAAGCTAAACGTATCCGCCCTCCGCCAAGCGTTATTATTTTTATAGTTTCACTGCTGAATTAGATGAACTAACCTGCCACCCGCTACCCGTTGCTGTTTGGCCCGATTGAGGTCGGTCACTTGGAACACTATCACAACTGTCCAGTAACGTGACTTCACCCCACAATTTCCATTTCCCTTGTCACTAAACAGACCCACTAATTTTAGACGATATACAGTCCCACTATTTTCGACGTTATACAATCCCAATATTCTCCACGTTAAACTCCCATTGTCGCCAATTGTTCCCACGACTTCTTTGACCGGGATTTCCGTTGTCGCTAAAGTATACCCCCATCACTACTTATTTATTTAGTAACCCTGACAATGAATTGAACAACTATTGCGACGTACCTGCACATTTTAACATATTTTGTGCGATACAGTGATTTGTGTGCTGTGATCTAGATGCACCTTTGATGCCACCATTTCGTTATTGTAAGGAATGTATGCCAATTAAAGGACTTAAGCATGGTCCCCTGTATTAGAACTTTACTAACTGATCATTAATACAGCCTTCTTAATGTTATACTATTTTACAGGAGGAATATTCCACTATTTGGATTTTAAGAAATATGAGCCAAAGGATTATCCAGCTGAAGAATTCGTTATCGGAGATTACAATCTTTATACCTTAGGGGCACCCAGTGGGGGGCCAATTCTAGAACTTATTCTAAATGTCTTGGAGGGTAAGTTTTACATCAGTTCATACTTGTTGCAGCTCTAGGTCCTAAACTATGTAACAGAAAGATGTGATCCAACATGTAGGTAAAATTCAGCAAATAATATATTTCCCAACAATACAAAATGAAATTTCAAAAGACACATTATTTTGTATTAAATCTAAACTAATCCTAAAGGTTCTTTCAGAAATCCCAAAGTATAGATTGTTCCAAATAAATGCCAGTATTCTTGAATGTATTGATGTCTTATAATGACACAATCCAAAATGTCTTTGAATGAGTTCTTAATAATCCTAAAGTTGTGCTTAAGTCCAAATTTCAAAGAGCACTTTGTTATTCCAATGAATAATCTAAATAAATAATTGCTATCAAACTATGACTTAGCATAACCGCAAACACTTATAGATTCCAAATGACTGATATGGAACAGGAATGAAGAATTTGTTTTCAAAATCTCTATGCATATGCAAATTGTCACATGACCTATTATGCAACCGAATGCCCTGAAAAACTGATATCAAATTTCTAACGGAGAAATCACTACGTTACAAACAAGGTCCGGTCTTAAACATAAATTCAGGTAAACATCTCGTTTTCTTCACAAAATTATTACGAAAAACGGGTAGGCGTTACATGACAAAATTCAGATACACAATATAAATTAAATATTTGTATAACAATATTATACAGGATTTTATTATATGAGATGCCACATTTTCATGCTTTCCCAAATTGGAATCGTTGGTGGAGTACATGTTTGGTTAGTTAGTTATTTGATTTTAAAACTTATCCAAATTGTTTGGCAAATTATAGATGAATCTTTTTAATCCAAGCCTTATTCATTCAAATTATTAAGTAAGGTTTCAAATTAAGCATTGGGCAATTTGTAAAAATAAATCTCCAACTCTCGTCTGTACTAATATACCGCTAAGAGTTTCAATAACGTCTAGTTGGTCTTAAATGAAGAAATACTTTTTTTTCTACAAGTGTAAAATATACTCTTGATAAAAATAATGTAAGCAAAAATAAATGTTAGAGTTAATAAACTTGTGCATGGTGGTTGCGGTTATTTTAATCATATATTTCTTGTTCTTTCTCGTTTAAATCACTACTGTATCTACTAACAGCTACGTTTACAGTACAGTTTGATCATTTAAAGACCATGTAAGTCTTTTGTTTTCACTGTCAGGATATAATATAACAGCAGATGAAATATCAACCCCTGAGAGGGAAGCAGAGTTGTTCCACAAGGTCATAGAAGCCATGAAATTTGCTTCTGCTGACAGACTTTACCTGGGTGATCCAGATTTTGTAACGATAGATAAGGTATTGACCATTTTAGCTATAGCCAGGGTATGCTTTATTCAGGCGCATAAGGTATTGACTTGCTATAGCTAGAGGAGGCTTTATTCAGGTACATAAGGTATCGACTTGCTATAGCTAGAGAAAGCTTTATTCAGGTACATAAGGTATTGACTTGCTATAGCTAGAAAAGGCTTTATTCAGGTACATAAGGTAACGACTTGCAATAGCTAGAGGAGGCTTTATTCAGGTGCATAAGTTATTGATTTGCTATAGCTAGAGGAGGATTTATTCAGGTACATAAGGTAACGACTTGTAATAGCTAGAGGAGGCTTTATTCAGGTACATAAGGTATTTACTTGCTATAGCTAGAGGAGGCTTTATTCAGGTACATAAGGTATTGACTTGCTGTAGCTAGAGGAGGCTTTATTCAGGTGCATAAGGTATTGACTTGCTATAGCTAGAGGAGGCTTTATTCAGGTACATAAGTTATCGACTTGCTATAGCTAGAGGAGACTTTATTCAGGTGCATATGGTATTGACTTGCTATAGCTAGAGGAGGCTTTATTCAGGTAATAAGGTATCGACTTGCTATAGCTAGAAGAGGCTTTATTCAGGTACATAAGGTATTGACTTGCTATAGCTAAAGGAGGCTTATTCAGGTACATAAGTTATTGACTGGCTATAGCTAGATGAGTCTTTATTCAGGTACATAAGGTATCGACTTGCTATAGCTAGAAGAGGCTTTATTCAGGTACTTAAGGCATTGACTTGCTATAGCTAGAGGAGGCTTTATTCAGGTGCATAAGTTATTGACTTGCTATAGCTAGAGGAGGCTTTATTCAGGTACATAAGGTATTGACTTTCTATAGCTAGAGGAGGCTTTATTCAGGTACATAAGTTATCGACTTGCTATAGCTAGAGGAGACTTTATTCAGGTGCATATGGTATTGACTTGCTATAGCTAGAAGAGGCTTTATTCAGGTACATAAGGTATTGACTTGCTATAGCTAAAGGAGGCTTATTCAGGTACATAAGGTATTGACTGGCTATAGCTAGATGAGTCTTTATTCAGGTACATAAGGTATCGACTTGCTATAGCTAGAAGAGGCTTTATTCAGGTACTTAAGGCAATGACTTGCTATAGCTAGAGGAGGCTTTATTCAGGTGCATATGGTATTGACTTGCTATAGCTAGAGGAGGCTTTATTCAGGTGCATAAGGTATTGACTTGATATAGCTAGAGGAGGCTTTATTCAGGTACATAAGGTAACGACTTGCAATAGCTAGAGGAGGCTTTGTTCAGGTACATAAGGTATTGACTTGCTATAGCTAGAGGAGGCTTTATTCAGGTACATAAGGTATTGACTTGCTATAGCTAGAGGAGGCTTTATTCAGGTGCATAAGGTATTGACTTGCTATAGCTAGAGGAGGCTTTATTCAGGTACATAAGGTATTGACTTGCTATAGCTAGAGGAGGCTTTATTCAGGTGCATAAGGTATTGACTTGCTATAGCTAGAGAAGTCTTTATTCAGGTTCATAAGGTATTGACTGACTATAGCTAGAGGAGGCTTTATTCAGGTACATAAGGTATTGGCTGGCTATAGCTAGATGAGTCTTTATTCAAGTACATAAGGTATCGACTTGCAATAGCTAGAAGAGGCTTTATTCAAGTACATAAGGTATTGACTTGCTATAGCTAGAGGAGGCTTTATTCAGGTACATAAGGTATTGACTTGCTATAGCTAGAGGAGACTTTATTCAGGTACATAAGTTAGCTATTTTTACCATGGCTAGAGAGACTCTTAAAGTATTATTTTATTGTGTCATATTGAAGTGTTATTAAATTTCATGATCTTGAAGAGCCTTTTGAAACTCACCTTGCCTCGTATCACATTATGACTTAATATGTAACATTTTGTCATATTATTACATTATGCTATCCTGAAGTGTTGTTACATTGCCATCATGAAGTGTTCTTAAATTATGCTATCCAGAAATGTTAGTAGATTATGTAGCACTGACGTGCATTCGATACACATATTGCCGCGTACCACATCATAATATCATATTAAACATTATGAAGTATAGCATTACGTCATTCTTAAATTTTTATTATATTATGTAATGTTGAAAATATATGGATTTGTGAACCTAAGAATTAAAGTAGTCATTTGTTAAATCAAGTTGTGTTCTTTTCTTCTTTAAATTATAATGTCCTTTATAAAATTATTTTATACCGTCCTCAGCTTCTTCAAAAATTGAAGTCCGAAGATTATGCGGCATACATTAGAAGTAGGATTCATCTTAATACGACCCACGACATATCATATTACACCAACCACACGGGCCAGGCTAGCCATTCATTTGGAACCTCTCATGTGTCCGTCCTTAGTCCCTATGGAGATGCAGTATCTGTCACCTCCACTATTAATTACTAGTAAGTAGTACGGAGTAAATATACTCTTAATTTTTCAGAGACATCCAATTCAGCGTTAGACTTTTCCGGTAATAATGTTGTTACTATACAAGATCAATATCCGTTCATAAATGTCAAGAAATAGCAAAAAAAAATTCTCACACTTTACAGAAGAATACTTAATGATTAGAGAGAAATTATGTTCCATAAATGTTTATCCTGTTATAATGTGCTGATTTTGCTTTAATCTCGTCAATATTTTTTTAAACATTAAACTAGATAAAAGTAAACTATTGTTAACAGGTTTATCGGTGTTTAACGGCAGAGTTGTATGTCAATAAACATTTAGAGGCGTGGCAGTGAAAGTATAATGCTTTACCCAGGGACACACTACGGCGACACAGCTGATCCGGGTTGATTTAAGTAGGATTCAAACCCGCGACCCCTGGCTGGCAATCTACTGAGTCATCAGTATCTTAATAAGCTTTAAAGTTTTCAAAAATGTTTCGAGCAAAATTGCAGTTATGAGAGGACAGTTCTTTGACACCAAATTAGTTGTGGTATTGCCGTATTTTGTTACTTGTGAAGATATTGTAAGCATTATGTGCACTGATCATAATAAACTGTCGTTTTTATTAGACAATTATCACATATATGGAAGGACCACAACATACCTTATGTTTAAACCCCGTTTTATTGCCAGTGGAATATCCAATAATCAGCATGAACGTTCAACGTTTTCCATTTATAAAACAAAAATAATAGTTTTTACTATTGAACAATGAATGAGTGTGTTTATATAAGCTAGAAATTATTAATTTGAAATATAATCCTAAGATATGAAAAAATGTAATCGTACATTTTGATTGGTTGTTTTCTTTTAAACTTTGTATTTTTCATATAGATTTCAATCTTTTTAGTCGTCTTTTCGATCTTTTGCTGCTTTTTAAACTCAATCATTATTTTTTTTCAGCTTTGGGTCTTTGGTTGTTTCTAATTCTACTGGAATTATTTGGAATAATGAAATGAAAGATTTCACATTCAAAGAAAGCAAAACTAGTCCCATGGTGAGTACATACTACATTCAAATGTTATTCATCACCAAGTCTCATGGTGAGTACACTCTACATCCCACTGTTACTTATCACCATATTTCCATGGTGAGTACACTCTACATCCAACTTTTATTTATCACCATAGTCCCATGGTGAGTACACTCTACATCCAACTGTTATTCATCACCATAGTCCCATGGTGAGTACACTACATCCAACTGTTATTCATCACCATAGTCCCATGGTGAGTACACTCTACATCCAACTGTTATTTATCACCATATCCCCTTGGTGAGTATACTCTACATCCAACTGTTATTCATCACCATAATCCCATGGTGAGTACAAACCACATACAACTCTTATTCATCACCATAGTCCCATGACAAGTGTATACTACATCTAACTGTTATTTATCACCATAGTTCCATGGTGAGTACGCTCTAAATCCAACTGTTATTTATCACCATATCCCCTTGGTGAGTGCACTCTACATCCAACTGTTATTTATCACCATAGTCCCATGGTGAGTACACTCTACATTCCACTGTTACTTATCAGCATAGTCCCATGGTGAGTACACTCTACATCCAACTGTTATTCTTCACCATAGTTCCATGGTGAGTACACTCTACATCCAACTGTTATTCATCACCATAGTCACATGGTGAGTAAAAACCACATACAACCCTTATTCATCACCTTAGTCCCATGGCGAGTGTATACTATATCTAACTGTTATTTATCACCATAGTCCCATGGTGAGTGCACTCTACATCCAACTGTTATTTATCACCATAGTCCCATGGTGAGTACACTCTACATTCCACTGTTACTTATCAGCATAGTCCCATGGTGAGTACACTCTACATCCAACTGTTATTCTTCACCATAGTTCCATGGTGAGTACACTCTACATCCAACTGTTATTCATCACCATAGTCACATGGTGAGTAAAAACCACATACAACCCTTATTCATCACCTTAGTCCCATGGCGAGTGTATACTATATCTAACTGTTATTTATCACCATAGTCCCATGGTGAGTGCACTCTACATCCAACTGTTTTTTATCATCATAGTCCCATGTTGAGTACACTCTACATCCAACTGTTATTCATCACCATAGTCCCATGGTGAGTACAAATCACATATAACTCTTATTCATCACCATAGTCCCATGGCGAGTGTATACTACATACAACTGTTATTTATCACCATAGTCCCATGGTGAGTACAAACCACATATAATTCTTATTCATCACCATAGTCCCATGGTGAGTACAAACCACAAACAACTGTTATTCATCACCATAGTCCCATGGTGAGTACAAACCACAAACAACTCTTATTCATCACCATAGTCCCATGGCGAGTGTATACTACATACAACTGTTATTTATCACCATAGTCCCATGGTGAGTACAAACCACATACAACAGTTATTCATCACCAAAGTTATATGGTGAGCATTTACTGCATACAACTTTTAGTCACCACCATAGTCCCATGGTGAATACACACTACACCCAAGTAAGACACTCTCATTTAGACATTTGTTTAATAGTCAAATGCATTATACAAAAAGTGCTAAAATTATCTTAAGATTATTGTTCTGATAACGTTATTCAGACATACCAGTCTAACATAGTATTCTGATCAAATTATAAAGACATACCAGTCTAACACAGTATTCTGATCAAATTATAAAGACATACCAGTCTAACACAGTATTTTGATCAAATTATAAAGACATACCAGTCTAACACAGTATTCTGATCAAATTATAAAGACATACCAGTCTAACACAGTATTCTGATCAAAAACATACCAGTCTAACACATTATTCTGTTCAAATTATTAAGACGTATACAAGTTTAACAGAGCAACTCACTTGAAATTATTGAAACATAAAATACCGCCTCTAAATAGCTAAGCATGGCTAGATCGTCGCGCAATTTGCTGTTTCGTTAGTTTATCACATGAAACTTGCAGCTGGAATCTTTGAGTTCAAACGACTTAACATTCTTGTTTTCTGTATCTTTGTAGCAAACACGTGTTGTTGTTTTTTTATATCCCAATGCTTTTTTGTCAAGCACGAGCATACTGTGATTCCCTCCGTCTGTCCATTCACTGACGTCACTTCTATATTGTCTGATGGAAATTAGAAAACATGACATTTTTTTGACTATGTAACTATTTGCTAGGGTGGTGTAAGTCTGAACCACCTTTTCTTTTGGCCCTGGAAAGGGTTGAAAGGTCAAATGTTTAAAAATACCAATTACTGAGATATTTTTGAAATTTTCTTGTTCATAAATTGTGCACTTAAGCATAGAAATAATGTACATAATATTTGTGATATACTTTTGACTATAATAATATGTGATATACTTTTGACTATAATAATATATGTGATATACTTTTGACTATAATAATATATGTGATATACTTTTGACTATAATAATATGTGATATACTTTTGACTATAATAATATATGTGATATACTTTTGATTATAATAATATATGTGATATACTTTTGACTATAATAATATATGTGATATACTTTTGACTATAATAATATATGTGATATACTTTTGACTATAATAATATATGTGATATACTTTTGATTATAATAATATATGTGATATACTTTTGATTATAATAATATATGTGATATACTTTTGACTATAATAATATATGTGATATACTTTGACTATAATAATATGTGATATACTTTTGACTATAATAATATATGTGATATACTTTTGACTATAATAATATGTGATATACTTTTGACTATAATAATATATGTGATATACTTTTGACTATAATAATATGTGTGATATACTTTTGACTATAATAATATATGTGATATACTTTTGACTATAATAATATATGTGATATACTTTTGACTATAATAATATATGTGATATACTTTTGACTATAATAATATATGTGATATACTTTTGACTATAATAATATATGTGATATACTTTTGATTATAATAATATATGTGATATACTTTTGATTATAATAATATATGTGATATACTTTTGACTATAACCCTTTGTTCACACTCTCCTTTACCTTGCTGGCAATGGTGTAGGATGGAAGGAAGATAGGTGGACCCTTTACTTTGTGCAGTATAGTAAAGGACGGAAAGGAGAATAGATGGACTCCTTTACCTTTATGGGGCATGGTACAAGATGGAAAGGGATAGGCGGACTGCTTTACCTTGCGGGACATAGCACAGGATAAAGGGGGATAGGTGGATTTAATATGAAGTAACATGTTTGGGTGTCTGCTTTCATGAAGTGACTTAACTGTGTATATTTAATAAACACAAGTAGATGTAATTTGGTGTTATATATGTGTTAACCCACCCAGTTACAAAAATTTGGACCAAAATACCCCAACTAGGCTAGGACAGACGCAGCTATTACTATAGTGTAACAGGCATCGCCGGTACAGCAAGAGCACAAAAGAAACCATACTGTTTATCGCTAATAGCCGGCAACTTTTAATTACAAGGGCGTACTTTTCTTTCTGTTCCTGCAAGGACGACCTCGCCTTTCGACAGCCAAACTTTGGTATGTGTAACTGGGGTGGTGTGGTGATAAATATCAAATACATTTTCATAAAACAAACAAACCAGTTCGAAGAAGTACTGAAACCTAAAATTGAATAAATTTTGCATTAGAGTTATCATAGTCAAGCCAGAAAGGTCTTGAGAAAGTTCAAAGTTGCCAGTGATCAGCCTTTGGCAGCCTTTCAGCGGTTGCCTGGTTTGGTAGCCGAAATGGGGTTGTGTGGGTAGTGGCAGTAGAAGGACAATGATTTAAAGGTTCTCTAAAAGTTAAGACTTGGGCCAAATCCTTATCATGGGGTGGGAGAAAATTTGTGTCATTTTATGTCTACAATGTGTTTGTTAACATAGGAATGCAAATAGCTTTCGTATAATATAATAATAATTTGTTTTCAGGAATTTGAGGCAAATAAAGTTGAACCCTTTAAGAGGCCATTGTCTGCCATGGTACCTGTTATACTAACAGACAAAAAGGGTGATGTGAAGCTGGTGATTGGGGCCGCTGGAGGGAACAGTATAATAAATGTTATCGTACAGGTAGGATCAACATCTGCGTGCAAGGACATTGTAAAAATCTTCGTCGTCGTGATAGCTTTATTAAACAGTTATTTAATCCACCAAAAGAAGTATACATATATACAAATATAAATAAAAATAGGACAGGAAATGTTAGTGAACATTGGATACAGTAAAGTACATAAGACAGGAAATGTTAATAAACACTGGATACAGTAAAGTAAATAACACAGGAAATGTTAATGAACACTGGATACAGTAAAGTAAAAAAGACAGGAAATGTTAATGAATACTGGATACAGTAAAGTAAAAAAGACAGGAAATGTTAATGAATACTGGATACAGTAAAGTAAATAAGACAGAAAATGTTAATGCAAACTGGATACAGTAAAGTACTTCCTGTTTGTTTTTCTCCTAGTCTCTTGCCACCCATAGATAACGCTAATAAACCTGAATGTACCAATAATAAACCTGAATGTATCAATAATAATCCTGAATGTACCACTAATAAACCCGAATGTACCAAAAATAATCCTGAATGTACCAATAATAAACCTGAATGTACCAATAATAATCCTGAATGTACCAATAATAAACCTGAATGTACCAATAATAAACCTGAATGTACCAATAATAAACTTGAATGTACCAATAATAATCCTGAATATGCCAATAATAAACCTGAATGTACCAACTGATTCTTTATTTAATTCACCCTTTCATTCGTCACCCTCTCTATCCAAGTCTAAACACTAAAAAAATTACGAAACGAAAAAATGATCACTGATCAAGCTTGTCAGCAATGCTTGTCAACCAGAATGAATTTAATTATCGACTGCCTGCAATAATGGTTATTAGTAATATCTCAACTTTGTTTGTACTTACCTAGATGAACCAGTACTGCATGACATCGTGTTATCGCGAGTCATTGAAGACTATTCACAAGAAGCGAGCACTTTAAAACAAACATGGCTATTTCCGAGACAAAATCATTCCTCGGATGTATATCGACGCAGTAATTTACAGAAAGGTTATACATTTTGATCATTGGAACTTTTGAACTTTCTCTGTGAAACTAGACTGTATCAAGGATTGACTGTAGGATAGATTGAAAAGTTACGAATCAAAGAGTATTTCGATGCATTCGAAATTTCTCAGTTATTCATTGCTTCGTAAGTAGCCGAGATGGTCTGAATGGAGCTATTGACCTACAATGAAGGTATCATGCGTAGGATTTACCGCGAATTTGAGAATGTCGCGAGCATATTGTCACTTATAACAAAACAAGTGAACCAACCACTTAGAATTCGACGGTAATGTCGGCACCAGCCACAACATTCGGTTCAGCTAAATGTGGGCTAGTATATTTCAGAACACAATGACTACAAACTTAATTTCAAGCAATAAAAAGGGATATTGTCCACAACAATCACTTCCCTTATTATAGTTAATACAAGGTGACTAACTTTCGCAGTGAGAATTTCGAGGAAATTATGGATTCTGACATTTTAATGGCGGGGTGCAAAAATTATGTTGTATACAGTGAAAGTGATACAGAAATGGAGGAAATGTGGCAACCATCTTCCTAATGATTGAAAGCGAAAACGGTGCGTGCTAAAAGCTCTCATGCAATTCCTGGAATCTTGTGAGCTTGCTGAGGAGATTGACGACATCTGCTTGAAAGTGGAAAAGAGAATGAATACCTTAACGTTCGAAAATAATAAACGTTGTTCACTTATGAATTTCTTTCTGGGAATATTACTTGCGGGAGTCCGTACATTGTAATATAGTGACATGCTGCTTTCTTATGGTTAATATTGATACTGTGTAGGATCAGGGAATGTACTCAGCGACGGGGCTTTCTTAGATTGGGCAAATAATATATATATATATATATATATATATATATATATATATATATATATATATATATATATATATATATATATATATATATATATATGGAAAATGCGTTTGTAATTAAAATCTATATTATAGACCTTTGCGTCACTTTTAAATGGTTCACTTCATAGATTTATCTGTCTTTCTCTATATCTGTGTATCTAACAGACAAACCTTTATCATCCACTACCTTGAATCACCTGCATTTTCCTACTTTTACGATGAAATACTTCGTATGTCTGAGTTTTAGTTCAGTTGAAACATATTTTGGCTCACGTTAAATATTATAGTCAATATATTTTTTGTTTCTTTATCACTCTTAATATGATTGGTCTGTAAGCTGGTATATGGACGGTCAAAGTCCATTTCCGTATCCCGCCATCGGATGACTACCGCTGTGTGTCCTCCAACTATATTAAATAGCTTACCTGTAATGCTGTGCATAATTTAAACAAATACTTGATATTTCAACAGACAGTGCTAATCAGACATCACTAAAGTCGTTTATTTTCTCTTGATATAACAACGTTTATTGAGATAAAACTTGTTTGAGGGCAAAACAAACAATATATAACATCCAGGGCTGCACAATTCATCGTAATGAAGACGATGCATGAATTCATGCAAAAATTTCTTAGATCAAAACGGTAGATGCAGATAGATTATGACAACCAAGCGAACAACAAATTTACTGCAATGCATGCAACCTAATACCACTTTGCTCGTTTCATGTAAGTGTAGAGTGATGTAGATATTACAATAAAATATACATCACTCGCTCATTTACATTAAAAGAGAAAAGTGGTATTATCACATGCATTGTAGTAAATAGGTGCGTCAGTATAATGTTTTGGAAAGTCACCAACTTATATTTCGCAGTAATTTTCCAAAAACAACCCCTCTTCATATCCCTTGGCCTTCACCTGTACTCTTGAAATGGGTTCTTCCTAGTCAACCGTTCCGGTGGCCTAGTGGTTAGAGCGTCCGCCTCGGATGCGGGAGGCCGTGGGTTCGAGCCCCAGGTGAGTCATACCAAAGACTTACAAAAGTGGTACTAACAGCTGCCACTCCTGGCGCTCAGCATTAAGAGATTAGTGTTTGGACGGGTCGGCCTGGTGTCAGGATAATGTGACTGGGTGGAACATCACGCTACATGTCTGCGGCACGATGGCCCAGTGCTAGACATCGCTCTCAACTGTCACACTGTAGACATCATAACGATATGACTGAAAAATTATAAAAGCTACGTTAAAAATCCAAATCACACACACACACACTTCTTAGTGAGCATGTTCATCAGCTTGCGCCTGCTTCCCATGAGTCCTTTATAATGAAACTTCCGTGCAGAATATGCTGTGCCTCACCGAGCAAAGAAGCGATTGACGTGACCTTTCTCATCGTACTTGCTGCTATCAAGCAAATTTTTCCAAAGTTTAATAGTAAGTAGTGCACACGACTAGACATATACACCAAGCCTTCTGCATGATACGAATCAGATGTTATCTATATGTGATTGACCTAAATGAAAACGGAAGAAAGTCGGACGATTTAGCCTCTATACGCTATCATCTGTTATATATCCGTGATAGCCTAGAGAACGGAAGATTGTTCTCATATCTGTGAAACGAAACTAACAATAAACTATTTCAACATTCAGAAAATAAGTGTATTTAGCTTAATGAATTCTTTTTGATCAAATTCAGTCATAACAATGTAATATTTTTTAATACAAATGAGTGGACGAACTCGTTTATCATGAACCACATCTAATGATTTGGTAAGAATGTATAAACTTGTTCTAATACATGACAAAACGTGTGTAATTAGATACTAGAAAACCATTTTTAATATTCACGTAATTCATTTTTTTCAGATTCTGATGCGTGTATTATGGCTGAATCAAACGTTGGCGGAAGCCATGGATGCCAAAAGATTCAATCACGTTTTGAATCCAAATAACCTGACTTGTGAAAGTGGCATGTCAGAGGTAATCCGAAATTTGTTCTTTCTTATTCTTAAATTACAGTTATGCTATGAAGAACAGAATGCCTTGCAATGGAAATTTATCTCCTTTGTGGAAATATGGAGTTTATTTAATATCAACGATGAAGTCTTTAGAATGGAAAAGGTATTATAGATAACACAAAGCAAGAAAAGTGTGAAACGCAAGTGCAGTTGAATTTATTTTTGCTTTTTAATACAGGCACATGTTCTATGGTAAGTGCAAATGTTTCTAAATAGATTCAAAACTATGATGTACTAAGCATCATACAACAATGTATTCGTGCATATATGGAATAACATGGTTGGAAAAAAAAACAACTTAAATCTCTTTCAGTCTTCTCTTTCTCTGTATTTTATCACTCTTCTATTCTCTCAGTAGAACAAGCTGGCCAGGCCAGAAACTAAATGCAACAGACTAGTTCTGAAAATTCTGGTTAATGAAGAATACTTTATTATTTTGAAAATTATTTTTTTTAACAGGTTTCTAATTTCATATACAAAGGTCAATTATTTATCATCGCATAATGTTTAATTTTAAAACTACCAAACTACACAACACTGTGAACATCGATCGACCTTTAAGTCAGAGCACATACTAAAACATCAAATCAGGATCTACAAGCGATCAAATCAGGATCTACTACCATCCAATCAGGAGCTACAAGCGATCAAATCAGGATTTACTAGCCATCAAATCAGGATCTACAAGCCATTAAAGCAGGATTTATATCGGGTATTCTTCGGATTTTAAGCAGAAAACAAAAACGTTTATTTGTGCTCTCTTTATTTGACAGAAGACCAATGTCTTTGTCCAATGTTTTTCTTAAGATTTTTCACGAAAAGAAAAAAAAAGCCCCTAATTTACCTGCATGTTATATGACATAAAAACTGGGATCTGTGCTCTTTGTTTTCTTCTCCAGCTTTCAAGCAAAAGATAGATCCTATTAATAGCCAATTGACACATGACCTTGACCTTATCCTAAACGAGATAAGGGTGTTGCTACACGCGCCATTTAATACTATCGGATTACACGGTTCCGTTACATACATAAGCTGACAACGATCTTATGTAAACGATTTTCTTGACCCCCATCGGTACTATAAAACTCAGGCCGTCGTTTTAATATGCAACACCTTTGTGATCATCACTGACTTTATGTATACCAATCTTATCTGACACAGCCATTGTCTGTTAAAATCTTCTATTGCAATTAAATTCATGGTAAAAGCGATTGCAGGGAGCGTTTGTTTCTTCTAATAATTTTCGCAATGGAGAGTGTTGATAAAATATTTCTTTCAAGATATCCACGACAGTGTTTCTGCGTTTGATTTGGTTTTCAATCAGGCCTAAGGCACCGATTGGAAGAGCAGGTAAACATTTGCAAATCACCTGACCGTAACACAAAAGAGTGGAACAATTAAAATCATGCTTAAATCTGACGCCTATAAAGTCAAGCATTAATGTGTTGTATACATGAGCAATCGTGTATTTATATAGTAATACACAGTTGGCATTAGATAATCCATTTGTTTCCTGTATTTTTCAGAAACTTGTAGAAAATTTGAAAGCCAAAGACCACCGAATTACAGAATCGGCTTCATATATTGGAGTTACTGAAGGTATATTAGTAACAGATGGACAAATAGAAGCAGTGGCAGATGAAAGAAAAAAACCCGGGAAGCCAAGTTATGTGTATCGTGACATTCCCAAAACAAAATAGTGTTTAATTATTATCCATTGACATCGAATATGATACAAATGCAGTACAAATATTGAATACGTAGAGACAAGATGGCAAAACAGATGACTAATGCATACATTTAAATATCAAGGGACAATTGTCTCTAAATTTACAGTCAATGCTATGTTCATTTTACTGAGGTTAGAAAAGTTTCCGAATCCCATAAATAACGCTCTTCTTTATTTTCCAAGAAAAATGAAAATGTAATGAAGAAAAATGAAACAAGCAAGACCCTAAAAGATGTTTTGTACGAGTCTCTTCTAAGCTAAACCACGAGTAATAAAACGATGCTTATCCCATCTCATAATAATTTTTACTCTCCTTTGTGAGACCACCAATTAATTGCATAAGAAGTGACCTGGTACTAAGGAATCCAAGATACAGCAAAAATTCGCACGAATAACAGTATAAAGTTAATGAAAAATATGCCCCTTGAAATCTTTAAGTTTCCTGAATTTTAGGTTTACCAATATCTTGGACTGTAAATTATTCACTCAGATATTTTTTTTTTTGTATTTCCATATAATTAGTCACATAGATTTAGTTACTGGTGAATGCAAAGTTACATAATTTTAGTTTTGGGATATGGGATAGCATGTTGTCCGTTAGAACGAGTCAGTTTTTGCTACTCCTCCTAAACTATTAGCACGAGTGCCATGAAACTTCACAACGCAATCACTAAATTATTTTGGTTCTAAATGGCGCTGCTCGGAAAATCCAATATGGCTGCCATATAAGCTCTCTTGAAAAATCTTTGTATCACTACTTCTCCTGACGAGAAAGTCATATTTGCCGTGCAGTTTTCAATAAAGGATTTTTTATGATGTCAAGTTGCTCCTAAATAAAAATAGTGCTGATCTGATCTTAAATATGACCGCTATAATGGTTATCTTGAATTTTGCTATCAATAATTCTAATGGATAATTACATTATCATTTTCACTGACATATTGCTCATGATGTCTAGTTGGTTCTAAATAAAATTTGTACCAATGTAACATCAAGTTAAGCTGCCACATCAGCTTTCTTGGAAATCTTTTATCATTTCACATGAGTGGAAAGTCACGTCGACCTCATTTTTGCACGAAAAGACTTTCTTAGCTATCTAGGTGGTCCTCAATGAAAATTATGCCGATCTGCATGTCAATACGACTGGTACAACGGTCATACTGAAAATCTTTTTATCGCTAATCCCCGAAGCAATGGTAGTATCAAAATGGAGTTTTTACCAAATGACTTCTTGACGGTCTTCAATTAAAATGGTGCTGCTCATACATCCGCTTTCCAATTATTCAAAAACATATTATCACTATTGGTTGGTCCTAATTGATCCTAAATGGAAATGGTGTCAGTCTGGTAAAAAACATATGGCCACCGTGTCAGCCAGCTTGAATATATTGTTATTGTTCTTTTCTGATAATGGAAAATCATATCAACATGCGATGTCCACCAGAAGATGTTTCATGTTGTTTTGTTGATCCTAAATGATGCATTGCTGGTCATAATGAAGCTATTGGCAAATTTAACTTTCACAGCAGTCAATTTGAAATATTTTTTTACTAAAGGATGTAGAGATTGTTTGAATACTCAACATTTAAAAGGAAATAATTGTCTTATCTTGAATTCCTGGACATTAATTTCAGCCAGTATAATACAATTATGTCCCTTTGTGGGACTCTTGTTAAAAGAGATTACTTTTGTTTGATAGATGTACACACTATCACATTTAAAAAAATGGCAACCAGCCGGTCCTTTTTTTCTTTTCTTTTGTATGCATATAGCTTAGATCACGTTCTTTTTGCAAAATTTTTAAAATAATGTGACGGATTGTCAATATTGTAATTTTTTTTCTTCTGCAAATCTGCATTTTAGTGTTTCTTACGATGAGAACTCTGCTACAGTTTGAATTTAGCCTTGTTTTAATATTTTATTACAAAAACGTTTTAGTAATGTCCTTCACATCACTTTTCGCAACAAATAATTGTGTCCGTAATATTGTACAGTGTGATGTAAACATAAGAATATTCGGTAATCTCACGGTCTTTCTTTGTGCATCTAATTTTTCATGGAAAATTATTTGGTTTCTGATTTATAATAAATTGATTGACTTGTAGTCATGCCGTACAAGTGTTGTTATAACAGATTTGGTTAATAGAAAAATATAAATATATTTGTTGATATTGAAATAAAAGTCACAGTAGCCATCACTATGTGCATGCATCATTAACTTCGTAATTTCTTCACAGTTGGTGGAAGTGAGCAAAAATGTCACTTGGTTAAATACACAAAAAGAACCAAAGAAAACCATTCTCAAAACACTCTCCACTCCTCAATCAAGAGCACCCCCTGCCACAAAACCCACACGTTTTGAAACAGTGAAAATAATTTAGATCAAATTTGAAGTCAACAATACCATTGTGGCAAGAGAGCATAATGACTTCGTCTGTATGAGGAGACATTAATGCACTTTATGGTGTATAAAGAAAATTTCCAATTCACATTCTAAGGGTTTTATATTTCTTGAATAAAAAAAAATGGATAGTTACGGCTGTTGTGGTTTCATTCGTTATTAGTAATATTAGTCATATTTTGATTTAGTTTTGTAAGTCTTTATAATTTCTTTGTACCAGGTAGAATGCATGAATTCACGTGTACTTTATGCACGTGTGTGTATGTGTGTGTCTTTTATTTCCAAAGTGTTTCTAAAAAAACAGATGCACTTATCCGGGCTATACACGTAATTGTAAGGGACCGATAAACGAGGGAGATAGTAATTCCATGTACAGTGAAGGACAAGAATTATAGATTACTGCATTTGTATGGGAAAATATGAACGAGTTTTTCGATGGTTATACTGCACGACCTTGGGAGTGCAGTATATCCATCCGACAAAACGAGGTCATATTTTCCCATACAAATGCAGTAACCTTTTTATTATATGCTCATTTTCTTATTCTTCCCAATACATGAATATATAAACAAAGATACACTACAATAAACAAAGTAACCGAATGTATGCCGTTTTCAAACTAAATATACAAGCCTAGCTGCATCATTACACAACTGGCACACGTAACTCAGCCCAGACAAATTTGAAGTTGGTCGCGCGCTAGCTGTAAGTTTCGAAAGAAAATGGCGTTTGTTCTACTTAAAATTGAAATTTTGAGTACTATTATTAATGAATACACATTGTAACAACTTTTCCATTTCATCTGGAATGAATACGTTTTGGTATTTTTGTCGATTCAACGCAATTTTGTGATTATGGTCAGGATTTATCTACATAAAGTAACTTACAACGGATTCCAGCAGCGTCTGCCGGTTTAATGGTATTGAAGTGTGTTGACATCGACATGTATGTTTCTGTTCTGTCGTTGAATGATTCGGATCATAATGTGGGAAATTTATGAAGCATTTCAATTGCAATTACCGAAAAGATGATGTGGAATTTAATGTTTATTTCATTTTGAGTGCAGTAAGGAGGATGTAAATGCACTTGGAATATACTCAAAATTACAGTACAATTTCGAACTGTGATCAACCTTGAGAATCCATGATATGGCTCATGTAATTCGGTTTTGCAGAATCAAGAAAGTACATTTTGAGTAAATTCAAGCCGTAAAATTTTAAGTACATTTTTGCCATTTTTTATTACCAGATAAAGAAGACAGTTTATGACTTATTACTTGCGTGCTATTATGAAGACCTGTATGGCGTCTTTAGGTAGCCTAAATTTTAATTATTGTATCAAAAAAGTTAACGCGGAATGTGCCAAAGCAGTTTGTATGTGTCAGTCTTTGAAACATTGAATGGTATGTGGCAGTCCATGAAATATCTGCTTTAGTTCATGCATAAAAAATTGTTTACGTTAGAAAATAGTTCCTTTTTCATGTGCATATAGTATGAATTCTGCACGAGGTGTGCAATATCTGCAAATACTGAACGATTCTCGCAATGTAAAGTTAAAAGAGAAATAAATGAGCATTTAATATCATGTTATATCCGACATGCAACAGGTACCTCACAGTATCCGAATAAATTGATGTGTTACGTTTTAAATCTATTAGTCACTGAATATATATTACACTGAATACACAACCAGTTCACTAAATAGCACATGTACAGAGAAGGTTGTATGCAAACGTAGTTAGCGCTATATGAGCATTTTTAAGTTCTTGACACCACAAAAAATAGTCATTAAGACTGAGTTCAAGAAACTACAATCACATTCAATCATATAGCTCTTAAAAAGTCCGTGATATTAAGTTGATTAGCATGGTGCACGTTGACAAATTATGCAATCCTGCGTTGATTAGCATGGTACACGTTGACAAATTATGCAATCCTGCGTTGATTGGTATGGCACAAGTGGATGTTTTTACAAGGTCCTGAGATTAAAACACCCTTAAGTAAATGTTATTTGCCTGCGTTATGATCATTACCTTCTCTCACGATGGATAATTAGTGAACAAGTTTTGTTGCTATTGTGGAACGAATATATATATATATATATATATATATATATATATATATATATATATATATATATATATATATATATATATATATATATGTGTGTGTGTGTGTATGTATGTATGTATGTATGTATCAGTGATATACTACGAGATTTATACATTTTTAATTAAAAGGAAACGAGGCTTGCCGATTTTCCTTTTAATGAAAACCTTATTCAGCGAGTAGTATATCATTGATACAGCGTACATATTGTACATATATTTATTTATATCACATACAATATTTGCCCTTTTAACGGAGTTGAGATTCTCTCCAGGCAGCTGTGTGACTGAGTGAATGAACTCCACACGTCCCCGAGTGTGTCCGCTACAAAATGTTGTTCTATGTCTTTTGAGCTATTCACAATCACCTTTGTCTATTGATAAGTTGATTATTTTCCTTTTTAGTTTCTATTTCTCTTCACGTTAATTAAATCGATATAAGAAACACTTATGATTTAAACATAAAAGATGGTTTTAATGATAAATGTAGAGCACTACAATCACATGGTTAGTTATGCCATTCACATGAACGCTGCCATTCACGTACCGGCTCATGGAAATTAATGTGGAATAGAAACTAAGCGAAATGACAAACAAACAAGAGATAAATAAAATAGTTTAATATATTTACAGTTGCTATAAGTCATTATTCTAATTGACATATCAGTGCCACCGACCATAAAGTCTCTCTCTCTCTCTCTCTCTCTCTCTCTCTCTCTCTCTCTCTCTCTCTCTCTCTCTCTCTCTCTCTCTCTCTCTCTCTCTCTGGTCTGTTTGAATTATTAACTCTCACTTTGTTTGTCTCTATTTGTGCGTGTCTCTCTCTCGTCAGTTTGATATTAAAACTCTCTCTCTCTCTCACACACACACACACACACTCAAACACACATACATCCTTTGCTCGGTTTGACTAACTTTTACCTTCATTCAAAACTCCAGAGATATCGTGGGGATTACACAAACGAAAATCTTCAACGTTTGTCATTTCGTAGATATTAACCCGTATCTTGCTACTATGAGAGAGAGAGAGAGAGAGAGAGAGAGAGAGAGAGAGAGAGAGAGAGAGAGAGAGAGAGAGAGAGAGAGAGAGAGAGAGAGAGAGAGAGTTTAAATGCATACAACTAAGTAAAATACAAAACTGTAAAGCGCATTTATAAAAATAAATACATATAAAACTTGCGCTATTATTAATCTTTATTTATTATCATCATCTTATGTCCTCAACAAAACGATACATTGATTTGGGTGTTCTGCATGAAAGTAAGCTAATCGTGCTTTTTTGGTCTTGCTTACACAATATGCCTCGTGGCATTATTGTGTGTGCAATGACCTAAAGTCCGAAGTTTTAGAACACAGGAGGAAGTCAACTTAAACTGTTGAATTAAGTGCAAGAATTAGAAAGTCAAAAAGTTACTTTTCATTAATTTGTAATGAAATTAAGGAAACAAAATGATAACGAAGCAAATTAGTTTTGTCCATATACTACTGTTAGTGTATAAGCAACATTTTACACCTTGACATAGATATGGTGGGATGACACAAACGAAAGTCTTCTACGTTTGTATGCAAGGGTATGCGAATAACGTTGGTATCTATGTTGAGAATATGCAACGTGCATTTTTAAAATAGCTCACTTTCATGTTTCAGCTACACAGCCAAAATTAAATCCTACAATAATAATCACTATATGGTACACCAAATATTTAATTTTACTTTACGAAACAAAGTCCTTTATAACTTTATAAAACTTGTCTCTAGTATGTCAGTTTATCTAGCTGTGTTGCAATAAAAGATCCGCACATGAATATTCTGTAAGAAGAAATATTTTGTATGTGTCCTATTGGCGAGTTGATTCTGGTCATACGAAGTGGGTGCAGCCCGAGTTAAGTGATTCAGGACTTCAATTCGATTATTGTCAGTCTAAAAAGGTGTGGTCACGAGCAATTGCTATGTTGAGGAAATTCGTGTTTCGTGTATACCTGGTCAAAAGATTACTCAAAGTAGTTTCTTTAATGTTTTTCAACAATCATGATTGAACACTGCCATCAGTGTGATCAACATTATATTCTTCAGTGAAATAATGGTGGATATCGTGGGTAATCCTTCTCTACACAAAACTATTGCGATTATTCACAATGGTTTTAAACATGCCAGTACTTTTTCAGAATTTCTAATGTCAGTTTCTGACAAGGTGCTTACATCTTTGCTCAGACTGCACACGTTTTTCCTGGTAAGAGCAGCAATCACAGCATGTTATCGTTCCAGAAACCTTTCAGTCATGCTGCTGCATCGAGTATAAACATCTTGAAATTGTTTGTGCTTTGTTAAGTTTATTGCTCAATTTCGCGTCTGAATTTTCCTACAGAAATTGCACTGCGGTGAATAAAGCTTACAAGACTTCTGATCCTTCCAGGAAGTTCGCAAACAGCTTTGATTTGCAGGCTTCGGTGTTGATAATTTAATTTGTATGCATAGCAGCCAATATGTTGCTGATGTGTTGCTTCTAATGATACTACAGGAATGTCTGTAGCATCGTTCTTAAAAAGATTTTTGGGTACATATGAAAAAATATTTTGCCAGTCGATTTTATATCAGCTTAAATCACAATGGTTAGACTTGCAAATTTTCTTTAGATACATGAGACAATTCCTAAGCTTGATAATTGCAATCGGTAAGCCTCGTTTCATTTATCTCATAACAATAATTTTCCTACGAATGCAATCAGCATTATGAGTGAAGTCCGATGTAATTACTTTGTAATCACTGTAGTTGACCTGTTCATAGCATTCCGTGTAAATCACAGTTATAAATTCAATTATTACATTTCTCAGATTCGTTAGACGGCCTCAGATTAGGTTTGGTGAAAAGGATAAGCAAGTATATCGAAGGTTGTCATAGATCTGCAAAATAGAATGCTGCTCCTCTAATTTTATTCCAGTCAGTATGACTGTGTGAAAATTAATTGGTCAGCTTCCAGCTCAAAAATCCAGATTACGACGTTTATATTTTTGAATTACCTTAAAAAACGACGGATCTCTCTTGCACAAACCTTTCTGAGCTTCAAACGATTTTTCAGTATATTAAACACACTGAATGAATTAATGCCTGTGATATAGAAATATTTCACTGTGTATGGAGCATCAGTTACCTCCCTTACAGCAGCCACTACCTCCATCAACAATCGCATTCGCTGTCTTGCAGAACGCGGGTTGTCTTCCGCAGATTAGCGACCATCTTACAAATGTTTAAAGCACCTCAGAAGTGTAGGATATCATCAGACTTTCATCCGTAAACTTCATCCGTGTCGGCCTTGATATCAGTGGGGTATTACCTGAAAACCCCGAATGTTACATTTTAGAGTATGATCAGTGCCCATTAGCAGAATTGTACTCCTTTTCAGATACTTTTAGTTAGTAAAATATTATGTCCTGGGTGCTTCGCGCACGGCTGCAAAGAAAATAAGTTTGTTTTTTTTTACCCTCGGTAGGTTTTCAATTTTTTACCGTTTCAAAGAAACAAAACTATTACAAAATATTCAGAACTTTCCAAATATCCATCGTGTACTTATTTATCTACTTATCTCTGGTCTCTAAGTTTATCATAAATTTAATCACAGTTTTTCTAAAATTTCTAAAGGAACTTGAGCAGCTTTGATGAATCTGGCAGAAAATCAACGCATTTTATGTTATGTAACAAACATCACAATCTATACGATTTTTTTATGAGGGCCTTTCATCATACATGCAAAATCCGTGTTTTATTTGTCTTGATTCTCACCAGAGACCCTGCCCCAGTTGCTCTGACACTGCACCAAGTCAACTATGTTGTAGATTGGTGTCCTAAACTTCTCGAACACAGGTGAGTCTTTTCCATCGGATTGACTTAATAACAACGAACACTAATGGAATTCAAGCCCTATGTGAAATCTCTTCAACTGAAGAAAAAGATTTACCTCACTTCGTACACAAAACAAATCGTCGAATGTTAAAACACGTGCACTGTATAGAAACTAAGTCAACTAAACACAAGCAGTGACAAGAACAACCACATTTATTGTATCTATGTGTGTCTGTCTGTGTCTGTATGTATGTGTGTGTGATTTGGATTTTTAACGTAGCTATAATAAATTTCTAGTCATATCGCAAGGGGGTCTTCATTAAGGCTGTTAATAGTGATGTCTAGCACTGGGCATCATGCTACGGACATGTACCATCATGTCCTATCCAGTCACATTATCCTGACACCAGGATGAGCGAGGCAGCTGTTAGTACCATACTTATAAGTCTTTGGTATGAGTCGACCGGCTTCGAACCCATGACCTTCCGCATTTCAAGCGGACGCTCTAACCAGTTAGGTTAACAGAGTGGTCCAGATTTTATGACATTTGTGGCGGATAGGTACATGATGAATACATATATAAGTAAAGGATATCGAAGAATTGCATCGAATGTCAGCGATATCTGCCAAAACTTGCAAAATTGTCTTTTAATTACTTAAATCGGCAGAGGAAGAAGCCATACCATATGAATAGAAGTATGATAAATAATATAAAGACTTATGATTTAAATTTTATTTTTGGATTTGGAGAAACAAATAAACTTCACTTTCTTCCCATACAAAAAATACAGCATTGCTTTTTTCCAGACTAAAATAATATTTGATAACACAGGAGATTTATATCTTTTTTTTAATTTAACGCCAATTTTCAGCAAATGGCGGTCAGAATAATATGTGGATGAAAATCCTGTGAAGAGACAACAATACACGGGAAAGCTTCCTCACACATCCACGCTGGCCGAGTCGACACTATTGAAGTGAGCGCTTTAGACAACTCCGGCCCCCGATTCCACCCAGTAAGAAAATGCTAATAGCTTACAAAGTCTTCTGCAAATAGACCCTTTTTACACTTATAATCATTTTTTTTCCGACAATACCTTTCTGGTCTAAGGAAGATTTTAAGACATGATCAACGAGGTTGTCTATTACAAGCAATGGACATATTTAAGGAAGATTTTAAGACATGATCAACGAGGTTGTCTATTACAAGCAATGGACATATTTAAGGAAGATTTTAAGACATGATCAACGAGGTTGTTTATTACAAGCAATGGACATATTTAAGGAAGATTTTAAAACATGGTCAATAAAGTTGTCTATTACAAGCAATGGACATATTTAAGGAAGATTTTAAGATATGTTCGACGAGGTTGTCTAATGGACATATTTAAGGAAGATTTTAAAACATGATCAATAAAGTTGTCTATTACAAGCAATGGACATATTTAAGGAAGATTTTAAAACATGGTGAATAAAGTTGTCTATTACAAGCAATGGACATATTTAATCCAAGATAGGATGCTGCTAAAATTCTTTCCTAATTATTTGCACAGGTGCCAACTTCTTAATGCTTATCTCATTATTTATGTATTTTTGATTGTCTTTTCAGCTGCATATTCTTGGATTAATAGTTCATTAGCTAAGAGAGAAATATATGTGTATTTCAAAGAGTCTGATGTGTAGGTAAATTCTGGTTGCTTAAGTGCTAGGATCTCAAGGATTACTCATCATTTTGAAGAATAAACCTTTAAATCAACACCAAATGGAAACTTCTGCCACCTCACGATGTAGTGGAGAAAATACGTGTTGCAAAACACTTGTGTCTGGCTATAATTCATGAGTCGAGAAAACATCATACTTCGAAGTCATCTTCTCCAATGCCTCCCTTTGCATAAATAGCCAGAAACAGCCTGTTTAAAAGATAGAGAAAATTCATATATATATATATATATATATATATATATATATATATATATATATATATATATATATATATATATATATATATATATATATATATATATATATATATATATATATATATATAGTTACGTATATGTGATTAAATTGATTGTGTGTAAGGTATAAAAAATTAAATTTTTGTTTCATTGTTGTATTTAATTATTTAATTGCAATGAATATTTTTTCTCGGATTCGGGATTATATTCTCAGTATTGAGATATATTTTTTCACAAAGTTGTTTATTTAAGACGAAATAGTAATATGTGAGATTGACATTGAGTTTGTCTTACCTTGATAAAAAAATCAACAGAAAGTTAAAATGATTGGTCAGCATCACGGACATACTTCCATCGCATGATCACTGTTTGTAAACAACCTTTTTATGATTGTTTTTTTAAGTGGGTTTATGCTGGACGACGTGACAAAACTAGTGTAGTCAGAGACCACATGACCAATCTCGCGAGACTCGAAATGAGGTTTCGGAAAATTAAATACGCATTCTAATATTGCTTTGGGCAGATTAATTCAATACAATAAAGGTACAAGGTGTATGTATTAATTTTAATTTGTTGCCAAGACTGTTTGTCATTTGACTGAATTTTGGATTTAATAATTTATTCACCTGGACACACAAAAAGTTGACTTTCTTATTAAAAATAAAACCTGAAAAATATTCATGGAAATTTATTCTGTTATTTTTCGAAAACAAAGACCGTGACTCAAATGAGGAATTATTGTTATTCATACGTTGGACTGCATCTGTCGTCAGCACCATCTATGTTCATAAGTCGTAGGGACTAAAACCTGGATTCTTTTGAGACTAGTTAGTGAGAGGACTTGTGTTTTTAGTCTTAGAGATTTTTTGGAATATATTCACTAACTATAAGTCCTATTTACCAATTTTTACATTGTTGTCTAGGGAAATACATTGTTCTGTTAAAATTTACAAAGTGTGTTGGCTTTCACTCTTTTCTTTGTTACTGAGTTCGAGCCCTTGTCACATTAAAAAATGAAAATTGGACGCTCGTCCTGGAATATATGAATTCTGGTTAAAGTTTTCAGAAATTTGTTTTTTGCAATTTAAATTCACCTAGTTTCTAAATCCCAAATACTATTTTACATTTTATTTTGAAATCTTAAGTGAAAATAACAGGCTTTCATTTGCAATGTCATCAAAAGTAGAAACTTTTCTTTCTAATCCAGCTAAACAGCAGTTGGTTAGTCTTAAGAGAGATGAGTTGCTTTAACTTGCCAGAATGTACGATCTTTCTGAAGCAAAATCTTCCTTAACGAAACGAGAAATTAAAAATTATTTTCATCCAATATTTGGCTATGAAAAGTATTTGAAAAAAGTATTTTGGCATCAGTCAGTAAGTCTATGACAGACGCTGACGTTAGAGCAATGGAAATAAAAATGAAATTCATAATGGAGTTACAGAGGCTTTAGCTTTAGAGATAAGAAAAAGAGAAACAAATGCAGAGAAAAAATTGCAATTGCAATTTGAGAAAGACAGACAGGAGAGGGAGAAAGATAAACAATTCTAATTTGAGAGAGAGAGAGAGAGAGAGAAGGGGGAAGGGGGGAAGACAGACAATTACAATTTGAATAGGGGAGAAAGAGAAATAGAGACAGGACAGGAAGAAAGATCAGCAATTACAGTTTGAAAAAGAGGAGAGAGAGAGCAGATGAAGGAAGATAAACAATTACAATTTGAAAAAGAGGAGAGAGAAAGAGAGACAGATGCAAAAAGATAAGGATGAAAGGGAATTTCAATTAGAATGAAAGAAATTGGGCTGGCAAGTAGAAAGCACGATTCCACTTCACATACAGATTCAAGTTTTGACATTGTAAGAAATATTATGGCAGTTACCGCTTTTAGAGGAAAATAAGTAGACAAAAATTTTCCTCTATTTTAAAAGCTGCAGAAACTTTGGAATGGCCAATGGAGTATTGGACTCAGCTACTACAGTGTGTACTCGTTGGTAAAACTAGTGATATTTACCATTCTCTGTCAGGACAACATAGTTCATATTATGATTTGGTTAAGGAGTGCATATTAAGGGATTCTGCGTTAGTCCAAAAGGCTTATCGGCAAAAATTCAGAAACTAAAATAAAAAAGAAGCTAAGCAGGCTTATATTGAATTTGCTAAAGAAAAAGAATAGTTATTTAAGAAATGGTGCTTACCAAAGAAAGTTGAACATGATTTTGAAAGTCTTGAACAATTTGTGTTGCTTGAAGAATTAAAAAACTGTGTTTTTAATGATATTAAGAATCATCTTGAAGAGCATAAGATTTAAACCTTGGAAAATACTGCTCTTGCTGCCGATGAGTACTCCTTGACTCATAAAGTAAGCAAAATATTTTCTCAGCAGTCTAATATTAGAAAGGTATTTCAGCCTAATACGACTCTCAGTAAAACTCAATCTGGAACAAATTCTAAAAATCAAGCCTCTGAGAGACTTTATTCAAATTCCTTGTCCCTGCAAGAAAAAAGTGCACGTCATTTCTGATTGCTTCAGATTGAAATATATGGATCTGAATCAAGATAGACCTGTCTCAAATATTCTTATTCTCAAGAGTCCGAGGTCACGGTCATGTACTGAAAGCAATAAATTTGTTGGGTCTAATAAACCCCAGTCTGATTTTTATCATGGAGAAGTATGAACCATTCATGTCGAAGGGTTCTATATCACTCTTGGGTGATTTGGTCAATCTTAAAGATTTAAGAGATACAGGAGCTTAACAGAGTCTTTTAGTGTCAGGTGATTTGCCTTCTTCTGAAAAGTCCTGTTTTAATGAGAGTATTCTCCTTTAGGGAGTAGAGTGCGGCTTTGTTAATGGTCCTATCCATTCTGTAAAGTTGTCATCAGATTTAGTTTCAGGACCTGTGACCGTCGACATAGTGCATAACCTACTTGATGAGGGCATTCATATGTTGCTAGGCAACGACCTAGCTGGAGACAAGGTTGTGGTTAATCCAATTGTAACTGAAAAACCTTTGGATCAGAAACTTGATCCAATTGAAAAAGAATAACATGATTTATACCCAGCTTGTACAGGTACAAGAGCTATGGCAAAGGAAGATATTCCATTTAGCTGACACATGTATTGAACAGGCTTTTGATGAGGTCATTTTCACTTCTAATTTGAATCAATCTGGTGGTATTGATCACAGTTATCCTCTTTCAAATGATCATTCTCTTTTATCTAATCAGGGTGATACACGACAATCACTTGTCAACGAACAGGAAAAAAGGTCATGAGATCTCTTGTTTGTTTCAGAGGGTCGTTAGTGAAATTGAAGCAACTGATGTACCTGTCTGTTACTTCATTAAAAATGGAATTCTTATGAGAAAATGAAGACCTTCCGAGGTACCTGCTAATGACGAGTGGTCAGTGAATTATCAGATAGTAGTCCCCAAAACTTACAGACATAACATACATAATTTGGCCCATGAAACTCCTCTGGCTGGTCATTTAGGGATGAATAAAACTTATAACAAGATCTTAACTTACTTCTATTGGCCAAAAATCAAAAGTGATGTTTGCAAATTTTGTAGATCTTGTCATACTTGTCAAATGGTAGGAAAACCCAAAGAGAAGATACTTATCTAAAACCAATTCCTGCATTTGACGAACCATTTAGCAGAATTATGGTAGATTGTGTTGATCCATTACCTAAGACGAAGTAAGGCAGTCAATTTGTGTGGACCATATTGTGTGAGACAACAAGATTCCCAGAAGCAATTCCTTTGAGGAATGTTAAAACCGAAAACCAAAGCTATAGTAAAAGGTTTAATACAGTTTAGTTACACAATCTGGCCTTCCCAAATCTGTCTAATCGGATCAAGGGTCAAATTTCATGTCTGGAATTTTTCAGCAAGCTATGCGAGATTTGGGTATTAAACAATTTAAATCCTCTGCCTATCATTCTGAAAGCCAAGTGGCCTTAGATATATTTCATCAGACTTTAAATAACATGATTCGGTCTTATTGCTTTGATACTAGCAAAGATTGGTATAAAGACATTCATTAACTTTTATTTGTTATAATGGAGTCCGTTCAAGAATCATTAGGATTCAATCCCTTTGAACTAGTTTTCGAACATACTGTGTGTGCACCTTTGAAATTGTTGAAGGAAAAACTTCTTTCAAATGAAGATATTGAGCTCATTCTTCTTGACTATGTTTCTGATTTTAAGTACAAATTGTCAAAGGCTTGTGAAGTCGCAATAGCAAATCTGCTATCTACTCAATCCAGAATGAAATCAAGATATGATAAAAACTCAAGGGATAGGAGTTTTCAGCCTGGTGATAGAGTTCTAGCTCTCTTGCCCATTCCACAAAATCTCCTTCAGGCCAAGCATTATGGTCCATACACGGTTGAAAAGAAAGTAAATGATTTGAATTACATCATCAATACTCCTGACAGGCGAAAACAAAAACAACTTTGCCACACTAACATGTTAAAGGAGTATATTGAAATAGATATCCCAGTAAATCACAGAATTAGTGTAGTGGTACCTGTCCCACAAACTGAGGATTTATGTGAAGAAATTCAATTGGACACCGTTGAACTTGGAACAACAAATCTTCGAAACTCGGAAATTAAAAATGATCTAGTCAAAAGACTTTCACATTTGCAACAAGAAGAAAAAAAAATAACTTAAACAGTTATTCTTCTAATATGAACACTTGTTTCCGGATATTTCTACAAGGACAAACAAACTTTTTCATGACGTTGAAATGTTGATTCAAAACCTGTAAAACAACACCCATGCAGGATGAACCCTCTCAAACAGGAATACTTGAAAAAGGAAATTCAGTATTTGCATGAGAACGATTTCATAGAGCCCAGTAAAAGTAGTTCACCATGCATACTTGTTCTTAAACCGGATAAAACTTTCCCTATGTGCACTGATTATAGGAACGTGAACAGCATGACAAAACAGATTAATTTCCGTTACCAAGGATAGATGATTGCATTGATAAAATAGGAAATGCCAAGTGCATCACCAAATTTGAACTTCTAAAAGGATAGTAGCAAATTCCACTTACGGAAAGAGCTAAATAAATTACTTTCGGTATGGATAAGTCTGACGCTTACATTGATGACGTTATTATTTACAAAGACACCTGGAAAAGACATCTAGCCACGATTCAGAAATTCTTTGAAAGATTCACTGATGTTAATTTGACAACCGATTTATCTATGAGTTCTGCCGTGTATGTGTGACTTACTTAGGAGATATTGAGAGACATGGTCAAGTAAAATCTATTGATGAAGGTTATCTCTGATTTTCCTGTGCCTGTCAGTGAAAAGAAATTAATGCGATTTTTCAGTATGGATACTAACGAAAGTTTTGTTCCATTTTTTGCCAATATTGCTGAACCTCTGACAAATTTGTTAATTAAGAGAAATACGTTTCTCTGGACAGAAAAATGTCAGAAAGCTTTCAATATGTTAAAAGCAATACTCAAAAGTGAGCCGGTACTAACAGCTTCATATTTCAATCAGTCTTTAAATTTTCGGTGGATGCAAGTGATGTTGGGGTTGGAGCAGTATTAATACAAGAAGTCAGTAATGACATTGGTCACCCAGTGTGCTATTTCTAAAAAATAAATAAATAGGCACCAAAAGAAATTACTAAACAATCGAGAAGTGTTTAGCTTTAATTTTGGCATTGCAACATTTTGAGGTTTACATTATTAGCTCGGCTCCTTCTCCGGTTGTTGTGTATAGTGATCACAACCATCTTACGTTCATTGACAAGATGAAAAATGCAAATCAAATATTATTAATGTGGAATTTGTTTTTGCAAGAGTATAATCTGAAGATCAGGCACATGAAAGGAACAGACAATTTGATTGCAGATGCACTTTCCCGTATATATAAATATTATTTCACATACACTTTATATAATTTATAAGAATATTCTTATGTGATATTCTTTACCGCATGTATAAATTACAGATGGTAAAAATAAATCTTTGTTATATAAATATTTAATTTTTCGTTATGGAGAGAGGTGGTATGTATATTCGATTCAATTGCTTGTGTGTAAGGTTTAAAAATATTATTATTTTATTTTTGTTTTATTGTATTTAATTGTAATGAATATTTAATCTCGGATTCGGGATTCTATTTTTAGTAGCGAGATATATTTTTATAACAAGGTTGTTTGTTTATTTAAGATGAAAAACTAAAACGTGAGAATTGCCACTGAGTTAGTCTTACCTTGGCAACAAAATCAACAGGATGTTAAAATGATTGGTCAGCATCATGGACATACTTTCATCGTGTGATCACTTTTTGTAAACGACCTTTTTATGATTGGTTTTTAAGTGGGTCTATGCTGGAAAACGTGACAAAACTAGTGTAGTTAGAGACCAAATGACCAGTCTCGCGAGACTTGAAATGAGGTTTCGATAAATTAAATACACATTCTAATATTGTCTTTTAAAACAATAGATAGTCATATAACACTTTGCATTAACGAATTTTAATGGTATTCAAACTCGCTTTTCTTCTGCATTGTCTGAAGTGTAACAAGCTACGGGTGATTTGCAACCAGAGGAACATGAAGCTTGTTCATTTTAAGAGGGTTGTTGTACTATGCGATTCATGCTAAATGGGAGGAACAGGATAAAAGCCAAGAAGATACGATAAATGTACTTGAAATGTGCTTTCCGTTTATATTGGGATGAATTTCATTTTAGGATTATTGATTTTAAGTGAATCTCACAATTTCGTTTTAGCATTTTATTAATCGGGCTCCCCTTGGCGATAGTGTCCACAAGCCAAAGTATTCGTATCTCGCTAAAAATGTCTTGATGGCTTATCAATGATAATTGTTATCACCGTTGAGTAGACAGATCGCCGTAAAATTAGTACATTTTTCTTGAGTATTAAAACAATGTTTTTGGAAAACAAAATGTTTGTCAGTGCATATAATGTATTATCACACTGAATCTTGAAAAATTTAAAATCCTTTATAATCTACGTACCTATTGCGCCTTTATATCCTCTTCCTACAAGCCTATTTGGTCTTTATATTCTCTTCCTATGTACCTATTGTACCTTTAAGTTCTCTTTTTACGTGCCTATTGAACCTTTATATTCTCCTCCTACCTGCCTAACGGGTCTTTATATTCTATTCCTATTTGGTCAAACCTAAATTCTGATAAGTAGTTTGCATTTCACTGCATGTCCAAATAGTATAATCAGTATTTTAACTGACTACTGTTAACGCCAGGCATTTATTGTATTAATCATGATGTAGTGTTAACGGACCATTGAAACTATAATATCATAATGTACGCAGTACAGCAACTTTACTATATATATATATATATATATATATATATATATATATATATATATATATATATATATATAAATTTTTCTATATATATATATATATATATATATATATATATATATATATATATATATATAGATGCAATAAACTGACGACGAACAGTACGAAACTAGTAACTAACTAGCCTAAGCGCTTTCGACTCTTAATGAGTCTTTTTCAAAGGCAAATACAAAACATAGTTACGACAAACAAATAAACACAAAAACGTTGCGTTTGTAAACCTCTACATTTCTATCTTCACATGTGCTAAAACTATAAATACAACCAGCTTGTATAGACTAGTTGCGGAAACTGAAAACGTTGTATAATTCCCTAAAAGTCTACAAGCCAAAGCGACATCTATTTTTATTTTGTGTACATATGTAACGCAGATTATATCCCGGATATTTGGTTCTATACCGGTTATTCTTATAGTAAAAATTGAAGGATAAGAAGATTTAGAATTGCACTAGTAGAATTTAACATTTTCTAAATCTTCTTATCCTTCAATTTTTACTATAAGAATAACCGGTATAGAACCAAATATCCGGGATATAATCTGCGTTACATATGTACACAAAATAAAAATAGATGTCGCTTTGGCTTGTAGACTTTTAGGGAATTATACAACGTTTTCAGTTTCCGCAACTAGTCTATACAAGCTGGTTGTATTTATAGTTTTAGCACATGTGAAGATAGAAATGTAGAGGTTTACAAACGCAACGTTTTTGTGTTTATTTGTTTGTCGTAACTATGTTTTGTATTTGCCTTTGAAAAAGACTCATTAAGAGTCGAAAGCGCTTAGGCTAGTTAGTTACTAGTTTCGTACTGTTCGTCGTCAGTTTATTGCATCTATTTTAATTAATCCCTGACAAACGTGATCCCTTGGTGGATCCAGTACGCTTGAGAGGGTTGTTATTCGCCATATGATTTGTATTCTTTATATATATATATATATATATATATATATATATATATATATATATATATATATATATAGATATATATATATATATATATATATATATATATATATATATATATATATATATATATATATAAAGAATACAAATCATATGGCGAATCACAACCCTTTCAAGCGTACTGGATCCACCAAGGGATCACGTGTGTCAGGGATTGATTAAAATAGATGCAATAAACTGACGACGAACAGTACGAAACTAGTAACTAACTAGCCTAAGCGCTTTCGACTCTTAATGAGTCTTTTTCAAAGGCAAATACAAAACATATATACGACAAACAAATAAACACAAAAACGTTGTGTTTGTAAACCTCTACATGGCTGTCTCCACATGTGCTAAAACTATAAATACAACCATGTAGAGGTTTACAAACACAACGTTTTTGTGTTTATTTGTTTGTCGTATATATGTTTTGTATTTGCCTTTGAAAAAGACTCATGAAGAGTCGAAAGCGCTTAGGCTAGTTAGTTACTAGTTTCTTACTGTTTGTCGTCAGTTTATTGCATATATATATATATATATATATATATATATATATATATATATATATATATATATATATATATATATATATATATATATATATATATATATAATTTCTATATTAAAAGTATTTGTAAATAGATATGTTTATCGATTACAATTGCCAATTTATGACTAACAGCGAAATACAATAGTTTTTTGGTCTTTAGGAAGCTTTATGTGGTAATTCCTACGTAGCGGTTTATAGAATTTGCTATGAAAATAATTGTTTTACGATTTCTCTTCTTGTTTTGTATCTCGATCCATATTTTAATGATACATCGTCGTATTTTTTTTTTGTCCAATATTCAAAGACCGCTAAAGGGAGGAATCTTTAGGTCAAAACTGGTAACATTCTTTGTAGCGATTGGTTAGTTATAGGTGTGCAATAGTCCTCTATTTTTAGCAACATCGGATGTATTTGATGGTAGAGAGACATTATTTTTAATGCTTTGAAGGGTTTTCTAACAAGGATATATTCTATTTGTAAAATTATGTTTAACATTTGTTATAGTTGCTATCATAGAAAGATCTTTTTTTTTCAAATGAGTATCTGATGTCACATTGGTGCCTTCCGCATAAACTGGTAAGTCCTTCATGCTTAGTTGCCTTCTGTCGAAGCTGATCAAACTAATGTGATAGTTTTGAAAAGCCGTTTGTAACGTTGTCACTCTTGGTAAAGAAGGATGGGTAATTAGATTTGGCTGTTGTAATATAGAGGATGACCTCCCTCGATTTTGTTAACCGGTGATGGATAGATAGAACACCAACAAAAAACTGAGCAATACTATTGAGAAGAAATAATACAATACAACTCCCTTGTAGACAAGAAAATAAAACAAAAGCAAACATCCTAATAGTTCGGTTCAATTCAAATAATTTTACGTTAACAGAATGTAATAGTAGTGTTCTATTTTGGATTTATGTCGTCATGAAGACAATTAGTGAAAAAGCTCAATGTCCACGCCTTATTTGCATCACATAGCTTCGCTTCCTGTCGTCGTCTCAGTGTATCACATGTCTTTTCACCTACGTGTATAGATTGATCTTCCTATTCTGAACGCTTCATCATTTTCGGAAATTCCACCTTCGGACTGTCACCGTCTGTTCATGGGAACTGTTTCCTTGAATAACAAGATTACCACTAAAGCTCTCTGTGTAACATCTATACATATATAAAATTATCTCACTTTCATTACTCAGAAAACTTATACTATCTATCAAACACTGCATAAATTCTGACATAATTTGACCTTAACAATTAATGGTCCTTACAAGGTTAGACTGTATTTCAAGTAAAGCACAATCGTTACCTCTAGTTACAAACGACCCCTCTAATATACATTCATGTTTCACTTAATTTGATAGATCATCACCTTCGCTACCAGCGACTTACCATAAATTAACACTTGATCGGCGCATCTAACACGCCTGTATCTCTCTGCATACGCTACTATATGACTCATAATAAATCTAACCTTGTCAGTTCCACTCAATAAGACGCATACTATTAATTACTAATCCATAAGATTCAATAACTTCTAGCTCATAGCAACCCCTAACCTACAAGATTATTTAAACATTGCAAACTCAGATATAAAAATGTAATTATCTTTAACTCACGATATTCAGTGTCGTCCTAACAGGAAATTATTTTAAATAACCCTACGAAATCTTACACATCTGAAAAATTGGATTGCATGCGGTAACTGTAAAATTAAAGAAACAAATTACATAAATAACCGGTTGCTCGAATGTGTACTTTCTCAGGACAGCTTTGCGATGCACGGGTCAATTCAAAATGAGCCGTAGATACTGGCCTTTAAAGTTTAACACTGACATGAAGAAAAGGTCGAAGTGACCCGTCACAAAGACCTTGCTGGCTTGACTGTAATACAATTTTAATGCACCATGAATTCAAATTTAAGGTTCCATACTTATTCATTATTAAACACATTACAATGTTCAAAGAATGTTCAAGGTTTCATGATGGTGATAATACTTTATGGTGAATAAGCATCATCCATACAAATTTGAATCTCAGTAATAGTATGGGAAGTGACTTTCATCTTTTCTATTTTAGTAATGGCATTCATATTTGATGGCAACTTAGCATCATTTCTTTTCAATTGAAAGGCATTCATCTTTTCATGCCAGAATATTCTGTCAAATATGGTCGAGTTCTATTAAGCAATCTTTGATAAGAGGATGTGTAAACATTCTTCTCTTTTTAGAAACATCGGTAGTATTTCTTGTATGTTTGGTATTATTGGTACCAAATATCTTATTAAAATGATGTTAAATGACAAATTTGGTCGCTTTCTGTTCCGATGGTTTTGAAAATTGTTCAGAGGTTTTACTAATTTTAGAAACAGCAGCCATTTTTTCACGAGGATTGACATCGTTGAATGAAATTTGAAAGCATTCTTTTCAAGATTGCTTTATTTGGTTAGATTTTTTAAGAAGTGCTTGAGAAGAAGTCCTTCACAATTTGTTTTCTAGTCTTAGCAATGGTAAAAATAGTTGATGAAGAATGAGAATTTATGCTTAATTTGAAAGACCCCAACGCTAAGCTAGTATTTGACAGTTAATCTTGAATAGATGTGGAAAGAAGTCATTCTAGATTTTCGTGTTTAGTATCGTTATCATGTTTGTATAAATTTAAGGGATCTGGATGTTTTCTGTCTACTTCGAACAAATCATGTCAAGCGAGATACATGGAATGAACTTAAGTAGTAAGAGTCCAGCATGTTCACCCTCTTACTTTCTTCCTCTGGGCTACCCTTGACATAAGATTTAACGTTAGAAATAAGTTCTCATGTATTGATTTCAACTTATTTATAAAAATTAATATATTTAATTACCTCTGAAAATATTGTTTACCTGAAAATATTTACAAACGAAAACAAGGGATCTAAGGCTTTTGTCCAGTCAAGACATTCCATTACATATTTTAAGACCAGTGGATATACAAAGTTCTAAACGAGCATATATATGATGATTGGGTTCCCTTCTATCCATATTTAATCTGCTTGGGGGAATATTGTCGGTAACAAATCAATATCATTAGGTAACTGGACTTTGAATTAAAGTCTATGTAGCAGTTTCCCTTTGGTTTTAAATGGGTAAGCTAGGCCACAGGCCTGTAATACAATACTATAGATGGAATATCATATTAAGATTTGCCTATATACTCTTTTCTTAGATCTTAATAACGTTTACAAATGAAAAATTAAATTAAATAACTTTGAAGTCTTTTTTGAAAATTATATATATATATATATATATATATATATATATATATATATATATATATATATATATATATATATATATATATATATATATATATATATATATATATATATATAATCCCTATGAAACTATGAAATGTATACGTAGCAACTATGATTGATGGATAATGCGTGTAAATTTTTACATAATGCATGCACAAATTCCTTGCTCAAGCAAATATTTTACATTAAAATGGTAGGCAAAAGTATTGCAGTGGTACATTCTGGTTCGCTGATTGGGTTTAAGATTGGCACCTCCAAGTTTGACATTAGAAAAATACACGGAAGTTAATGTGACAAACTTTCAACTTTCCTCCAATTTCAGAAAGGTTTGTTACCCTTAAATAACACTTGATCTACGGTATATCTATCTTGAGGCTTGCGAAATATTCGATATATCACATGACACATCGAGCCTTGATGAAGTAAAGGCACATTATTTCCTAGATGGAATTTTGTATCAGAGTTTTGTCTGGCCTTTCAATGTCTATTAATCGTTACCTTGATAGTATCTGTCGGGAGGCTGGGAGTTGTCGGGCATTTAAGAAAAACATTATCCTTCGATACACTTCTTTCCAGTCGCTTGGATACTAGAACTTTCTTTGAGGATAGTAAAAGTGCAAAGTATAAATAGTGAGTGCAATATAAACATAAAACTATAGCTGATTAACTTATTTGATTCGTCTTAAACAGTGATTACATCAAGTTTATCAATTCCGAATAAAACGTGATCTTGAAAACCAACACAGAATCAATAACATAATGTTGCTTCGACTAATGCGTGTTTGGAGCTTTTCATATACTAGTCACTAAGATGTAGGACATTTTCGCTTGCTGGTACATAACATGTGCAATGTTTGAGGCACTGGTCCGTGAGATGTGAGGCATGTTTGCTAATACAAAAATGTGATCTTATCCAGGCACTTTGCTGTGAGGTGTGGAACATTTTTACTGATACAATACAAGCGATATTTTTTTTTCAGCACTGGCCACTGAGGTATGACACATTTTCACTGATCTAATTAATATATGCTATAATTTGCAGGCACTGGTTACTGATATGTGGATACGTTTCAATAGTATAGTACATGTGATTGTGTTTAGGCACAGGTCTATTAGATATGGTACATTTTCATTGAAACTATTATTGCAATGGTTTTGTACCATTTTCTATGAGTGCTTGAACATTGCACTCATTCTGTGGCGGCATATTGCACTCGTCAATGAGTGGTGGAATATTTTCAATAATACAACCCATTCGATATTTTGTAGGCATTTCTCACATATTATGAGAAGTGTTTTCTTTTGTTCTTAGTTGTATATTAATCCACTTAATAGTGGAGTTCACTTTCGCTAAATGTAAAAAAAATTCATAAGTTCATTCTGTATGTCACCAATGATATTTAATTTAGTATCAACATATATTTGTAAAATTATCCATTAATGAAACCTTTTATAACAATACTTGTAAGGCACGATTCTAAGGTTTTGTGCTAGGTACAAGAAAATCTCTTTATTATGTTCATATATAATGCACTCACCACCTTATATGCTAATTGAACAGTTTAAAGAAAATAACGAAATTGACATTAATGAAAATATCTTAATTATCTGCTAATAGTAAAAGACTTGATAATTTTTGTTTTCTTTGTAATAACATTATATAAAGATATTAAACATAAATGGAATATATCGTTTTCATCAATGAAATATACGAAATAAAAACACATGACATTGAATGTGTCAACGTCTTAATGAATAGAAGCGTGTTTTATTATTCATGATTTTATTATTCATGATCTAGCTTTGGAGCTGTTCATTCGAGAGCACATTATGATTTTGTTTGGTTTAATTCTCTCATCTTAACATTTTCACTTTGCTTGGACAGACACATTTACAAACAACAAAGACAACTAGAAATAATGAAGTAAATCACTGTTTTGACGCCAGTACACTGGGCAGGTGCAGAAGACTTATTTTCAGAAGTCGTTCATGTCATTCATATTCTAAAGTTATAAATGAGAGTCATTACCGTCTCCATGTGTCTATATTGTAATTTTTCATTTTTGTTTATGTGCTCAGTGTGTTCTTGTATGATGTACAGTTTCAGCAAATATTTAAAAAGAGCAGTGATGCTTGCATTTTGTTACATTTCTATAGACATAACTAGGCTTCCCTGGTAGTTTTCTTTTATCTGATACTGCTTCTATTTGTCCATCTTTTACTAAAATACCCTCAACTACTGTCAGGAAGTTTGGAACAGATGCAAGTCGGTGACCTTTGGCTTCTAATTGATGTAGTAGTTCCTGAAAAATATGGGAAACAAATGGAGTTGTCATGGTTACTTGAGCACATAAAGCCTATTGGGTATTCACTATATCAATACACAGTTTCTCTGTGAGCATCACATTAAGTTTTTACTTTAGAGGTGTCAAATTCAAGCATGATTTAAATTGTTTCACGTTGATGTGTATTTTCAGAGGATTTGTAAAGTATTGATCCTCTTACTCCTTATCCGCTCTTTCAAAGGATGCGTTAGACATGATCGAAGGTCATAAATACTGCGCATGGACATCAGATCATAACATCCGTCTGTTACCAACTGAAGTTATTAAAATAAACTTTGGATAGACTTAGTTGTCATATAAAATATTTAATAATGGTTTAAGGGATAGATCAAAATAATTAGACCAAGTGTATTCCTTTGACATATCAAACAAGGGTTGTTTTCCACAACCTTAAAGAGAGCATGAATTTGGAAATCTGCTCATTGCACACATATTTGATGTCTAATAAATAATTGTTGCTAAATAGTTTGAAAAAAATCCAAAATAAAAATTTAAATAAGATCGACACTTTGTATTTTAGGCTATCGACGTTGGTGAAAACACATATATACCTCCTTCCTGGATGAATAGTTTGGAAATACTGTTTAAACATCTGTAACATGTGCCTTATCGACTTCAATGGATATGAAAAATTGATAACTCATGTCAAGTCAAGCTATGCTTTATCTTTTTTTAAAAAAAACATATTTTCTAATTTTTAAAAAAAATTTATATCTTTAATTTGATGAATTCTGACTGCAAGTTAAAATATGTGGTAGTACACATCAATAATGTGCTATGGAAAATTTGGAGGCCATTATTTTTCTCACGTTGATGCCAATACGAAAATACTTTCCTACTATTTTACTTCAAAATATTTTTAACTCGTGTCAGAATGAAAGAAACAGTTTATAAAGAATTTTGGGATGTTAATAGTGTCCGCTCTCTGTCTCTTATTGATATTTTAATGCTTCTGCTATCGAATCGCCTGAAAAACTCAATTTGTGACACCAGAACACCATTAAGAACGTCAACTATTGTAATTAGTACATGTCGTTCTTTTGGTCTATAAGGTTTACTTTTCCAGAATCGTGCAGTATACTTAGTAGTAAACGAAACATGTGTCTAAAATAGTGTTGTAATTAGGAACTACATTTGACTGTAAACAATGTACGTTCATGTAGTAGTCACCAGATATTTGCAATATAGATTTTAATAGTATTGTCTGTGGAGGAACTAAAAATCTTATTTTTGGCCTAAAAGATGATAGAATGTACTTTCCAAGAATTTTCGGTTCACAATATGTACAGTACATTTCTCATTTATGAAGACTGTAGCTTGAACATTAAATGAACCCCACACTTCCTTAAACGGTCTTACCCTTTCATTGCACGGAACTTTTTTTCATAAGAATAAAATCAGAGCTGTCATTTAAAAAATCACCCAGAAAAGACTTGTGATTACCTTTGACACACCATTTTCATAATCCAGTTCATTAGGAATCAATGTGTGACTGATTCGTTTGGCACCCATGGCTTCCGCCAGCGTCTGATTCAGCCATAATACACGTACCAGAATCTGGAAAATGGAACACACGCGTATTAAAGTATTCCAGTATCTGAATACTCTCTTGGATTAGAATGATCAGAACATAAAAATTATCTGAACTAATTAGACGATATAGGTTACTACCTTGATTAATGTCTGTTCAACACTAAAACTCTTTTTTGATACGCGTGTATTACTCAATCTAACATCATACCGATTAATGACAATTAATGAGCATGTCAGTGACCTGTGCAAAGTGTATGTCCGGATATGCATTTGTAGAAGTTACCTGCAGTAAGTCCTATCAAAACCATACAATTATCTTATGTTTTAAACTGAAATGAAGTCTTGCGTTTCTGTACTTATATGATATCTAAAAAGAAAAAGAAGTAGCTACGGAATGATAAAACTGCCCGTATCAGCATATGACTCGTATACAGAAACAGACCATATGAAGAGTATTTCTTGTGTATAGAAATAGACTGGGCCGTCCATATAATAGTTTCTGGGCTGCCCATTTTATAAGTGATTAAGAAATAATAAAAATGTATTTGATGTAAACCCATAGTCTGCGTTCACTATAACTAATGCAAAAATATATGCTGTTTCTAGATTTAATACAATCTATAGACTGTCTGAACTGCAAGTAAAACACACACAAACACACGTGTATATATATATATATATATATATATATATATATATATATATATATATATATATATATATATATATATATATATATAGTGTCAATTAATAAATGTTGACAGGTTAGGAAATATGTTTGCATAACTGCTGAATCTCTTGTTTGAATCAAAATATGGCTATTTTGAAAACGACATTTTCAGCCTACCTGCAAGACAATATTAACTATTTTAGATCCTCCTGCGGCTCCAACCACCAGCTCCACGTTACCTTTCTTGTCTGTCATTATCACAGGAGCGATGGATGACAGCGGCTTCTTCGAAGGTTCAACCTTGTTTGCTTGAAATTGCTGGAAAAGATATAATGTGCAGAGCATATTTAGAATAATGTATGCCGGTCCATATCGAGTTCTTGTAAAATTTACAAATCAGAGCTATATTCATGGTTGGACTTGGCAAATACCCATGCCCTGTATATTACTCCATCATCCCTTATGTCTACAGTTAAGGCAAAGGATGTTGTGATCATAAGGTCGATAATCCAAAATCAACAGTATATATTTTATGTATTCAGCGTTGGTTATACATGCATTGTTGGACCAAGAATTATTAATATATTCAGCAGTAATTTACATTTGTTTAAACATATTACCATTCATCGCAGCCTTCACACCCAACTCATAAGGACACGAGTGGAAAAACCTAAAACTACACGTTTACCATATGGATAATGGGTTATCGTGTTTTTGTCATTAAGTAATTGATTTGGCAATTGGCATACAGATGGATGGACAGATTGTCCTCACATAATTTCCTCATGATCAACGGTAGGTAGTAGAGATGAAAAGAAGTGTTTGATCATAAAGATAAAAAAATAAGAACACTGAGTAATATAGATTACAAAATTTGGTTTAAAGTTTTCTCTCATAAAACTAGCAAAAACACATAGCTGTGTCCTAACATCACTTAGGTCCACTAGTTTTAGCTTTCCGATTTTCAAGTGAGCAACTGTGTTAGCCTGTGAATGTATCTTTCACAGAAACAAGAACAAATCTTTTTAGAGTAAATTTGGTAAGATCAGGGCATCCTGTCTTGGTCCGACATCTTGTAAATTATATAATAAGGACAAGGATGCAGTTGCTCGATAATATCCCATATCCAATAACTATATTATTTGTTGATTCAGCCTAGCAAAAGTATTATGGATTGTTGGGTGTTTGGTCACATTGGCGCTGAAGGCTAATGTAAAGGTTAACAAAGCATCCAAAGTTTCACTCCAGCCTTCTGTTTGGAGTGGACCCCATTTAAAGACTTCAAATACGGCATAAATCGGGAGTTCTAAATATCTGGAAAAGTTATGTGAAATGAAACTTCTACTGAGTTAACCAAGAAATTTACATTGCTTGATTTCTGTGGATCGATTCAGATTGATGACTGCCAGCTAGAACTGTTCAAGATTGGTACCGTCTGGTTCTAATGCTATTTTAATATCAGGAAAATTCGTCACATGAAGCACATACATTACACAATCACAACTTTTGTGACTTTATGACTAATTGCTAGACACCATTATTTTTTTTATCAACACTCTTTTGATAATGGCAATGAAATTCAGAAAATAACATTCCTTACTAGTATTTCAACAAGGTCATCTGAGGCAATACAGATTACAATATTGCCATTGACTTCAGTCGGGCTTACATTAATGTTTACAAAAGATTAATTCAAGGTCAGTGGTGTTTATGATGTGATCATTCATACTTGTGTCGAAGACACTTTTGCCGAAAAACTTGATCGCTGATCTCGTTGAGCAGATGGTCACTAGTGAGGTTGACTATAAAATAAATTATTATTATTATTATTATTATTATTATTATTATTATTATTATTATTATTATTATTATTATTATTATTATTATTGTGATTTTTATGAACAATAAAATAGTTACCATGTGAGAAATATTTGGAGAAGGTTTTGTCCGTTTTGATGAGAACATTTGTGTGATCTATTAGTAATGGAAGACTCTGTTGCATTTGAACCATCAGCTGTTGCAAAGAAAGGGGAAAATGCTTTCAGCCTACAAAGGTTCTCCGATAGTAATTCGGCAGAGTATTTTTTATATTTGATGGTGAATACATGAACATGGATTTCATTGATGGCATATTTTGTTGTGGTGGTTAAGTTGCTTTATGAGGTGACGAATGCATATTCGTGTCCAATTGAGCTTGATTTGAATGCTGTTTCCATCCGTCTTTGACTTTTATGTGATATTTCAGTTTCTTTGATTTCTGGTGTTTTAACGGTCTCAATTTTATGCCGCTTGAGCTATTGAGCAATTAAAACATAATCAATAATATATTTAACACTTATGCCGCTTGAGCTATTGAGCAATTAAAACATAATCAATAATATATTTAACCCTCTTCAAGTGCCTTCTGCACATATATAGTATAACAACAATTTCAAACAATGAAGTAAGCTGACAGTGCCGATAGGATCAAAGGGTGAAATTAGCAAATACGATATCTTCCCTGCTTAAGCCAGTTCAGTCATGTGATTTCGAGCTTCATTAGAATACATCTAATATACTGGACCCAAAATGTTCTACACATTCGGAAACAATAAAGCTTTTACCAATAGTTTTGTGTACGCTGGAGACTTCAGGGAGTGACGACAGACATCCCTAAATTCGTGAGATAGGTATTGCACATATATGAAGCTTCAGAATATTAAACTCATCAATGGCGAATATCATAAATAGAATTTAATGAAGTAATGCATTGACATTGTGCTTTTACGATACCTGACGCATGAAAACCTTATGAAATGATTAACCTCAATCAGAATTCATACCATTCCAGTCTTCACATTTCCCGATTTCTTTCATGTACGTCATTTTTTGTGATCTTGGTTAAGAACGTTCGTGATAAATACCACCAAAGAAAACATCGGTCATTATGACGTTTGTGATAAATACAACCAAAGAAAGCATTGGTCATTCTTAAGGAATATAGCTCAAGAAATAAATCAATTCTGACAAATAGTTCAAGGAATTTAAATTGCTTGTACAGAATTGTAACATCTTTGGCTTGTATCGTTTATAATAAAGCACTTCATATTTACATTTACTTAAAACCGTTTATCTTGCTAAAGGATTATGATTTGTATGACAGCCTGATATAGTAAATACTAACTATGAAAATATGGCGAAGAATAACAGTTTGATGTTGGATATATTCACCATGGGACTATGGTGATGAATAAAAGATGTAGTAAATACTCACCATGGGACTATGGTGATGAATAAAAGATGTAGTAAATACTCACCATGGGACTATGGTGATGAATAAAAGATGTAGTAAATACTCACCATGGTACTATGGTGATGAATAAAAGATGTAGTAAATACTCACCATGGTACTATGGTGATAAATAACAGATGTAGTAAATACTCACCATGGGACTATGGTGATGAATAAAAGATGTAGTAAATACTCACCATGGTACTATGGTGATGAATAAAAGATGTAGTAAATACTCACCATGGTACTATGGTGATGAATAAAAGATGTAGTAAATACTCACCATGGTACTATGGTGATAAATAACAGATGTAGTAAATACTCACCATGGGACTATGGTGATGAATAAAAGATGTAGTAAATACTCACCATGGGACTAGACTATGGTGATAAATAACAGATGTAGTAAATACTCACCATGGTACTATGGTGATGAATAAAAGATGTAGTAAATACTCACCATGGGACTATGGTGTTGAATAGCAGTTGTATGTGGTCTGTACTTACCAAAGGACTGGTTTTATTTTCCTTAAATGTAAAATCTGCCATTACATTATTCCAGATAATTCCAGTAGACTTAGATATAACCAAAGACCCAAAACTGAAATAAAATCAGGAACAAATTTGCACTTAAATAAAAACAGAAAAAGGAATAAGTACACTGAAAATAAAGAATTAAAGAAAAAGGTGAGTTTTATATTTAAAAACCCTATTAAAATCAAAATTCCAAAGCACGAGTTAATGTAATGTACCTTTCGACTGGTCAAATGTCGAAGTAATGTACCTTTTGACTGGTGAAATGTCCAAGGGTATTGTGTTTATAATGCTATTGTGGCATCACAACTTTTCCCGTGTTGAACTACCACAAAAATTCAAATGTTTGCTATTTTTGGACAAAAGTCTCCAGAGTGTGTTTGAATTGTCTTCTGATTGAGGATCTTAAGATATTAAAAGAGTTCTCGCCTGCATAAATAAAGATTTTACTGTCTTCTCATCAGACAGGTAGCTGGTAAAACCTTCCCCTCCAATGATACGTAGCTGGTAAAACCTTCCCCTCCAATGACACGTAGCTGGCATGTAGCTGGGGAAACTTCCTCCTCCACTAAGACGGAGCTGGTAACACTTTCTTCTTTGGTGACACGAAGCTGGTAACACTTGCTCCGCCACTGATATGTAGCTGATAAGACTTGCCCCCCACTGACATGTAGTTGATTAAATCTGCTGACGTGTAGCTGGTAAAAGTTTCTAGTCCACTGATACGTAACTAGTAAAACGTCTGCTCTTCAACTGACACGTAGCTCGCAAAACTTGCTCCTTTGTTGACATGAAGCTTGGAAACCTTAAAAACCACCTTTAACATCATCAAAACCTCAAATGTCAGATTGCTATCACTTAATGCATCATATCTTATGTTGCAATGAATATTATGGTATGTAAAACTACATCTTTCTACATGAAACATTATTCAGTACCAAACTAGTATTGTTACTTTCATGTCTTTAATTGAGACATACATCTTATTTGCTATATCTAGTCTTAAGCCTGAAATAATTCTAAGCGTCTTCATTGTTCTGACATATTTGTGTAAATTATCTGATTAAAACAAATGTTACAGTTGTTTGTTAAAAACGTCTTCATAGATTTCAATTTATAAAAATTGTATTAAAAGCAAGACTTACAGAGAACACTGTTTGGTTAGAAACCTTTTATATGTGAAATTTTGTAAACATTTATGCAATTGTTACTGCAATAAAATCCTTAATTTGTCAATGCTCAAGAAATCGTTAATCAAATGAAAACTAAGCCGTACGTTTGCTGATATACGCTTTCAACATCATACATTATGTAGTTATATGTTCGTGATATAGATTTTTAACGTGGCTTTAACAATTTTTCAGTCTCGTATCACTACGATGCCTGCAGTGTGGCAATTTACAGGGATATCTTGCTCTGGGATATCATGCCGCAGACATATCACATGATGTCCCACCCAGTCACATTATCCTGACACCAGGCCGACCAGTCCTAACACTGACCTCTTAATGCTGCGAGGCAGCTGTTAGTATCAATTTTTATTATACTTTGGAACGACTCGGCCGGGGTTCTAACCCGCGACCTCTCGCATCCAAGGCAAACGCTCTAACAACTATGCCACTGGAGGGGCCCCATATGTAGGTAAATACATATCTGTACAGTATAGACATTTTTTGACAATTTGGATGATTCATTAAAAAAAATATGAATGTTATAATGTTATGAATGTAAAACAGACTATTCATTCCCATTGACTTACTAGAAATTAATCGTGGAGGTAACAGACACTGCATCTCCAGAGGGACTAAGAACCGACATATGAGATGTTCCAAATGAATGGCTATCCTCGGCCGTGAGGTTGGTGTAGTATGATACGTTGTGGGTCATAGCTGGATCAATATTACACCTTATATAAGCTGCATAGTCTTCGGACTTCATCTTTTCAAGACGCTGAGGAAGGCAAAAAGACAAGTTTTGAAGAAAAAATCCAGAAAAAATATTTAGCATAAGATTATTTCAATGTTGAATGGTTGATAAACCTATAAAATATTTTGGCTGTAAAACATCAGCAGTAATATTTCAGGATGTTGCCAAAGATGTCTTGATAAGGGAAAGGCATTTTTCAGACTCATTTTACAAAATGTATATTCAGTTTTATTGAACAAGAGTCCTTCCTATGGTTTGACACCCTGCTGGATTTAATTTATTTTAACTACTGAGTATAAATATATATCTAATATATTTGAGAAAGGCGAACATACCTAATTTTGTAACAATAATATGTATTTACATGTTTGAGGTAATATATTGACATGACACATGACACCTGTAAGTACAGTACAAAATTTTCGGTCATGATCTTTAACCTCATATCATCGATATAAAATCAGAGAACTTCTTGGAAACAATGTTAAGATATAGCACCACACCAAGTTTTCTTACATCTACAAATAATAATTTTAGATGAAATGCTGCTTAAGGAAAAGACTCATCTAAAATGTAATATATCTAGGGAATGTATCCAGCCAGTTATCCTACCCTGCACCAAAATATCGTTTTAATAGGAAAATCGAAAAACAATTTACTAAATATACCCAACCATTGCACCCCATGAAAGAACATTTGGCAAACAATTCTTGATCTCAGAACAATTTTGCTACTATATTCATGATAGTTACAAACATTTACCAGCTATCACTCAAGTATAAGCACGATTATAGTGCATATAAAAGAGAGAAAAAGATTATGTTTATTTGCTACGTCATAGCCTAATAGCACATAATATCCAAGGTAACGAGAGCTACACTCATAAGCATAATTTTACTAACCGTACTTGATGACGGTACACCGAAAACTTTGTGATAAAAGAGAACAGGTACATAAGCATTTAATACATGCCAATTCATCTTTTGGTAAGAAATAGGTGGCAGAAAAGTGAAACATTTATTCTTGGATCTAAAACCACATACAATTTTATGGCATTCTTTATCTTAATCTTATAAATGGTTTGTACATATAATGTATTTTATTTTTCTACTATGAAACTTTTCAAGCATTAAATTTACTATCAAAATTTAAAAACATAAAATCATCAAGCGGTTTATATGAAATGAGTTTAATGACTTTTATGTGAAATATTTATTTTTGTCAAATAGCGCGTGATCTCTTTAAAACGGCGTCACCTGACTTCATTGGCAGGAATGTTAAAGTAAGCTGCAATACAAGGAAGAGTTGCAGTACTTATTTTTTTTAGATCTTTTTAGATTTTTTTTAATTGTCAAAACATTTTATACCTGAACAAAATGATCAATGATTAAATGTTTATTTTGCTTGCATAGCTTTGAGTGTTACCTAGCCGAGCGAGTGTCTTGCAAAATTATCTTTCATGATTGTAGATCTTAGTAATGGGTGTACTAAATTTAAGTGTCCTCTTACATCCCTGTTAAACATAATCTTTCTCATTCTAATATCTCTGTAATAATGACGTTGATATTTGGATGTACACCTCTCGGTACATTAAAATATTCAGATACATCCACAGACTGGATTTGACAAAGCTCCATTCATGATTGCTTGTTTTACTATGTTCACAACAAGTACAACTAAAAACGTGTCATGACCTTGAACCCTAAAAAAGTGTCATGGTGGCTGTCGGAATGACTTTCAAGGCAGTTCTATTAGACTGGATCATTCTATTTTAATATATGAACAATATAAATTGCAAAAAATATAATTTAATTTTTGATGTTTGGAAAGTCAGACTGGCAGCATTTTATTTTGGGACTAACTACATAGTCAGAAGTTCTGATGTGAAAACCAAATGTTGATACGACCATAGCTTCAATAGGAATAGAAAATTATAATATTTTTAGGACGGCGGTCTGATTCGCCATGGTGACAATACTAAATGTCAGTTCAACGCCATTTTATTTTAACGCTATCACAAAATCTTTTCGTTAAAACCTGACGACAAGCAACGATAAAGATTTTCAAGATGGCCAATAAAGTGCATACAACCTATGTTTAATGAGCCAGCGAATGAGTCAAACACAATATAGGATCAACATATGTGCATTTGGTAGAAAAGAAAATGAGCAACCGAACGCAAAACTGATAGTACATATATAATGTATACAAAAATTTGATAAATTACCTGCCATTCATTTTAAGATATTTAGTAGTATCATAAATTTATGATGCATAAATACTGTGCACACACCACTTCTCCTGGCTGCAGATAATTTTCAATACCTTTTGTATCTGTACGAAGTCGGGATCTCCCATATAAAGCTTGTCAGCGTGAGCAAACTTAAATGCCTCTATCATCTTGTGGAATAACTCTGCTTCCTTCTCAGTCGATGAAATGTTGACGGCTGTTATATTAAATCCTGACAGAAAAGAGCCAAGTTTACTTAAAATGATCTTGAAATGGTCAAACTGCAATGTACAATCCATTCTCAGATGCTTATTGGGATGTTAACAAACAACCGCGAAGAGAGCGTATCTTAGGTCTAGGATAAGATTTTACTTGAGATGTTTCTCCAATAATAGCCAATGATTCCTCCCTGGTGAATATCTTGCCCACAATGCGTCTATTTATCAAAAGCCATATAAGGATTTCTCAACAAAAAAAATAACAAAATTTCGTAAACGTTTGGGATTTAATTAACATTAAGCAATTTATTTAACAAAAGAATTAACGAGAATTGTCTTCATAATCAAAGAACTGACAACGGAACCTCTCTAACTATGCCCTGTTCCAGATTCTTACCCATCGTAGACTAGCAATTTAGTTCAAATCTCCATTCATTTATTGGATCTGACATTAAAGGGATGTTGCGTACTATGTTTCTGGCATCAAATATTCACCGAATTCCAAGAGGTCATTTAAACCTCATTTTGAACTGCAAGGGCTTCAACGCACCCACGGTATTTCTCAAACATTGATGCCAGTAAAAAAGAAAACCCCATATATGATTACTAATCTTAAATATAAAGGAAAACATAACAAACAAAATAAATACACTTTCAAATTTTCAGCAATTTAAAGTTTTTTTTAGTTAAGGAGCCAATCCGGAACGTTGACTCTACATGATGCATTTCCGATGTTACTTGCATTCCTGATCAACGGATGTGACACTTCGATGTTATATAAGGATCTCGTAAGAGAGACAATTCAAGTGATTAATTGAAAAATAACCACTTTCTGAATTATTCAGAATAAAATTTGGTCTTTCTGAGGAAGAATCAAACCATCAGATGTTTGAAGTGAGTATATCAAATAGATTCTGAACAATATAGTGATTGAAACACAAATGAGAATACAGACTGGTAAAGGTAGACGAGGTGAAAATCCACTTTGCTTACAGCCTTCATTGAATAGGATGTATTAAAAGAAAAAGATTTTATTTATATCTTCTTTGTGACTGGAGAACGTCACAGGCTGCATATTTTCAGTCAAAAACACACACAGTGCCGAATGTATATGGATACGGTCACGTTGATACACCTCATCAAACAATGCTGTTTATAACTGTTTGTGTATAAATGTGTTTTACTACTTAATGCCCACTCTGGCATAGATATGGACGTTGATAGTCGCATTGCACAAATTACATAGTATCTTTAAAACTGGTTAAATTTTCAGAAAGCACAATCTCAAGATTTATGAATGAAAAAAATAGCTAAGGACAAATGAACTTAACATTTGCACCAAGTTCTTGTAAGATTTATTTTTGAAATCCAATATCCAACAAACCAAACATGAGTTCCACCAACAATTCCATTTTAGGAAACCACCATATTAAGGAATCTTAAATGATAAAACTTTGTATAGTATGCATGGATGTAAAACTTACCTTTTAAAATATTTAGAATAAGTTCTAGAACTGGACCCCCACTGGGTGCCCCTGTGGTATAAAGTTTATAACCTCCAATATTAAACTCTACAGCCGGATAATCCTTTGTTTTGTTGTACATCGTAAAATCGAAATGCTGAAATATACCTCCTGTAAAATGAAACAACATTCAGAAAAATGCTTCTGTTATTTAGTATTCATCATTCTTTTTAAGGTAAGCACCCACTCGGAATGTACTTGCCTTTTCTATCTCATGCTATGAAAAGACATCTCATATAAACAGTCTGAACATATTTGTCCTTTTCTATCATAGAGTGAGTTTTTTGACTCGTACCAATAAGAGACGAATGTGTTCCGACTGGGATCCAAATAATGGCCATTTCGACTGCATTCAAGTCCATGGTTGTTATTAGGTCATAATTACTAATTTGAGGTCGTAACGATTCGATGTTGTGCCATCACTAATAGCAACATAAATATTACTTTGTGACAAAGGAAGCTGATTTTATAATCTTGTTTTTGCTTTTTCCTTCGAAAAACGTAGAAATTACATAAAAATTAAAAGTAAATGAACTTCATTGATAGTTGATACTTCATCGAATGTTGTTTCCAATGCCCATCATCTTATAAGTATCTGTTTCTCGTCCAGTAAACACCCATCAGTTAGCGAATTATCAAAATGATAATACAGTAGTAGAGGAAAATGAGAGTTTTGGCCCAGCACCCCCTCCCACACCTCCTCCCCCACCCCCGCCAAACCCTCATTTCCCTATACTACTACTATGTAGACAGATATTTTGTAACCAGACAAAACAACAGGTGTTGGAATGCGATAAGCTCTGTCAACAGAAGTGACGAATTTGTTAGAACAGCGTATGTGTGTAATGATTTTTCTAAAGACGGCAAATAGGTTTTACCACAAATTTTTTATCAGATAACAGAATGAAAATTAAACTGTGTATTAGAACGTTTCAGTTAACAAGGTGGAAATTAAACTAGCATTAGAATGAAAATGATATTATTTTAGTTATATTATATCTTAAGTTTAGATAAAATTTTATGTTACTCATATTTTTGTGATATTTTTTTTCATACTTGCTAACCCTCATTGGTAGAATATCTGTTAACATATTGTCAATAATACGAAATTCACGTAATAAATCATCCATATTATATTTAACTCCTCGTAGGTAAGACCGGATCTGATCAAGTAGTTTCTTGTAAGTTTTAATTGATGTTAAACAACCGTGCTTCTTTATCAAAAGTCTTGGTTCTACTTTTTTACACGCCGCTGTAAGTGAAACACCAATACCGGATATAATTAACAAAAATGGATTTAATGATACCCCACTTGAAATTATACCAGAACTGGTCATTAACAAGGGTAGATATGATATTACTCGAAGGATCTTGTTGTAGTATTTGTAACATTTTTTTACACACCAAAGTTTTTTATGATAATATATATAGTATTGTATTAGTGCGTCCACATCCTGTTCTGGAATATCTTTTGAAATGTGATTAAAATCAACTATACTTCTTTTCATTATAATATTTGTTTACATAGTTATGATAAATCAGCTACAAATTCCAAATACCACCGATAAGGACCTACAAAATTTTTATCAGTTGGTTCAAGTGTAAATTCCTCCTCAGAATTTTTGTTTAATATTACAGATAATATTCCAAATATGTCATCATCTGAATAACGCCATGAATATGTGGTAAATATTTTAAACTTTACACTGCTAAACACTGACAATCTATACACACCGGTAACTTCTGCAATATATTTGATAGATTTGTTTTGTGATGTCCATCCACTATAACCGGATGCAACAGTATACACAATATTTTTAATCTGTTTGTGAGGAATTTTAATCATATTCGTTTTCTCAACAATATTAGGAATTCCACTAATAATATCATTGAGTTTTGTGTTAATATCATTGAGTTTTGTGTTTATATTAGCGAGTGTAATGTTAACATTTGATGGATTTCCAAAAAATTCATCTCTAATTTTGTTTATGTTTCTGCGAAAACTTAAAAATGTATTCACGTGACTGGTAAAATCAGTTTTGAGCGCTGTGATTTCATTATTAATTGAAGCGTCCCAATCATTGACGTATTTTTAGTGACAGCATCCTCATCCTCAGTTGGGTTTCCAAGATCTGTAATCTTGTTTTGTTTCATAACAATATTCCCACTTGGATTTCGTACAACTACATCTGGCAGTTTTACATCACTCGTTTTTAATCGTCCTTCTTTGTCCTGGAAAATGACGACTTCATCTGGTTCTACACTGGTAAGATTTAGTAAATTATTGATTTCATTTTTGAGCTGATCAAGAGTTGCATATTTGGATAAGTCACCTTGGTAACCTTTTGTGGATAAATCTGATAGTGTTCCAAATTTTGTATAGAAGCTCATTATTTACTGTCCTAGATAAAATTATCAACACTAGTTTAATATTATATAAAATGGCAAAATCGTCGATATTAAACTTTGATACAGAGAGACTAGTGAAGCATAAACATAACAATGAACATCCTGATTGTCATTATCTTATTGTTGGGCGAACTGGATCAGGGAAAACAAATTTGCTTATGAATTTGCTTCTTGGTGATAATTTTAACTACGATAGAGTTTATATTTACACAATCAATCCACAGCAAGATAAGTATGAGTTATTAAGCGAATATAATAACAAGCTTCGTGATGATCTTAAAGCTGGTGAAGATTTTTTATAATTAGGCAGCCAGAAGATCTTATTCCAGTTAATCAACTTGATGCAGATGAACATAAGATAGTAGTTTTTGACGATATTCCTCTAAATAACATGGAGATGAATAAAATAAGATCATATTTCTCACTGTCACGTAACAAACAGTGTAATTCTGTTTATCTCGCTCAAGGATTTTATAATGTTGATAGATTTATTAGGCGAAATACGGGTTGTTTTATTTTATTTCCAGGACTGGATAATGTTGATGTTAGAAATATTGCAAGCGAGCAATGCGGTGGCGTGACAAAAGATAAGTTTATTGAACTTTACCGTAATGCTGCAAAAGATAAATTTAACTTTTTCTTGTTTGATAAACTTACAAATGATCCAACTAAAATGTTTTGCTGTTGTATTAACAGTTACTTACAGTAAAGCGTTTCAATTTTATAAAATTTATAATTATAATAATGGACAAACGAGCAAGATACAGACAACACATAGAAGACCTAAAAAAAACTTGCTCAATCTCAGGCATCACTTAAGCAAAAAGTACAAGAAGCGCGACGTGGGCAAGTAACTGCTACAGAAACAACAGCTACAATTTTCAAGCCGGTTACTGAAGCATTATTAGGTAAACAACCTGAAACTAAACCACTGTCAGAAGAAGAACTTAAACAACTGCAGGAAAAAGGCTTGGTTGGAATTGTTAAAGAACAACAGCAAGCAGCTGCTGCAAAACTTGTTACTAGATCTGATGAAGAAAAAAGAAAACTAATTGAGGCATTTACAGCAAATATAGCTGATCCTGCGGCTAGACAAGCTGAAACAGATCGATTGATAAACAATCCGCTGGAACTTGAGCGAAGATTAGCAGAGTTAACAACGCAAGGAATAGCAAATATTATAAAAAATTTATCAGGAGATATAAAAGATATCAAAGAGGAGCAACAAAGAGTTGGTGAGCTTACTGTAAAGTTTATGGAAGTTGGAGATCAAAAATTTTATTTTACAAAAAGATCAAATGATGAGATAAAAGGTATTGAATATGATGATTTTTTACAGAATGAAAATATAAGGGGTATTGATGATATAAGCAAGTGGACTGATGTAGAATATCAAACATTACTCGATAGATTAGATGTAATATTTAAAGACGGAGCTGCTGCTAAAGATGAATTAAACACGGTTACAGAGATTAATAATATTATTCCACTTTATGAAAGAATGAGAAACGGTGTTATTGCTCTCACGTTTAAAAAACAGCAGAAAATGGTAGATTAAAACCTTTTGGTAAAGGGTGGAGTTTTAAAAGGAAATTTTTTACTTTTGATAAAACTCGTGTAGAGAAAAGTAGAGAAGTAAGAACAGGAACTGGTGTAAAAGTATTTACTTCAAATACTGAAATGATAGGTAGATTAATGTTATTAATATCATCAAAGGAAGCTGGGAATGATAGTGTTGAACTTGATAATGAAATCAGTGACATACTTGATCATCTAAGATCGAGTGAATTATTAACATCTGACGAATATGAAACTTTACACCGCGACTTAATTTTGTAAAATGATATAATATTAAAGGAATGCAAACAATATTATTACTAAACTCTAGTGAGTCTGCGATAGATAGCGCAAATTTTTCAGTAAATTATATTCCACCTATCCAACTAGATCCTACAAAACAATATGAAATTGGATTAATTTATTGTACTTGCTGGAATGCTATACCTAACGTGAAAAATGATGTTAACGATGAAATGTATTTTACTATGATTGCAACATCTCCAATATCTACAACAAAAAAATAAAAATTCCGCAAGGAGCTTATAATATTACTGATCTAAACAAGGCAATCAAAGAGCTCATCACAAAAGCTGACGGTGTGGCTGATAATTTTGAATTGGCAGCAAATTATAACACATTGCGAACTAGGATAACTTTGAAAAATATAGTAATCAGTCTTGAACCAAGAGAAAGAAGTATTGCACAACTGTTAGGATTTACTGAAAAAACTTACACTGCACTTGATAAGCCTATTACATATGACAGTGAACTGCCAGCAAATATAACAGAAGTAAATACAATATTAGTAAATTGCTCTATTGCTTCTGGCTCTTATACATCCAAAGGCAGCAAAGGTCAAACGATTTACAGTTTCTCACCAGAAGTCCCGCCAGGTTCTCTCATGCAAATAACTCCACGACATATTATATATTATCCTTTAAACGTTGAATATCAAATATCAAGTATAATAATGCAGTTGACAGATCAATCAGGAAAACAGTTACATGTTAATAATGAAGTTGTAACTTATTATTTACATCTACGCGAGCAAAAGTAAAAATTATGCAACATCAAATATAATGAAACAAAGAAAAAAAGTTTATCGAAGAAAAATAGTAGGAGGATTTTTTGGAAATATATTCACTAAAGTTTTTGAAAATAATCCGGGTATAGCACGTAAAGTTGCACCAATTGCTATTGACGCTGGTAAAGCTTTTGCAACTGGGGCTGCATCTGCCGCTGGGACTGCGGTGGGACAAAAAATAGCTGATAAAATAAAAGGAGATCCACCGACTGCATCTGAAATAAAACAAGCTATCTCAGAAATCGCTCCAACAAAAGAAACTCAAAAAGCTATGATAACAACAACAAAAAAATTATTATCACCAAAGGGCAAGCAGATCATACAAAAATTAATATCTAAAGTAACAGTGCCGCAATAAAATTTTGTATAATCTAATAAAATAAAATGTCTGTTAAAAATTATCTCGAGTTAACAGAAACTTATGACATCGACAACGATGTGACAGAATTCGAGTTTGTTGAGTATCTTGATGAGAATTCTAACGAACCAAATAAAGCTGGTATTAGAACCTTTAACACCAGAGACGAAGATGTATTTCTACTGCCACATAAGGCTATGTTAGAAGTTCGTGGTCAGATTATGACAGTAGCCAATCCACCTGATGCAATTGCAGTTGGAGCAGAAGTAGCTCTTATAAAAAACGGCTGGTGTTTATTCAAAAGTGCTAGATATCAACTGGCAAATCAAACTATAGAAGATATTTCGAGTCATCTACAAGTTGCAAGTACAATTTTAAATATGATTTCGTTTTCCGACGATTACTCAAGATCAACTGCAACTAATATGATGTGGTTTAAAGATACTGGACGGGGTATAGCTGAATCAACCGAATTTTTTAAAGAGAGGCGCTATAGTATATGGAGCTGATGCTGATGCAAATGCTGTAATTGTGAGAAATTTTCTCATTGCTAATGCAGACGCGCTAGCTATTGTCGCACCAGGTGCAGCTGCTAATACAGACGCTACAAGAGTTTCTCTTACAGCAGCTTTTAATAATTTAAATATAACACCACCAGCTGCAGATGCAAACGGTACTGCGATGTTAAATTTACTTAACACACTTGACGTGAGAAATCCACGCTATAACGATGGTTTTGCTAAGCGAAGAAAACTTGCAGCAGGATCACGTCAAATTACAATGATGCTTCCACTAAGCAGAATTTTCGGCTTTTGTCGCGATCATGATAAAGTATTCCGTGGAGTAAAACATACTCTTATTTTAGATCGAGCAGACCAAAACGATTGCTTGTTTAGATCTGGAGGGGTTGATGTACAGTTTATCATAAACAAACTTGCTTTGTGGATGCCACGTATAACACCGTCGATCACTAAAATGTCAGAACTAAATAGCATGCTTGATAAACATACAAACAGAATTTATTTTAAGCAGCATAAGATATATCAGACAGCGGTTCCAAATACTACTGACTACACATGGAGGGTCACAACAACATCAAGCGAACAACTGCCGAGAAATATCTTTGTCGAATTTCAACAGCAAGCCCGACGAGGTAACCAACAACAAAATAATGCAATATTTGATCACTCTGATGTCAGACGAATATATGCTAGATTAAATTCAAAGCAATATCCAGAACGAGCTATCGAGTGCAATTTTGCTGATGACGTTAATAAAAATATTTCTCGACCGTACATGTACCTGCTTGACGCAATACAAAAATATCAAGATGTTGAAGATGGAACTCAAATATCAGCAGAGGAATTTCGTACGCTTTATCCTATATTTCATTTTGATGTTAGTAAACATAACGAGCGAATTGTAGACAGCACAGCGGATATTGAAATTACTTGGACACTTGGGGCGGTTCCAGTGGCGCCATTATACGTATACGCATTAGTGATTAGTGATAGATTTATCACGGTAGATTCTATTGGAGGTAAAATGACAGTTCAAGTTTAATCTACAGTTGTTATATAAAATGGCAAAATATATTGTAAAAGAAGTATATTTAACCGATGGCCAAGTTAAACAATTAGTAGCTGCTATTGCAAAGCGAGAACAGGTATCATTAAAAATCAATCCTAATATTTCTGATGGTGTTTTAACAAAATTAATGCTAACAAAAAATCAAGTAAAAAAAGTATGATCGTAAAAAACTTTTGTTTTAAATTTGAGTGCTGCACAAATGACAGCGATGGCAAACGACATTGTCGTTAAAGGTGGTTTTCTTGGTCCAGCATTATCAGTATTAACTAGTACAATAATACCTAAAATTTTACCAGTCTTAGGCACATTAGGACTAGCAGCAGCGTCTGGAGCAATATCTGGCGCAACGAAGAAAGCAGTCGCAGGTAATGGTATCATTCGTGGAAGTGGAATAAAAAAATTGTAAATTTTATGTAAATGATATATTATAATGCCACAAAAGAAAAAGAAATCGCCAACAACAACAAAAAAGAAAACAAAAACAAAATCGCCAACACCAAAATGCAAATGCATATGCAATCAACCAAAACAAGGAGGAATTATTCCAATCGCTCCACTTTTGGCGGGACTAGCGGGAAGTCTGCTGCCAAATCTTTTAGGAATCGGACGTGGTCTAACATTACCGGGAACTCGACCACCCCGTTGAGCAATTTTGATATCATTGATAAGTTAAAAGTGGTTCCTGGATTTCACGGAGTTTATTCTAAAGATGAACTCGCAGCAATAAAATCACCATCAGCTGTAAGTTCGTGTGTTATTAATATACAAGATTTTAATGACGCATCCGGCACGCATTGGGTAGCAGTTTATAATAATAATTATTTTGACTCGTTTGGACTTCCTCCAAGCGATGTAATAAAAAAGTATATGAAGAAAAAATTTAAAAAGATATATTATTCATCAAGTCAACTCCAACCTGTTGGAACGTCTGCTTGCGGATATTATTGTATTATGTTTATCCAACAAATGACCAGAAATCTTAATTTTTTAAAATTTATTTTACAGTTTGACAAGCATCATTCTCACGCTAATGATGAGATTGCAATAAATTTTATCTAAACTTAAAAATATAATAATGTCAACATACTGTCTCAAGTGTAGAACTAAAACAGAAAATATTAATGAAACAACAGAAAAAACAAAAAACAACAGGATAATATTAAAAAGTTTTTGTGCAGTCTGCGGTAAAAGAAAAAATATGTTTTTAAAGAAAGTGTCCCCAGCGACAGTATCCTCAGAGATGTCGCTAGGATCTGGTTATCCTGATATTATTTTAGTCGACGACTAAAAATATAGAATGATATGCAACTGTGATTCTGACAGAGATTTGTGTCTTGAGCAAAATAAAATTGTCGCATACTGTCAATGTTGTAACAACAGAGAAATAATAGGGTCAGGTATAGAAATACATAAAATTATTGGAAAATTGCCAAAACCAAAAGGCGGTTGGACTTTGCCAGGTCATCGGTATACAGGACCTTACAATCCGCTAGATCAACAACTAGATGAAAATCCATTGCCAGGTCAAGAGCCTTATAATCAAGTGGATGCAATAGCGATGCGTCATGATATCTGTTATCGTGATCATGAAATCTCGAAAGCAGATTGTGATAAAGTAATGCTAGACGAATTACGTGATATGGAGCCAACAAATCTACGAGAACGTTTTGATAGAAGATTTGTTCAGGGAATGATAGGAGCAAAATATAAACTCGGACTCGGAAAAAAGTATTGATGATCTTGCAGTCGAGCTGCACAGACCTAAAAAAAAGTTCCCACGACGTAAAGTTGTCGCTAATAGTGTAGATGATATCTGGGCAATAGATTTGGTGGATGTATCCAATCTAGCTCAGTTTAACGTTGGCGCTGATGGTGCTCCAAAAAGGTATTTGTTTAATGTTATAGATGTTTTTAGCAAATACGCTTTCAGTGTACCTGTTTCGGATAAGACAGGGACTTCAATGACTGATGCGCTAAAACAAATAATAACGAGTACAGAAAGAAAACCGAATAAAATCTGGACTGATCACGGATCCGAGTTCTTTAACAAAAAGTTTGAACAGTTTCTAGAACAAAATAATATAAAAAGGTATGTTACAGGAAACGAAGGTAAAAGCGTTGTTGTTGAGAGATTTAATCGCACGCTAAACGAGAAACTACACAAACATATGACAGCTAAAAACACCAACAGGTACATCGATGACCTTTCTCAAATCGTAGGTGAATATAATAACACAAAACATCGAACCATCAAAATGACACCTAAAAAAGCTATTAAAAATCCAATATTAGCAAATGAAAACATGTACCCCAGACATAAATTTAAGGTTGGTGATAAAGTTAGAATTTCTTTGACAAAAAAGGTATTTGCAAAAGGATTTACTCCAAACTGGACCGAAGAAGTATTTGTAGTTGATAAGGTACTTTTCACAATACCTGTAACGTACGTTTTAAAAGATCTGGCAGGGGAACCGATCGTAGGTAGTTTTTATGAACAAGAACTACAAAAAACTGAGCAGGATGTTTTTGTTATCGAGAAAGTGATTAGAAAAAAAGGAAATAAAAGTTTAGTCAAATGGCGTGGGTATAGCGATAAATATAACATTTGGATCCCAACTAAGCAGATTATGATATAATGTTATTATAAATTTTCTCATACTTTTGTTTGACAGATTTACATTTTACTGGTTTACATAACGATATTAGATACTGCTTACGATCGTCAGAGATCGTCATTAGATTAAAAATCTTGACAAATATGAAATCGAATTTGATATTTTTCTGTCGGCCTGGAATTCTGATGTTTAAAAAAGGTTTGATTAGCTGCCAAAACAGTTGTTGTTCGGCAACGGTAAAATTAAATTTCATTATTTTTTTTTTTGCAATGTGATACTTGACATTATATCGTTTAGTTGTTGGTCTGCTGTAATTTGATCTGTCAGCAACAGTGACTATTTCACCATCATCATCAGATTCGGTGTTATATAAAATATCATCTTCATTATAAACAATAGATTTGTCTATGAAATCTTTGGAAAATGTGACCTCATCACTGATGACCTTATCGCTGGCGACTTTGTCGCTAGTATCTTGTTTGTAGAGTTCAGCGAGTCATTTCATCAAATCCATTATTATAATATATTTTTATCTAAATTATTGCTATAAGATGACTGATGAGATAAAATATCACCAAAAAGTTAATATATTAAATTACAACGAACTAGCTGAAGCGGTAAGAAAATGTTTGTTGGGTTATAGTGTTGACGTTATTGTAATGCAAGGTGATTCTTATAAAATATTGCTAACAGAAGCAGAAAAAAATAAAATTAATCAAAGTGCATTAACGACGCTAAAATTTAATCACGATGATATCATAGCATTTGCTCATCATTGCTTGACTAAAACCGAGCTATCCAATATCATATCTAAAACCAATCCTAGCATCGTATTCTCTTGAAAAAGCTGATTTCATTACTCCATCAGCTACAAATTTTACTGCTCTGGAATTTATCTTATAATGCTTTGCCGCAGCTGTAATCGATTTGAATTCGATCTCCTCATCCGTTTCAAGGTTTTCTGAAATAACAGGTTTTGCTGGACATCTAAAATTAATGCCACCACCTCGTCCTTTTCTTACATTTTCCTGCTGGGTCACTAGCTCCAGATTTCTCAATCGATTATCAGTTTTTACGTTATTAATATGATTAATAACCAGATCATTGGGTATAGATCCATTGAACACCTCGTAAACAAACCTATGACCAAGATAACGAACTTGATTTGTCGATGTTCCTCTAACAGTTACCCTGATATATCCCATATTACTCATAGTACCAAGAACTTTTTAGTTTTTCTGTTTCTAATAATACCGCGATCGTTAGCCTCGTATAAATCAAAGACAGGAATTGGCCGAAACTCATCTTCTAAGGATAAGTTTTCAATATTGTCATCAGTGACTTTATCGTTCACGTGATATACACGCTGTCCCTCTGGAATATCATCGCAAAACAACGTGTAAATAAAATCTTTTCTAAACATTGCAATCCTCTCGGCATTATCTCCCTTTACACTAATCGTATAACCCGCTGACGTTAATTTGCCAACAGATATTCTAGTTTTGATGTTAATAACTGAACCTAATGTATTTCCAGCGTATAAGTTGTATTTTGGGTAAACATGATAAATCTCTTGCCCACGTGCGCTTGTCAGATTTACTGTCATTATATTATAGGTGATTTTTTTATCTTTAATTGATTTTTAGCGCATGCGCAGTGTGAGGTAAAGTTATACTTTGGGTGAATTTGATATGCTTCTTGCTCACATGTGTTTGTTAGATTTGCTGTCATTATATTATAGGAGATTTTTTTATCTTCCATTGATTTTTAGCGCATGCGCAGTGTGAGGAAATTATCAATTAGATATTACATTATAGTATAATAATGTTAAAATTGAGTGATATAGCTAAGAGAATCCTTATGGGAGAACCTGATAAAATAGCGACTGCTTTTGCAGGTTTTGATAATAGTTATCAGTTTGATAATCAAATTGTTTTAGTAAATTTTAATGCAGCAAATCTTTACCACCTACTACAGACAACTGTAAAACGTGAGCTCGAAAAACACAAAAGTATCAGATTATTTGTGCAATATCATGTTATATTTTCAAAGTTAGTTATAACGGAAGAATTAACTAACAAGGAAATTGCAAAACCTTATATGAACGCAAAATCAAGACGTGTTTTGCATGGGACTGATCTGTTATCACTATCTGATGAAATACGCCAAGAAATCTGGAAAAAATAGAGGAATTCACTCAATTAGGTTCGGGTTGGAAGTTTGAAATGATCAAAGAAATATTGTTTCACACGATGAAATATAACGCATTACGAGGTAGTTCATACATCGACATGCCACCAAAAATAAAAAGTAAAAGATGTTGTATAAACATCAAAAACGTAGATAACAAGTGTTTCCAATGGGTTGTTTTTTCCGCACTATTTCCAGCAGAAAAACACGCTGATCGCGTTGAAAAATATATCAGTAACGTGTCTAGATTAAATTTTAAAGATATTAACTTTCCTGTGGCAGAAAATCAAATACCAAAATTTTTAAAAGCAAAAAAATGTTTGAAGTAACGTTTTCGGACTAGATGAAAAAGAGGATGTATACCCGAGATATATTTCAGAAAAAGCTTCACAATCGACTATAAATTTACTGTTTTACAAAAATCATTACGTTTGGATTAAAAACTTTAACGGACTAGTTGGTAAACAGTACAATAAAAATAGGAACAAAAAGTTCTTTTGTTACCGCTGCTTGCATGGTTGTGCTAACAATGAAACATTACAAAAGCATTTGCAGTACTGTAATGATGTGCAAACATTAACAATGCCATCTAAAAAAGATAGCGTGTTACAGTTTGTCCATCATAATCACAAACTAAAAATTCCTTTCGTTATATATGCTAATTTTGAGTGTTTACTTCAACCTGTACTTGGCGTAGAAAATAATCCTAATCAATCGAGTACAAGAAAAGTTCAAAATCATGTTCCGTGTGGAGTAGCGTATAAGGTAGTTTGTTGTACTGATTCTAGATTATCTAAACCCATTAAATTATATCGTGGTAAAAATCCAGCTATCTACCTTCTCAAGCAGTTGATTAATGAAGTTGATAATATTACTTATCGTTTGAAAAAAGTAACGCCAATGTTAAAATTAACACCTCAACAAGAATCCGATCATGAGCAAGCAGAAATTTGTCATATTTGTGAAAAAGCTTTTGATACTGACAAAAAAGTACATGACCATTGTCATTTGACTGGACAGTACCGTGGAGCGGCTCATAATCAGTGTAATTTAAAATTTCATGCCCCAGATTTTATTCCAGTTATTCTTCACAATTTTCGAGGATATGATAGCCATATTATAGTAGAAACTTTTGGTGATCCTGATATAAAATCTCGTCTAAAATTCGATAACGTCATCAAATGCATCCCAAATAATTTTGAAAAGTACATGTCAGTTACGCTAGGTAAATTGCGTTTTATTGACAGCCTGCAGTTTATGGCAGCCTCGTTAGATGAGTTAGTAAAAGGTTGTAGTAAATTTGATAACCTAAGAGACTGTTTTGGAGATAAATTTAATCTACTAGCTAAAAAAGGAGTTTTTCCATATGAATACCTCGACGACTGGAGTAAATTTGATGAAACATCTATACCTGGCAAAGATAAATTTTACTCACAACTTAAAAATGAAAATATAACTGATGATGAGTACAGGTATGCACAAGATATCTGGAAAGAGTTTGATTGTGAAACTTTTGGTGATTATCATGATTTGTATTTGAAAACTGACGTGTTATTATTAACAGATGTTTTTGAAAGTTTTCGTGAAGTGAGTTATAATAATTATGGACTAGATCCTTGCTGGTACTATTCTGCCACTGGGTTGTCATGGGATGCTTTGCTAAAGTTTAGTAAGGTAAGGTTAGAATTACTGACAGACGTGGATATGTTCAATTTTATTGAAAAAGGTATCCGAGGCGGTATTAGCGTGATAACAAAAAAGTAAAAAAGTATGCTGAAGCAAACAACAAATATTTGAAACAGTATAACCCTGACCTTCCTTCGAAGTATATAGTTTATCTAGATTGTAATAACTTGTACGGGTATTCGATGGCAGAACCAATGCCTCTTGGTGGATTTCATTGGATCACGGCTGATCGATTTCTATCGGAGACAGAAAAAAAGATACCCGAAGATGTTTCCTATTTCGTTGAAGTTGATCTTGATTATCCAAATTCGCTACACAAATTACATAACGATTACCCTTTCTGTGCGGAATCGATGGTTATAGATTATAGTTTGTTATCAAAAAACAACAAGCGTTAGCATCACCAAGGCAACATTCCATGGTCAAGAAACTAGTACCAAATTTACTTGATAAGAAAAATTACGTTTTGCATTACAAAGTTTTAAAACAAGCAGTCGATGGTGGTCTTGTGTTGAGAAAAGTTCATCGTGTACTAAAATTTAATCAGTCGCCGTGGATGAGAGGATTAACTCAAACACTTCAAGAAGGGCTGCATCGAAAACAGAGTTTGAAAAAAACTTCTTTAAACTGATTAACAATTCCGTTTTTGGTAAGACGATGGAGAACATTAGGAAACGTGTAAATATTGAAATAGTTAATGATGTCAATCGCAGAAACAAACTTGTGTCAGACGATGATTTTGTGAGCATGAAAATATTTAATGAAAATCTTGTTGCAATACAAAGAAGAAAAGTAAATCTAAAACTAAACAAGCCAATCTATGTTGGCGCTGCCGTGTTAGATTTATCAAAGTGGCTGATGTATGATTTTCATTACACTTTTGTTAAAAATCAGTGGCCGGCTAGTAGATTATTGTTTACTGATACTGATTCGCTCGTATATGAAATCGAATGCGAGGACATCTATCAGGACATGTACAATAATCGACATCTGTTTGATCTTTCCGATTATCCACGTGACAGTAAATTTCATGACGACACAAATAAAAAGGTTATTGGTAAGTTTAAAGATGAAATGAACTCAAGCGCTATCAAATACTTTATCGGATTACGTAGTAAAATGTATGCCGTATTATTGGACAATAATAAAATAACGAAAAAAGCAAAAGGTCTGCCTCGTGATTTTGTTAAAAAGTTTATGAAATTTGATGACTACAGGTATGCGCTTGATGGCGGTGTTAGTTTTATGAGAGCTATGGCAATTCGAACTAATCATCATAAACTCGAAACAGATGTCATTATCAAACGTGGATTGTATAATTTTGATGACAAACGCTATTGTAAAAATGGGGTAGATACATTTGCCCTTGGGTATTGTCATGATGATAGATCTATACTCGACATTATCTTTTCCAACTGAAATTTTATCTAAACTTATAAAATAATGTTTGAAAATTTGACAATGACAAATAGCTACAGTAGTAAAATCAAATATTTAATGATGGACAGCAAACAATTGACAGTTGAATTTAATAATGAAACATCAGGTATATGTTTTAGTGGAACACGTGACAAGCTAAAACTTTCGCTCATCAGATCTGATAATAGCGAGTATTTCAATTATCTCGAACAATTGTATCAAAAGTTGCTAGCGGAATTTAAAAACTTTCACAGCCCCATTAGCCAACAAAAATATACTAAACTCACAATTGATATCGATCGGTCAAAGGTATATTTTATCGACAAAAAATATCCTCTGAACAAACCAGAAATAAAAGATTTGTTAGAATCCCGTCGCTGTGTGAGCGGTAAAGTAAAATTTAGTATCTATAATCGTGATAATGAAATATTGTTAATATCAACAGTTGAAACATTAATCATTAGTCACGAGGTATAAAATAATATCATTTTCATTCTAATGCTAGTTTAATTTCCACCTTGTTAACTGAAACGTTCTAATGCACAGTTTAATTTTCATCCTGTTATCTGATAAAACAAAATTTGTGGTAAAACCTATTTGCTGTCTTTAGAAAAATCGTATTCCACACATGCGCTGTTCTAACAAATTCGTCACTTCTGTTGACAGAGCTTATCGCATTCCAACACCTGTTGTTTTGTCTGGTTACAAAATATCTGTCTACATAGTAGTAGTATAGGGAAATGAGGATTTTGCGGGGGTGGGGGAGGAGGTGTGGGAGGGGGTGGTGGGCCAAAAACCCTCATTTTCCTCTACTACTAATACCTTTTCTAATACCAAATTCTGACCTCATTTTAAAATGTAGCAGATGTTCGACTGGCCTCGGAAGGTGATGAGGATATTCCGATTGATGGAAATATGATGAGTTCCTGTAACTTGTACAGCAAGTTTCAAATAGAGACAAAATCATTGAATCACAAATGCGTTCCAGAAATATCAAGAAGTGTGTCGTTAATATCTCAGTTTAGATTTATTAAGCAGATTCTTTGCATCATAAGTAGGGCAAAATAGTTCAAAATCTTTGCCTAAGTATGCCAAATCATGACAATGTCTTTTTTTTAAAAAAAAGACCTGCACGTGGCAGAAAAAAACTATTCAGTCAGACCTGTAGCACTCACTTGATTTGTACTATGCTTGAAATATATGCTAACCTTTTCATTCCTGCGATTATTGAAATTGTACAACAATAAAGTTTATCAAAACTACAATGAATATTAGGACGGATTTATTATTCACTTTATAATGATTTTCGTAACTTTGAAAAGTGACACGGTTCATAAACATTGTGTTCATCTGTCAGTTACTCAACACGTGTAGGACACTATTGTTACTATCTATCAATTACTATTATATATTCATATGAAATTATTCTCAACAGTATTTCATTTTATAGTTACAGTTTTCTCGCAAAATGTCTTGGCAATAATGACTTAGGGCATACAATCTTTTGGTAACACAATTTTGAAATGAGTCAAAGAAATGTCTTCAATAAATAGCGAAACTTTGCACAGATTTGTAATCTTCTGTATATCAAATGACGTCATTTATTTGTAATATTAGGTACATCAAATTAAGTCATTAAAGTGTAATATTTGGTATATTAAATACTGTACAATCTCATAACATTACTTGTTGGTTTACATACAACATGAAATCAATTAAGCAAAATACATTATGCCAACCTGTTTTTCATGTGGTAAAATAAATCTAACATCTGTGTTCATGTCTTGCGGATTGCTTTCAATTGCTATTCCCTAAGTTGGAAACAATATACGTATTTATTTGAAATAATAACCCATGCAAGAGTCTCCAGTTACAATATATATATATATATATATATATATATATATATATATATATATATATATATATATATATATATATATATATATATATATATTTGAAATGATAACTCTTGGAAGGGTCTCCATTTACTAGATGTGTCTTACCTGCCTGATTAATTTCCTTTACCAGCTTATGTACTCTTTTATCATTTGTGTAAATAAATTCTGGCCCATATTTTGCTATGCGCCTCAACAAACGGCCCAGCTTTGGCATCCTTACGGTTTCTCCCTCTCTCAGTACACGACCATCCTTGCAAAAGATTTCACTGAAATGACAAAAGTTGAAATGTGCTACATACCATCAATACTATATTGCGCAATAGTGTTTCAGTTGACAAAGAGGATGCATATTTCTTCATTACTTACTTTAGTTAGTCTGTTTAATGAAAGAATGAAACATAACATTTCTCACTCAGTAGGTTTGTTTCATAAAGGCATTTTCCCAGCACCATGCAGATGCAAATAAGATAGTTGTAGTTTTGCCTTAGAACCTAAGGGGATAATCTGACGTCCTAACGAATCAAAAATTTCGGCCCGTCATTGTCAGCATGGCAATCGAAATCTATAAGCCCCTCTTATCAAAATACTTCGAACTCGGAGAGGGCAAGATCCATGATTCCCAATTCCCAATGACCGAACTGTAAGACCGAATCGTTTACCAACATTACTAAACATATATACGGTGTGTAATAAACGTAACGATGTTGTGTCATCTAACCGATACGAAATTTAGCTTCTCCCAAGCTGCATATTAGTTTAACTGCTAGCATAGATTTATATGTAAACCGTTTGCAACTTGCAGGCCGTGCATAGCACAGCTTGCGATTGTTTCGTTTGCCTCTTACTTTGCCGTGGTTCGGTTTTTAAGACACTTTTTCACAAATATATCTAACAATTTAGGAAAACATAGTTTGGAGCCTTACGATATTGTGTATAGATAATTCAGCTAGAATATACAGGACTTAATTTAGGCTGTGCCATTGAGGTGCATGTATCATTTTTTGACGCAAGAAAATTGCATTCATGGTGCCTGTGATGTGCATAAAGAAGACCACAGAATATGAAGGAAAAAAATGGTTGATTTTATATTGATTCAGCTGAGTGTGTTCCATTCTAGTGTACTGAATAAAATGCACTCCAAACAAAATGAACAATTTCTTTGGTTGACAGAAATGCATTAATGATTTTGATTAGTTTGTGCACCAAATGAGAACACGTAATCAGTTGTTATGCCAAGAAAAGTGTTAAAAAGCGAAGGGAAAGCGTCACAAAAATGTCGCATTTATTTGAGAAGTAGCGTTCAAGGAGGACTAATTGTAGACTGAATCGTTCAAAATAAAGTATGGAGATAAACCGAATTCGTGTTACGGAAGGCTTATAATACGTATTTGAGTTTTTCATCATAAGAAACAGGTATTGTTCTATACGACCCTTGTGTTTTGTTTCTTTTTTCTAAATGACCGCACGTGCTGCCCCTGTAGGGGCCTTTACTCCCATTGCTGAAGCAAACACGGAATATGTATAGGATGCTTTGTATAATGACAAAGAAATTTTACAGTTTCAGAAATATTAAACAGTATTTCCGTAAAAGAAATTGTTACTTACCAAAGGTTGTCTACACGAACACTTTTTTCAGAGGTAAATATTATAATTTCAGTAGCATTTTTCTCAGCATCATCAGTAAATTTAATATTGATATTTATTGTGTCGTGCACAAAATAAACACCAATTTACGCTTTTCTATTACCATGCCACATTCTATGTGAAACTGATACAAATTTTAAGAAAATAATTAACAGAAACAATCATATAAGAAATCCTCTTGAGTAGAAATCTAGAAATATATGTTTTAACTGGAACTGATATGCCCTGCGTTACTGACAGCTACCTGCATACTTTGCCAATTTTTAAACTTTTACAGGCAATAATCTAAAATAAGCTGCTTTCACGTATAAGCGTTGTGACATTGACTATCGACAAGCCTGATCTAACGCGAACTGGTCACTAGGTAGGGAGCCATTTTGGGGTAACGACCTAATAATCTTAACCAATTGTTGCCAAAATTACATCTTTCTACCCTTGGCGAGACTCCAACATTGTGTGATACTCCGTGTAACAGTTGACTTTTGTTAAGTCATAAGCTGGTAATCTTGTTCTGATGAAGACACTAACAGGAAAGTGTCCTAACTTGTCCAGGTCAGCATCTGCTAAAACATTTCCTAAAATAACCGTTATTTTCTGTTAAAAAATATCTTTATAAAATTCCCAAAAGACTAAAATCAATTGTTGTTAGCACTATTGGCCTGAGCCAAATATTCTTTTTGATTTTCGAAGTTTTAAAAATGTGTTTAAATCCTTACGAATTAATGTGATGAAAGCCTTTGAAAAATTCTTGAAGGCATTTGAAATAATGTTTTCTTTTGCTATCAATGTCGCTGATGCTTATTATAGACAAGAAGTAGCACGATGCTTTTTATTCGTGATTCGAGAGAGTTATGTCCCTTAGACCATATTACCGTAATGGACTTAATTTTATTTAAACTACAGATCCAAAGACAAATTTTCCATCGACATTAAAGGCGATTATTATGAGCAACAGTAGCAATTAACTGGAGCTAAGTTGGAACCCGGATGAAACACATGATTTAAAACAGTCTTAACAGAAATATAAACACACCAATAACCGAAATGGAACCGATAAACCTAAGTTGAGTCTATCATGGAACTATTACCGGTTCATGCTGCATGGTCAAATTAAAGTTGATATCTTCGGAATCTGACCCGTACATACATTATAACTATCCCATTTCAAAAGTTCAGGGGGAAGTTGAGTAAGAACAATCTTTCAGGAAAGACATACCACAGCGTGGATGGAGTTTAATAATACTGCAAAATATGTTTGTAATTTTCACATTTTTCTAACTAAATTCATCTTCCAGACATAAGTAATTTTGTATCTAAATGCATATACCAGACATAAGTAATTTTGTATCTAAATGCATATACCAGACATAAGTAATTTTGTATCTAAATGCATATACCAGACATACGTAATTTTGTATCTAAATGCATATACCAGACATAAGTAATTTTGTATCTAAATGCATATACCAGACATAAGTAATTTTGCAGGTAATTTTAAAAAATATTCATGATGAACAGAAAGCAATCTAAAATAATTATGTTGTATATAAACTTTAAATAAACAAGATAATAATAATCACTAATATTTTTCATAATTGAACGTTGAAGAAAAACTTTTTTCAGTGTTACATTTTGTTTTCATTATTCACGCAGCAACTCCTCTTCATGTTCGGTTGAAAGTAAAATTCTTAACAAAAATCGTTCTTGTTCTCCTACACTATATACACTGCTCCTCCATTATAACGCGGTTCATGAGGACCATGTAATGACCCGCGATATAAGTGTGAGAACCATGTACTGATTAGTATTGTAACACAGCTAGACCATAGTTGTGCATGCAGCCTTTAAATAAGATATTTAATGATGTGAAATATTATAATTATAATTAAAAACCATGGTTCTACAAAAAGAACTAGGACTGTGTTCACGAAACACATTCATCTCTTCATCCACTCTCACTGCCTAGGCCTTATTATCGCCGATACTTTGAAATTTACTGTATTTTTCTATGTATTGTACAGAATCACTTATCACCCTAAATCCTATAACATAAAAAAAGAAATATAACAATTACTATTGGGATATGGATATCCCACAAAAGTGCACAGAAAACTTTAGTAAACGTATCCGAAGAAATAGACAGATAGATATTGGTAGAACAATATGCCTTACCACGTTCATAGTCAGCATAATATTAAATATAAGTAGTATTTTCACTTACCAGAAGTTTGGAATGTTTGTTACATTGATTAATGCTGCAACAATAGTCAAGGCTCTTGCAGTGGAATTCCCCAAAGGATGCCCATCTACTGCCATTTTAATAGCAGGCATAAACAGGGACTTCCATGGCAGCTTCCCATACATTTGATGGGCCTTCCTGTACGCCAGAAGTTCTCCAGGGACTCCAATCATTTTAGATCCTGGGATGAGTAAGTTAAATCTGGCATAAAATCGTGTGGCCGAACTTAAAATGTTATGTTGGACAATATTGGGGTGGGTACATATTCTTTTTAACGGTCGCTTTTGATTGGCTGGGTGTGGAAACTGAGGCTTAATGAAAGACTCCAGGCGTCGGTACTATAAATACGGTATTTAACATAAAAACACTCAGAGACTTGTTCCACAACTAATAAAATAACAAGCTGCCTTTTGTTGTTATTGTTGTTGTAATGTTATGAGCACAAGATAGGTTATGCATGGCGGCCAGTATAAATGGTGGAGGAAAAAAACCGGGAAAACCCTGGAAAGAACCACAGACTCAAGAGAAGCTACTGGCAAGTTTTCTCTTATTTCCAAATTGGTCGTTTCCGAAACTCGAACCCACGCAGACAGAATTAGTTGCCTGTGAACTTATCTCTGAGTAAACTTTGAGTAATTCCTCGACACCTTTTATTAAAAAATCAAAAGGTTTCCACTCTTTTGTTCTTTAAAACCAGAACATGTTTTTGGCCTTTCCAAAATAACAAAATATTGACATTATCTAAACGACCATAAGCTTGATCATGTAAAATTTCAACTTTAGAAACAGAAATGGGATATTGAAAAAAAGCTGTGCCAAACCTGTAATTGTTCCAAAACAGTTTCTAAGACAAATTGTACATTTTAAAATCAAATCATTTTGTTTGATAAAAGCTTTCAGGCATAATTATCCAATGATATATAAACATTTTTATAACCTCCATATATTACTTGTGTTTGGTGTTTTAATAATTTATTTTAAATTAGAGCTTGTCAAAAGAATCATGGCAGAGAAATTGAAAACTTTCAAGATGATATTCGTGTGTCATTTAGTCAACCCTAATCGTCACCATAATCAATATATTGTATCTATAAAAACCTAAAACCTATAAATATTTTTAATTTCTTCGTTTGCTTTATTAATTTTATTTTGCCGTTAGTATTTCTTTGCATATATTCAAATATTGTTTCATTAATGATTTCATGGAATCAGCATTATTTCAGCACACACAACAGAGAGAGAGAGAGAGAGAGAGAGAGAGAGAGAGAGAGAGAGAGAGAGAGAGAGAGAGAGAGAGAGAGAGAATTTCAAATTTGTAAAGAAAGAAACTCTAATAATATTTCAATAGAAGACTACACTTTGCCTAAAAGCATTTATTAGATTACTGTTTCAAGAACTTGAAAATGACTATTTAAACACTGCTGGTTCCACTAGTGTTGTAGTCAGCGCTTTGGACTTGAGTTCAAACGCATCTCGCGTTACATGTGCGAGAGTGGAGCTAATCGAGCAGGGTGAATAATCATCGAACACTTTACACCAATGTTATGAGTTACATGTGCGATAGTGGAGCTAATCGAGCAGGGTGAATAATCATCGAACACTTTACACCCATGTTATGAGTTACATGTGCGATAGTGGAGCTAATCGAGCAGGGTGAATAATCATCGAACACTTTACACCAATGTTATGAGTTACATGTGCGATAGTGGAGCTAATCGAGCAGCGAGAATAATCATGGAACACTTTACACCAATGTTATGAGTTACATGTGCGATAGTGGAGCTAATCGAGCAGGGTGAATAATCATCGAACACTTTACACTTTACACCAATGTTATGAGTTACATGTGCGATAGTGGAGCTAATCGAACAGGGTGAATAATCATCGAACACTTTACACCAATGTTATGAGTTACATGTGCGATAGTGGAGCTAATCGAGCAGCGAGAATAATCATAGAACACTTTAAACCAATGTTATGAGTTACATGTGCGATAGTGGAGCTAATCGAGCAGCGAAAATAATCATGGAGCACTTTACACCAATGTTATGAGTTACATGTGCGATAGTGGAGCTAATCGAGTAGGGTGAATAATCATCGAACACTTTACACCAATGTTATGAGTTACATGTGCGATAGTGGAGCTAATCGAGCATGGTGAATAATCATCGAACACTTTACACCAATGTTATGAGTTACATGTGCGATAGTGTAGCTAATCGAGCAGCGAGAATAATCATGGAACACTTTAAACCAATGTTATGAGTTACATGTGCGATAGTGGAGCTAATCGAGCAGGGTGAATAATCATCGAACACTTTACACCAATGTTATGAGTTACATGTGCGATAGTGGAGCTAATCGAGCAGGGTGAATAATCATCGAACACTTTACACCAATGTTATGAGTTACATGTGCGATAGTGGAGCTAATCGAGCAGTGAGAATAATCATCGAATACTTTACACCAATGTTATGAGTTACATGTGCGATAGTGGAGCTAATCGAGCAGCGAGAATAATCATCGAATACTTTACACCAATGTTATGAGTTACATGTGCGATAGTGGAGCTAATCGAGCAGCGAGAAAAATCATCGAACACTTTACACCAATGTTATGAGTTACATGTGCGATAGTGGAGCTAATCGAGCAGCGAGAATAATCATCGAATACTTTACACCAATGTTATGAGTTACATGTGCGATAGTGGAGCTAATCGAGCAGCGAGAATAATCATCGAATACTTTACACCAATGTTATGAGTTACATGTGCGATAGTGGAGCTAATCGAGCAGGGTGAATAATCATCGAACACTTTACACCAATGTTATGAGTTACATGTGCGATAGTGGAGCAAATCGAGCAGCGAGAATAATCATCGAATACTTTACACCAATGTTATGAGTTACATGTGCGGTAGTGGAGCTAATCGAGCATGGTGAATAATCATCGAACACTTTACACCAATGGTATGTGTTTCATGTGCGATAGTGGAGCTAATCGAGCAGCGAGAATAATCATCGAACCCTTTACACCAATGTTAGGTGTATGCAGTGTGACTTTGTTTCGAAACGGCGACCTTTGATATAAATACAGTACTTCTCTGTAATCATTTTGACTATTTGTCCTGGTTTATTTGTTTAATCCGACATTAGTGTTGAATCAGAGTTTATTATGTATAATTACATTGGCTGAATGCGAAGCAAGTCTACGAATTGCCCAATTAACTCCGTATTGTGGAAGCAATGATTTACACTTATATTGTCATTGACGCCGCCATGATAATTTTCTATAGAATTTATTCTTTCTCTTCGATTTCCTCACCCAAACGGGGCCCTGGGTGCCCAAGTGGACTAAGGTGCTCGCTTAACAGTTCACTGACATCTCACCTCTGTCCACGTTGGCTAGAAACTCCGACTCGGCCAACTTGGTTATTTGAGAAAACTTGCCTGTAGCTTCTCGTGGGTTGGTGGTGTTTTCAGGAGATAAACCGAGTTTTTCTTCCACCAATTATACTGGCCGCCATATACAGTCTAACAGTATGTACGAAAACAGGCGTGACAAGAAACGTGTAAATTAATGATAAAACTTAAGTAGGTATGAAACAAAATACGGTAATGAATGCATAGAGCTAAAATAAGTCGAACAAAATACGGAAATTATTAGCTACAGCTAAAATAAGTGAGTGTAACAACAGACATGGAAAATTGGAGACTGCTAATGTAGGTGTAACATGAAACATGCAAACTGAGCCAAAATAGGCGTAACAAGAGATATGGAACGTTGGTTACAATAAAACATGCTGAGTCAAGAAACACGCAGACGAATTGATGCAACTTCTTGGCGGAAAATATAGCTATAATATATGCGACAAGAAATACGAAAATGACTGGATACTGCTAAAATAGGTGTGACAAGAGAGGCGGATATTATTAGATACAACTAACGTATGTTTGTCAAGAAAAACTGACGCTAGATTATACAACTTCTTAGTGTAAAATACCATTAAAAAATATCTTTGTCACTTCCTGAAACACGTTTAGATGATTTTAATTTAGATGAGAAAACGGGAAGAGATTTTGGAGAAACCTACGAATTATTTTCATGTAGCTTTGGTACTGCTGGATTAATATATTCGGTGGGAGAGATCCTTTATTATTCTCTCCAAAGTCATTATTTTATTATATTCAATCAATTCTCATTTTTTTTTTCTTCCGATCAAATTATTTCCAAACTACCAAAATTTGCTTTTAGTAAGTGAATTAAATGACTAAATTATTATCAAAACTTATTTTGCCGAAAATGAAATGAATCAGAAAATATAACTGTTATATATCATTCACTGTAGACTTTCTTCCTGTAAGAGCAAATGGAACATATAACAGATTTTTAGAAGTCTTGTCTGTGAATTTCCTCTAAATATACGTACCTATGTTGTAACCTGTAAAGTTTGAGAACATTTTTGCAGTGGCGGCAATAGGTGCTACCTCCCTACCATCAATGGCAACCGCTTTTTTACTTAACTTATCATAAATCACCATAAAACAACCTGCAAAAAGAAAAAACTTGAGATATTGTAAATATGAAAAACAGTCGTTTATTTATTTATTTATTTATTTATTTATTTATTTGTCTCTCTATCTATCCTGTGGCGTGTCCTTGTGCAAGGCATTTTCGTCCCATGACCTTAGTGCTCAAAAGCATATACTTGTGTTGCTCTGCGATAAAACTCCAATCAACCGAATAAAACTATTAACACAAGGTCAATGTATTGGTCAATGGTATAATATATAATAACATAAAATACGTCGACTCCATTATGCAAGATATTGTATTTCAATAATACTAGAGATTGGTAAATTTGCAGTGGAATTTAGGCTATAAATACTAAATTGTCAATTATATAACTGGTAATATAAGACTTCGCATTCCAGAAAGTTAGTATTCTGGACAATATGCTTATGTCTGCATTCTTCATCCAAATTATAGTAAGGAAAATAAAATCCAGAATATAAATTCTAAAACGTCCGCGTCAGTGTATCACTGCCAGTACTAAAGAAGCTTCCTACGTGACGTCATAAGCAGCCATATTGGGCCGTATGCTGACAAAATACTTATTATTTTATATAGTGTTTGGAATTTGAAATATGCACATCAAAAGAAAGACTCCAAACTGATTTATTGCCAGTAACTTTAAATGTAGGTTAGATTCTGTTTTGCTCAAGAAACTTTGTTATAAACGATATATATATATATATATATATATATATATATATATATATATATATATATATATATATATATATATATATATATATATATATATATATATATATATATATAGCTTGCTACAGGGGAAAATGGTTGTCGTTCATCAGCAAAGTAAATGATACAACATTGTCTGCTAATGAACTTGGTCATAAGGGTCAGAATGAGTAATTAAATGGCTCATAGTCAGAATGAGTAATTAAATGGCTCATAGTCAGAATGAGTAATTAAATGGCTCATAGTTAGAATGAGTAATTAAGTTGCTCATAGTCAGAATGAATAATTAAATGGCTCATAGTCAGAATGAATAATTAAATGGCTCATAGTCAGAATGAGTAATTAAATGGCTCATAGTCAGAATGAGTAATTAAATGGCTCATAGTTAGAATGAGTAATTAAGTTGCTCATAGTCAGAATGAATAATTAAATGGCTCATAGTCAGAATGGGTAATTAAATGGCTCATAGTCAGAATGAGTAATTAAATGGCTCATAGTCAGAATGAGTAATTAAATGGCTCTTAGTCAGAATGAGTAATTAAATGGCTCATAGTCAGAATGAGTAATTAAATGGCTCATAGTCAGAAGGGTAAACAGGAGTACCAAATGGCTCATTTATTTCAGATGAATAGTTTGAAATATTTGGATCTAAAAAAAGCAATTCTTTGCCGCACATGTTATGAAAGTATAGTAGTAAAATCAGAAACAAATCCATTTTCAACAAGTGATACTGCGAAATGTATATTCAATCTTTCTTTCAGGAAGTTAGTGAGAGAACTGAGTTCCTCTAAGGTTTCTTCTTCTTCTGTATTTTCTCTTATTTTGCATAATCGGGTGTGATCACGTGACCTATGTTATCTCACCTCCTCCAATACCCATGCTGTGTGGAGTCCTCACTCCATTGCACAGTAATGCCGCTATGGCTGCGTCAACGGCTGAACCACCTCTCACCAATATGTCTCTGAAATTGGACAGATACTTCTAGTTTAGCTTTTTAGTTGTAAATCTGCTCGCTATTGCTAATTGCTAGGCGTTTTTATATTGTCTACTCACCCGTCAATATCCACTCTTTTTTGTCCCATTCCTCGCTGGATAATGAAGTTAGGGGATGTAATCCAAAATCAATCACACTTATCACGTACCTTTCTGCAAAGATTTCATATGTAAATATGTTCCAGAAATATTCAAAATGTCAGTTATTGAACCTCAGCTACATGAAACTCTTTGAGACCCCCAAGGACCCCAAAGGAGGAAGACATACCCATTGAACACGGTTACCTGATGGATTTGTGAACTCTAAGGTTGGTGAAATTCCATTGAGCATATAGGGTACAAGGCAGACATAAGAATGGTATCACGATAACACAGATGCTTTAAATTTTTGCGATAATAAGCGGTTGAAGATTGAAAGAAAATTTTACGAAGGTTTTATGTCAGTAGAGCGAATAGATAAATACATAAATCGCTCTATAGGCCATCGGTCGGGGACATCACAACACCTCCAGGTCATTTTAATTGGTCATTTGTTTGTACAAATCGTTCTCCAACGATACGAATTACTTTCCATAAAATGTAATTGATGGTCAACATGGGCGAATTCCAGTTGCTATAATTATTTGTGTGTCTAAGCACTTCATAGTAGGTGGTACCACTCAGGAGCTTCGGACCACACATGAGTTATCCAACCATCTTACAATATCCATACGATTTAACAGTCATCTTTGACACGATTACTTGCAAAAGCAGCTGAATTATTCTTAGATAAAGAGACCGTCTAATAAAATACTACCAATGTTTCCACGATCTAAATGTAGAAAATATGGAAGTAATACTGTCATACTTTACTTGTGATGAGAAAATTATTCTTGGGCCAAATACTAAAATTGATTCATCAATCCACGTGTTGAAAATATAACGTTATCAATGGGCCAAATACTGACAAATGTTGCTCAATCCATGGGTTAAGCATATGTATGCATGGTTCAAATACTGCCATAGTTGTCTCTGCCCAAGTTTTGAGAATATATAATTATGTATTTGTGTAAAATAGGCCTCGGATAGAAAATATTCTCTTTCACGATAGCCTGTATCACTGATGCATAGCTGTCGGATCTGGTGAGAAATCCATAGCAGAGAGCAATAAAAGGATCTCGAATTCTGATAACACGGTGTTTCTCAAGTTAGTTTCCATATAGTTAGGTTTTACTTTGATATTAATTCTAAGTAGATATTACGACCCGTTATCCATTTTCTCGTGCGATCTCTGAGAATATTTTCAAAATGTAAAGATTCTGAGCTTTTATTTCTCGTCAAGGAGAGTCATATCTAATAGAATATATATGAGTTTTCGTCACGACAAATAGGCCCGCCATATATTAATACTAAGAGTTTTTCTCAGGGATTAGCAAATAAAAAAATACCAGAGGTGATGAAAGGTATTAATCGCTATTTTAGATACTTTTATAAAAAAATACTTAGTAGTGAAAAGAGAAATGTCCGTTTTAATTGGACACCCCACTGTCTCGACTGCATTCTTGCTAACTTTTATACATAGCTTGAAGGGATCCTTTCACTGTTTCGTTGATATTGCAGAGTACTATGAAGATTGAAAGACTGGTGGCTATGCTCGTTTGTAACATCAGATCAAATATGTCTCATACAGTGGATTTTAGCTAGATGTATAATTAACATATTGAGGGCCTCAGGTTGCCGGGTGGAATAAGCCCCCGGGTGGCCGAGTGGTCTAAGGCACTCGCCTTTATATATCACACACACACAGACACACACACAGACACACACACACGTTTCACCTTTATCTACGCGAGATTGAATCTCCGCTGGACCAACGTGGCTAAGTGAGAAAGCTTGCCAGTAGATTTTCATTATTCTTCCCGGGTTTTCCTCCACCGAATATAATGGCTACCATGATTATCATATACTGAAAAACTAGCATTAGACCCCTCTCTCCCAAAGAATCTTCTGTAATATTGCAGATATCTGAAACAACTTAACACAAATAGAATACGAATTAAGGCTTATTGTAAACCTTATTTAGTGACCATAATTATCAACAGATGACACTTCCAAAAGATTCTTCTTTCTTTTTATATAAAACGTGGATCAAGCAATTCACTGTACTGAGTCAAGATACTGTACTACGAATTGTACTGTATCGTCATCCTGTACTTGATACAATAACACGCTAGATATGGGAGAGAAAGTTTTGTGCGGTTTTCTAACATGGTATATAGGCGTTGATTACATTTATCATACAAATTATTATCTGAGCAAATTATTTCAAACTTTGTTGACGTCATTACTCGTTGCAGTAATTTCATTTTTGGCTAAATTTAATTCGTATTAAACACATCAAATCAAATGCGCCATATAGCACTCACAGATAGCATATTTAAAATGGCAGTGAATATCCTATTAAAATCAACTAATTGTTTCTTACCTGCCGACATCCGAGCAAGCTTCATGGTCGGTCACAACAGCCCCAATTGGGACTTGTTTGCGATCTCCCTGTGTATCTTCTCCTGATTCTTTCACTCCTGATTCTTTCTGTGTATTTTCTCCCGATTTAAATGTCCGTAAATTGTGTGCATAGTGTGTAATTTCTCCTGATTCATACGCGTGCAGTTCTGTCTGTGTATTGTATGCGAGTTGTCCTACTGAAAGCCCAGTAGTAAGTCGTATAGCACATAGAATCATAAAGGTCGTGATGGTCACAATGGTTAGAACCCTCATATTGCAGGTATTTTTCCTTTGAACTTTCAATTGATAGGTCCCCAACGTGGTATCCTAATAAAAGTCTAAACAAGAAGCCCAACTATCATTTCAGTATAACATTAATGTACAGATATTGCGTTTAACTTTACACATGAAAGCTAAACCCTCCTGAAAGAATTTTGGAGCATTGAAAATTAAACTTGGTCACCAAAGAGCGACAACAAAAGCCTTACAGAATAAAGATTGAAAGGCATCATTCTGTTGACAATTTTTCAAATAAGACTGATTTAACCTGATTCATCTAGTCAGGCGTGTATGTGAGATATCCTCGATATAATTGTATCCTTTCTATTTCCGATCAATATGTGAGGTTCCAAATACTCCAAACTCGTATTTTTAAATGAACCCAATTCATGCAACAGAAAGTTTGCATGATGCTTTAATATGCCATTGTCAAAGTTGTAACGTAATTTTTGAGAAAAAAATACGTTTTTAAACAAATTATGTTTCCCTTGAAATTTAATGCGACCAATATTTGGTGTAAACATAATTCACTGAATGTAAATATTAATGAGTTCAATGAGCAATGTTTTTGTCTGCAAGCATTTTGGTTGCATTAACATAATTCATATCAGGTAATATGTACAAGATTTATTGTCAAATACACTCACGCCTCGATATTAGGAACTATTCAGAGTCCGTTTCTATCGTTATTATAGAAAGGTTTTCGTTACAATCAAGTTTCTCATTCCTATATACGTTGTATCTGAAAAACAAGATGGATATTAGTTTATCATTTCTTTGAATTCGCAACAGCAAACTTCACTTTAGTGGGGTATCCTAGTGTCCTAGGCACTCATCACAATAGGTATTACTGCCATACCTGGCAGCCATTCGGTTTGTAGTAATACCGAAATTTATAGCCAATCAGATTTTGCTGATATCTAATTACATTACATCAAATTAATTAAATAAATCAGTTATCTGGTAGATCCTTCAAGAGATGTAGCAAAGTATTGCCTTTTTTGTAATGATAAGGTAGATGCAACTACCGTATACATTAATTTGTCGCATGGAGTCATAGCTATTTATTTATTTTGATAATTCATTTGAATGAACACACAATAGACATTTGCCTAATGACGTCATCAGCTGCCATATTTGCAGTCAACATGCAAATTTACCGTTGACTTTATATGGTGTTTGGAAGTTGTAATAAATTTATTGAATCTCAAGATACTTTTACAAAAATGACATACATAAACAGAACGCTAATCAAGCCTTTTGTTACATCTATGATTTAGAGATTGAATTTTCTTCAGTGTTTTAAAAACAAATGGCAAATCTTGGTGATCGCTTACAGGAGAAACTGCCATGTTGCCCGTCGTCCAGGTAAAACCGGCAGAATATCGTCTGGTTTTGACCTTATCGGGAAGAATCTTTAAGCTAGGGCTAAGGAGTTTTCTTGACCCATATGCTATCCGTACGTTGTGAGTAAAACCCCTTGAAGTTGATTATAGCTATTGGATATCAAGAGAACTAGAGTTGATATAATTTTGTGTCAACACGATTCTAGCGCTAAAAGTATGCATATATAATTAGAGACTTGCCGATTTTTTGACCCTGCACGGACAGAGAGGTAGAGAGATAGAGAAAAATAGAGAATGCTGTTTACAAAAATTGATCGTTGCAGAATAAAACTCGTATAAAGTTCGGTCACGGAATACATATGTACACGAGGAAACACACATTATGTGTTTCTACGACTCTATGGTCATAAACCAATCAACAGAGTGAAGCAAAATCAAGAAGTTTTGTAAAATTTAATAAACAACTTAATTATTAATGTCATAAATATTAAAATTCAGTAAGTACTGTTTTATCGTACGATTAATCACAACATAATGGAATATCAAGTATTTAAAGTTTGTGGAATATATATATATATATATATATATATATATATATATATATATATATATATATATATATATATATATATATATATATATATTGTAATTACCTTTAAAATTTAGCTGATTCTCCAGATTCAGTATAAACACTGTCAGATCATCCGGATATTATCTGTCTGTTAAACAGCCGTGTGTCTACAAAATAGATCATCCAGATCTTGTGCATTTCATGTTGCAAAGACTAAGAACGTTATAAAAAAAAGTATTGAATCTTTGTGAAAATAATGAAAGCGGGTGAAGTTGTTTATGTATTTACTGCAAGCTCGATCGCTTGACATACTGTTTACCTTTGACCAGCACTTCACCTAGTCTGATTGCATGAGTTTGTTCATTTGAGAGAGAGAGAGAGAGAGAGAGAGAGAGAGAGAGAGAGAGAGAGAGAGAGAGAGAGAGAGAGAGAGTCTTTTACTCCTCCATTTTCTGAAGAATTTAAGATAAAGTATAGAAATGCAATGTAATATACTGAATCACAAAAATGTGGATTCGTTGCTTATAAAGTCTTCCGAATTACTTGTAATAGCAAACTAATACATATATTAGTATAGCTACCAAATAGATAGATTACAATATGATCTGCTTTTAAAAACATAACTACAGAAAAAAATATATGCTTCAACATTTGAAAGTAGAACTACACCAAAACAAAATATTAAAAATAGTATCCTAATCGTTCTGTAGTCCTAAACAAATATTTTATTCCTTATATTCTGTGTAAGTTTCCCATTGGATCGAGTATATAGTATCCTTTATCTTAATGAAGTACTTGGTAGAGAGTCTGATCACATTAATCCATGCATGATATTCCAAACGTTCTGAGATCTCATTTAAACCACCAAGTAGCATAATCCATGCATGATATCGTCATCGATCTGATCACAGAAATCACGGTAAATCAGTGAATGCATATTCGAAAATAGACTCTCCAACAAGTGGTTTCTGTCGTCTAAGGTTAAGTGACAATTCATCGAAATGTGCAAAATACGGTCATGACTTATTTTGACACATAAGGGACACAGTCCAGGTCTTGCTTTCATTCCTCCAATACGAATTAATGTCCCAGATTCCATTTGTCTGCTTGAGTCTGTGTAAGCAACTTTCCATAGATGGTGTATTTTTATTCCTGGATTAATTTTTAGAAATCTACTCAATCCCTCTGATGGATTTCCTGATGCACATTTCATGTTTTCTCTCCTCAGATACCTGTATTCTTGTCCCAATTAAGTTTTTTTCCATGATATTTTGTCTGGAAATTTTCCAGTGAAAATGAAGTCTTCTAATTATATCTTTTTGAGTACAGTATTTATATCATATATTAAAGATATATAACTATGTTGGGTGTCAAAGATCAAATTTCCAACAGTCCAGAGGAAAACCTTTTTAGTAATTAAGTTTACCGATGTTCTACACATGTTACCAACGAATATGAGTTTTTGTTTATCTACGCGAGCTTCCATTGAAATCATACCCTAGCATGACATCGTAGATCCAATAGGCAATCTTTGAGGAAAACCTTGTACTCTTCGGGCAAAATATCGTTGTATTTTTCTTTAATGCTTCAATGCCTTGATACGACATATTAAACAGAGCAGACGGCAACATAACTCTTTCCCAATTTTTTTTTTTACAGAAATTACAGGATTAATCAATATGCATAAAACCAATTGAGTATAGTGAGTTGTCTACGCCGTGTGACGCTGGGCGCTGATTAATTCTTTTGCATTCAATTAACAATGAATGTTAGATATTTAAAGACTTTAATAAATCATTGTTTCTATTCCAACTTTTTTTATTAGCATCGTCATCGAGCCTCTGCTAAAATGGGATTTCCCCAAATATGTTGCATTCGTTCACCCCTTTAATTTTCAGATTCTCTTTCGCAAGTAGAGTGGCTTTACATATATACCTGAAAATGACAAAGCTGAGAACATGCTGTTACACATTAAATGCTAATAAATGTTAATGATTTCTACTGAAGCCGGCGCAAACATATGTTCCATAGTTTAATGGCGTATCAGCACTGGACTGGCTACATAGTGACAATATGGTGGACATAATAAATGATCTATATCAGACAGCAATGACCATTATGAGTCAGTGGTTTCTGTTTTTCAAAATTCGGTTGTCTCAAAGAGCCATTAACTGCTGACTTCGTTCACAATATATTAGTTCTGGAATATGGGACTGTGTCTTTGCTGAAATGCGTTTTTAAATCAACAACTAGTGCACATGAACTGACTCCGATCCAATTATTTAAATGAGGCAGTTGGTTAAACATGGATGAGACCCAGATTTTAGGACACAGTTTGCAACAAGTTTCGGATGAATACGGTATTTGACAATAAATGAGGTTTCAGATCCAACAAATCCACAAACTTTTTGTTGCATGTGACATAGACACATCTGTCATGTATGTAGAAGTGGGATTTTGAAATCTATCAGTGCGAGAAAAACGATGTCGCCATAGTAGCAATACCACTTTTGGAACTGCTTACTTCCATTAGAAAGTATTCATTCTTCTTCTTCTTCTTCTTCTGCTTCTTCTTCTTCTTCTTCTTCTTCTTCTTCTTCTTCTTCTTCTTCTTCTTCTTCTTCTTCTTCTTCTTCTTCTTCTTCTTCTTCGTCTCTCTCTCTCAACATCAGAATGCAAAGGAAAAAACTAATATATTAGTTGTATAATTTAATCATTATTTGCACGAAATGTCTAATATGATGGAAGGCGATGGGTTTTCGAATATGGAAATTCTGTACTTCTGCGTTGATGTTGTGAGAAATTTTTTCTTAGGCTTTGAAATTGTAAATATAAGTACAACTGCTAAAATAATAAATAGTTTAAGGCTTGTAACAATTATTTCCCCACAAGGGGTTAAAACAATCTTGGTTTCGGGATTTACTGAAAGATTAAACAAAAGATCTTTGCCCTTGGGAACACCCTTTATACGAATGATTTCCGTTACTGAGATTTGGCTATTTGTCCAAAATATAAAGCTATTTTCTTGTAGGGGGGGGGTATATTGAACTATTGACTGCTTCCCTAACATGTTTACTTGTCCTAATCAAATTGGGTAGAATACGCTTAACGTACCTACCATCGATAATGAAACCTAGTTTTCCATCAAAATCAACAAGAAAAAGATCGGGTTTGCTTTTTAGCTCTCCCAGATTTCTGTACAAATAATGACATATCTGGAGAAAATTTAAAGTAATGTACGGCAAAATGCATACAAATTATAAAATCTGGATTTTATTCTCTTATTATGGGTATTTCTTAGAAAAAGTAAGTTTTTCTCTGATAAAACAGCTTTTTCTTTGACAAAAGCAGAATCATTAGGAACAATTGGCATATGGATAGAAAAACCGGTGCTGGGTGTTTGTTTTCTCTTTTAAAGACAAATCACGTGCTTGTGACAAAACCAGGTTTCTTATTACTGCACATTGGTTTTCAATAAACTGTTGCACTGGTGGGGGAGGGGGGAAATATGCATTTGACTCCATTAATAGGGGTGATTATAAGTGTGAATGTTACCTTGTGTATGTATTTATTGTGGTTTCCTCATAATGTAAAGCAGATAATGCCAAAAGATACAGAAAGCATAATGGGTTAAAGAGGCGACGAAAAACTTAATACAATAAATAATCAGTATGAAAATATTATAATGTTTTGGAAAATGAAGTTTCATTTTCTTATTCCTATTGCTGCGCTAGCCGAAAAGCAGTTAATAGTTCAAAATTCAAAATTTGGATTTTCGAATTTTAAGGCCTAAAGATGGCAAGGAAAACAAAACGAAATGAGTTTAAATGATCATTTAGTAGATGCTATTATAATCAAAGCACCTGTTCACTTTACCATGGTAGGAATTAGTGTAATGATCTATGTTGGTTTCGAGTATGTACAAGGTTTCCACCCAGCATGGGTCCTATGATCTCTTTTAAGCGTGGCGAAAAATACACGCAATTAATAACGCGAAAGAAATTATACAAATGCGAAGAAAGAAAGATCAAAATTGGTCATAAAAATGAATATAAGATTCAGTATAAACACAAAAGTTCCCACTAATAAATAAATTTAAAAAATAACAAACAAATAAAACTTTTTATCAACAGCTATTCAATATTGAAGGCAAGAAAGGGTATATTGGAATACAAGTCTAATAAACGATGATACAATTGAAATCTAAATCATGGTGTCCTAGATATACCAATTAAGATCAAGGGTTACAAACATACCTGTTTAAATCAAGGGTTACATATATAGCTACTAAAATGAAGGGTTATATATAAAACTATATATATATATATATATATATATATATATATATATATATATATATATATATATATATATATATATATATATATATATATATATATATATATGGCTAAATGTATACCAATTAAGATAAAGGTCTACATATATATCTATTCAAATGAAGGTTTACATTAATAACGATTAAAACAAAGGGCTACATATATCCATATTAAAATCAAGGGCTAATTATGCACCTATTCAGATCAAGGGCTACCTATATACCGATTCGGATCAAGGGCTACATACATGCCTATTACGATCAAGAGTTATATATCTGCCTATTAAAATCAAGGGCTACTACAATAGCAAAATATTGGGCAAGGTAACATTAGTATCCTAATATTAATCTAATGTTAACCTAATTTACTCTACACCGTAGATTAAATTGATATCTTTAAGGTTGAATTATTACCTGTCCGACTGCCGGCTGCCGGATGAAGTAGTATCTAATACTCCTTGTACTGAGTGATTAAGGTTCATGTCCTTGTTTGACGTCAACATGAACACAGCTGAAAATATACATTTTTTTTTTTTTGTTCTTGGCGAACCTATTCGCACGGCAACTGTGCACCTTAACTGACAAAGACTATTTGCGTGGTCGTGTACCTCATCTGAAAAAAAAACTACTTTCCAGGACGCCATGATTTTATTTTACGTAAAGCTGTATGTACATCTGCCGCAAACCTGATCTGTAAAACGCACTCATTGTTTGCTGCTGATTACATTAAAGTCCACATTTTACAAGCTAATATTATCAATCTCCTTCACTTATTCAAAAAGAACTTTTCCAATAAAAACTGAGTGAATCTCGTGGATGTAAAACAGTATAATATTATCGTCCAATTAAAAGAAATACAGAATATGATTCGATCCTCAATCTTTTGCATCACGTTTCAATGTTTCTTCTCTTATCATGAAATTAATGTACTTGAAGAGGATGTTTCCTTGTGTACGATACGATTGTCTATTCAAATAAATTCCTCGACTGTTAAAAAATGAGTTATGTTTTTATTCTCTTGCGAAAACCACCAACTCACTTCTATTTTGGATGTGTTCCTAATAGATCGCTACCCATATGGATAGTCTTTACTGTTGCGGACACATGGCGCCTAGTCATTAGTCATTCCAAAAGTTAATACACGGCGTCCATGCAAAAGGGTACTTCCTTATTTCTAACTGATTGCAGTATCTATATTACATTTGGTAACTGCAGACAGGTAAATATGTTTTATAAACTGTTACTATAACATGCAATTTATTTTTGTTTATTTTTAAAACCAGATATTTGTCCCTGCTAAAACTTGAGTAAAAGTAAAAGAAGAAACATTGAGAACTATTTTGAAACAACTCATATAAACACACAGGAAAATAAATTCAAAGATGTCTTTAAAAGACAGCACATGGGTGTCTGCACGAATATTTCCTTAAGCTGTGTGGCAAGCCATTAACACCAGGCTGGGGGTATAGGCACGGCCAGTTTCAAAGGGAAATATTTACATACCGCACAATGGATTTTTAAACAATTCACGAGTGGGGTTGGGTGGGGTAAATTCCACCCCCGTTCTCACCCGTGGCCTTTTATTCAACCATTGTAGTTATAGCAATTGTAGCATCGGTTGGTTATTTCCATCACATCTAGAAATAATCTCAAATGATGTTGCACGAATGTACGTATACGCGATGTTTTTGGTGATTCGATCTGACGAATCGCACCAAAAGATACTGAGACAATGAAGGCTGAAAATGTTCCGCTTATTAATTTAGAAAGCGGTTTCTTTCTTGACTTGATGGTACCCGATGGGAAGATTTCAACCATTTCCATCAGACCTTGAAATGAGATCTGACGTATTTGTATGAATGCACATATCCTTGTATTCAAACCATAGTGTTTTCTGTTATTGCAATTAGAACAAAGATCGGCCATTTTCTTCAAAACGAGAAATGACCTCAAATGTAGTTGCAGGATTATACATCGGTTTGGTGAATCGATCCACACAAAATATACCTAATACTCCAAAATGTTGCATCCTGGTATTCGGAACAAGGTGGAAGAGTTGGATTAGTTTGGAAGCTCTCAAGTGGTGATACCAAATATTCGTTAAGACATGTCCAATGTACATACTGTGCGTGGCCAGGATTAGTTCATATTACCACGCTGAAGGCATCTAAAGGACAGGGCTTATGTATTCTTGAAAGAGATTAGCACCATTGTTTAGTAAGGTATAGCCTCCCTGGAGCTGTATTTTTATATTACAATGTCGCCATTTGTGATTATTAAGATTGAAATGCAATCTATGTTTGTTATAAAACATGGTATTGGTCCCATCAAAATTTTGTTTATACTAACAAGTAGCTGAATATGTGTCACAACAAATGCGGAATATAGCACTTGTCAACCATCATGTCCCACCCAGTCACATTATCTTGACAACAGGCCGACAATTCCTAACATTAATGTTCTTTAATACTGAGCAAAAAGAGGGACATCTGCATGTACCATTTTTATAAGTCTATGGTATGACTCGACCGAGGTTCAAACTTTAAAATTTGTAGGAAAATTTAATGTTTCATTGCATTTCGTTTTCTCAATTTAAATATTTACTTAAAACTCAATTAAAATTTTATTTAATATGCTTTTATATAACACATACATTTTCAGATAGAACTTATCATGTAATATTATTACGTTTCAATTGCATTGAAAAATGACTATGATTTAGGAATATAATGAATTTAATTTTTGTCTCATAACAGCAAAAATTTGAACCCTGTGATTACCAGCACTACATCCTTTATGAGAGTTGTTACAGATCTTGTTTGCTACGAAATTCAAAACATTTTGTGTGTAAAGTTTGGATAAATGTGGCATGCAAATGTGTGTGTGTGTGTGTGTGTGTGTGTGTGTGTGTGTGTGTGTGCTTTGTGTGTTTTAGATTTATAACATACCTTAAACAATTGTTCAGTCATATCGTTACGATGTCTGTAGTGTAGCAGTTTATAGTAATGTCTAGCAGTGGGTAATGATGCATCTTCATTCCCACCAAGTCACATTATCCTGACACCAGGCTGATAATTCCTAACTCCGACCTCTTATATATAAACGTTTCACTTTAAAACTGGCCATATATAATTTGACCTGATATGTCACAGTTATTACTTCCGGTTCAGTACCGAATCTAATTTTAGAGCATTTTGCTCTCATATGTTCGTGGTAATGGAATAGTTAAATTTAGTAAATATTCGACTTGATTTAAAGGTAATTCTTTATATTTGATAATATAACAATTATAGTGTGGCAGTCTGTGCATATTTCAGCGACAGTGTACAATGAGTAATTATGTATTGATGCTAATCCGGAAGTGAAATATGTGACCGTTCTTTGTTCACAGTACAGTCTGTCAAAGAGTGCCAGATACCTTATAACAGTGAGTTGATCTATTAATGAGTTTTAGAGCAACATGATTTATTAAAATTTTTGAGGCACTGGAAAGTTCAGTAGTAAGAAGCAAATGTAGACACCCTTTAGGAAATATAATTATGGTGTAATCCATAATTTCATGTGAACGAAAACATGAGAATAAAGTTCTCAACAGAGACAAATTTCGTCCTGAGTGAAGATTCGTTATTGCAATCCACAAACCTTATACAACTTTTTTTTAGCATCAGAGACATAGTAATTTTAATCCCTGAATCTTCATTTAATAATTGTAATGGTCTACGAACAGTATCTCCAAAACCCAGTTCAAAAAGCCTATAACCCAATGATTCTTGAACTTATTCCTTTACAGCAAACAACGGCAAATAAACATCCTTAGGAGAATAAATGCAAAGATGTGTAGATACGATACTTGTCATGCTTATAGGTGTCCGCATGAAGGAGAAAATCAATAACCCCGGAACAATAATTGCCATCCATTTTGTAGTAGATGCATAACTTAAATGTCGAACTAATATGCCAGACACAACATCACTCTCTGTCGCTACAAAACGACACATATTGTCGCATTCAACCCACACGACACACTTTTGACATCGGGTTCCATACTGTGTCGCTTAAAACGGCAGACTGTGTCTCAGCCAACAATCACGACACACACACACACACACACACACACACACTCACTCACTCACTCACTCACACAATTAACATCAGGTTCCAGACTGTACTTATATGGTAATTACTATTGGACTATAAAACACAAACTCGGGTCTGGTTCCGAACCCTGATTACGACATATAAACAAATTTTGAGAACTATTAACTTATTTTTTTCTGTAAGATTAGTTTGAGAATTGGGATCATCTGCATTATAGATTATATGAATTAGGACAAATAGAACATTTATGCTGATTTTCACATGCAGTTTACCACTGAAACTAAGGTTTCTATTTCAACATTTTTTTTGTCAAATATCTGCTCTGCATATTTGCAAATATTATATTTCACCATTTTGAGCACTTAAGTTTCTTAGAAAACACACAAAAGCCTGGAAGTCATGTAATAAACTGTATTGATTATATTTGTTTTCTTTTGTGTTGTTATCATCTAAATAATAACTTTTGTGGTGAAAACACCATTTCTTGACACGACAATACACTGGAGAGAGCTAGCAACTGAAAAAGATGTGGGTTGTCCTTGACCCTTGTCACGTTACAATATTACCTCAGGTATTGTCAAATAAAGACCCCAATTTGTCACCACGGAACAAACTGGGAAATGTTTGGCTCCGTTTGCTATCACAGCCCTCCCTCTGACACAAACAGGAAATCTTAGGAGCTTGCTTTTTTATAACAAACGATTTTCTTTTGTCAACCTGATTGAAATAGCGAGAACGAGCAGTAGCAAGATAATTATTGTGTTCAATATCTATTGATTGATCAATACCAATCAATACGAAGAGAAAAGGCAATCTTGTAAAATGTTTTATAATACGTATTTGAACTTTCTATCACAAAAAATAAGTATGGATCTATACGACCCCTGTGGGCGTTTCCTTCTAAATGATCGCACGTGCCGCCCATGTAGAGGCCTTTAGTTTCGACTTATTCCGTTGCTGGTTCAAACAAGGCATATGCGTAGGCTAATTTGTATGATCTACAATGACAAAAAAAACTGCAGTCTCATAAATATCAAACATTTCAAAAGTAAATAGTATAGTTTCAATAGCATTTTTTCTTAGCATTATCAGTAAATTTAATGTTGATATTTATTGTGTTGTGCAACAAATAAACGCCAGCTTACGCTTTTCTCGGTGCTAGGACAGAATGTCTGGGGACAAAATGGCACGGACAAAATATCATGTGGACATAATTTCAGTGGACATAATGGCACGGACAAGATATCATGCGGACAAAATGTCAGTGGTACCAAAATTGGCGAAAAAAGATTGAATAAGCAATAAAAAAAATTCACTAATATATTTATTCAAATTTAGTCTTACTTTATTATAATAAGTATATCTAGCTTATTTAAAAATAATGAAGTCAAACAACATTAATGTTTAAAACACGTGCAATGTCTCCTGAATATATGATTGGATCTCAGTTGTTATAGTCGGTCACCATAGTGTGCAACGCTTGATTGAGCAGATGTATGTTTTCTTTTACTTGCCAGCCGTTGTTCCCAGTTCCAATTGACGACGAAGTTATGTACTATGTTGTTCCTGTTGTAATTTCCGTGGTCGTGGTCGGATACGTTAAAGCTACAACATTGTTAAAAGGATTGCGTCATCCCTCGATTGCATTGTTGCTACCAGGCAGGTTGTTGATTTCTCTAGAAAATTGACCCCAAAGTTAAATTGAAAATCTGGTGGCCCTCTTCTTGCTCTTCTTAATCTACCAATGAAGTCATCTTCCATGAAATCACAGATAACATCTATGTCACAATAAGCTGAATCTTCATTAAATGTTCAAACAAATCAATAACATCCTGTGGTGGAACAAATGCCAGAGAAAGAAGTCGTTTGACGAGAAGTGCGAAATCCGGTTAATTTCTATAACGTTACGAGAATCTTTCCCGCTAACAATTTCCTCCATTAGCATTGACCGAAGTGAAACATGAATCCGGTGAGTGTTGTTGCCGGGAATGTGTTCTGGAATGTTCTAATTGCTGATAGTTCTAAATCAACCATAATTGAATTTGTATTCAGACCTGCTTTCATATCAGAATTTTCTGTAGCAGATGTTGATATACTTCTTCTGTTCTTGAAGATAGTAGTGTATATACTACCGGGAAAATTTCGGCATTAACGAAAACATGAATCGTGTATTATCCATTTGGACTCAATCGAAATGTTCCATCTGCAAAATAGTGCTGACATCTGGAAAGAAATTCCCAATCATCATCAGCTTCGAAGATGATCATGATATTATAATACCGGTGAAAGGTCTGCTGTTTTACGTACATGCCATTTTGTCCGCGGATATTTTATCCACATGACATTTTGTTTGTACCATTTTGTTCGCGTACATTTAGTCCAGCCACCCTTTTCTCTAACCATTCCACATTCTATGTGAAACTGATATAAATTGTAAGAAAACAATTAGCAAAAACGCCTATCTAAAACATCTTGCTTAGTAGACAGTAAAATGTATGATTTTAACTGGAACTGATATTCCTGCATTACTGACAGCTACATGAATGTTCATTTACACCTTGCCAATTTTGTAAACGTTTAAGGCAATAATCTAAAATAAAGCTGTTTTCACGTATAAGCGTTTCGGCATTGACCATCGACATGTCTGATCTAAGACGGGCTGGACATAGTACATAGGAAACCATTTTGGGGTAACAGCCTAATAATCTAAACCAATTATGGGATAGCTGCCCTTGGGAAAATCACATCTTTCTACCTATGGCGAACTTTCCAATTTTGCAGTAGGGAATACACCGTCGTGATTGATTTTCCAACATTGTGTGAGACTCTGTATGAAAGTTGTTTTCTTTAAGTTATAATAAGTTGGGAACCTTGTTCAGCATAAAGACACAAAAAAAGAAAGTGACCTAACTCGTGTAGGGCAGCATCTACTAACACATGTCCTAAAATAACCGTTATTTTCTGTAAAAAAAAAAAAGAATAAAAGGCTTTATAAAATTAATAAAGACTAAAATCAATTCTTGTTAACACTATTGATCTGAGCCAAATATTCTCTGTGATTCTCGAAGTTTTAAAAATGTGTTTAAATCCTTACGAGTTAATGTAATGAAGGCCTTTGAAAAATTCTTGAAGGCATTTGAAAAGCTTGTTGAAAACCCTAGAAACCTTTTTGAAGTTCTTTAAAATAATGTTTTCTATTGCTATCATATCGCAGATTCTCTTAATAGACAAGAGGCCACACGATGCTGTATTCGTGACTTGTGAGAGTTATGGACAGCATGCCAGAAGAACTGGTCCAAACGGGGGAAGAAGCTATGATTAGTACCCTCACAGACATCTGCAAAAGGATCTGGCAAACAGGTGTATGGCCATCGCCGTGGACCCAATCACTGATCATCACCCACCCTAAGAAAGGTAACTTGCAAGAGTGTAAAAACCACCGTACAATCAGTCTTTTAAGCCATCAAAGCAAAGTCATGTTGAGGAAACTGCTAAACAGACTAAAGCCACAGGCTGAAAAGATCACTGCCGAGGAGAGGGCAGGTTTCAGAGTAGGACGCAGCGCAACAAAGCAGATCTTCAGTCTCAGTATATTGTGTGAGAAGTACCTCTAACACCAGCAAGATATGTACCACGTCTTCGTGGATTTCAAGAAGGCATTTGACAGAGTATGACATGCAGCCTTGTGAACCACCATGAAACTATACAACATCAATAAAAACCTCATTACATTAATAGAGAACCTTAATGACAAGGTCACCAGTGCACCATACTTCTTCGGCAGCAGAGGGGACTGGTTCGATACGACAGTCGGAGTCAGACAATGCTATCTGCTCTTTCCCATATTATTCAACATAGTTCTGGAGAGAATCATGGATGACAAGCTTGAAAAGGATGAAGGGACAGTCAGCATCGGAGGCAGAACAGTCACCAACCTACGTTTTGCCGATGGCATTGATGACTAGGAGGAAATAAACAAGAAGTAGCTAACTTAGAGAACCTCGACAAACCCTCTGAAGACTACGGCATGGAAATCAGTTCAGAAAAGACCAAAATGACGACTAGCAACACAAAGGGCATCCGCATTGAAGGCTTCAATGTACGAAGCTAGAAACAGTCCACAGCTTTAAGTATTTGGTAACAGACGAAGGATCGAAGTCTGAAGTAATCTCCAGGATTGAGCAATCAGCAGCAGCTCTGAAAAAACTGAATCCCATCTGGAGCGACAAGAATATCGCACTCAGTTCAAAGGTCAGACTGATGTACTCAATGGTTATCTCCATATTTCTCTACGCCTGTGAATCATGGATCATAACAGCTGACTTAGAGAAAAAAGGATACAAGCCACAGAGATGAGACGCATCCACAAGATCCTCGGCATCTGATACAAAGACAGTGTCACCAATGAAGAAATATGGCAAAGGATCAGACAAGCCATTGGGCCCCACGAAGACCTTTACTCTTGCCCACAGTGAAAACCGTAAACTGCAGTAGTATGAGTATGTCTCATGATCATCAAGACTTGCCAAGACAATCCAGAAAGGCAGTGTACAAGAAAGATGAAAGAGAGGCAGGCAGAGAAAGAGGTGGGAAGACAACATTCGGGACTGGAAAGACTTGACACTGAGCAAATCACTGAGAAAGACGGAAATCGAGAGGAATGGAGAAAGATGGTTGTCCTATCTCATGCAGTGCCCCAGTGGTCTACCAGACTACGGGACTGATAATGATGATGAGAGTTATGTCCCTTAGGCACATTACTCTAATTGCCATATATTTGATTAAACTACAGATCCAACGATAAATATTCCACCTACATTAAAGGCGGTTATCTATGAGCAGTAGTGACGATTATTTGGAGCTAAGTTGACACCCGGGTGAAACACATGATGTTGGAACAGTCTTAGCGGAAGCATAAACACACCAATAACTTAACTGGATACGATAAATTAAGTTGAGCTTATCAGGTTATTAGTTATCAGTTGATGCTACATGGTCAAATTAAAGTTTATATCTTTGGAATATATATATATATATATATATATATATATATATATATATATATATATATATATTATAACTATCCCATATCAAAAGCTCAGGGTGAAGTTCATTTAGGAACAGTGTTTCCATAATTTCATAGGACAGCATGCATGTAGTTTAATACATTGCAAATTAGGTAATTTACACATTTTTGTATCTAAATGCATATATCAGACATAAGTTATTTTGCAGGTAATTTTAAAGAAATATTCGTGATGAACAGAAAGCAATTTAAATTAATTATGTTGTATATAAACTTTAAATAAACAAGATAATAATAATCACTAATTTTTTTCATAATTGAACGTTGAAAGAAAACTTATTTCAGTGTTAAATTTTGTTTTTATTTACTCATGCAACAACTCGTCATCTTCGGCTGAGAGTGAAATTATTAACAAAATTGTTCTCGTGTTCCTACACCATATACATTGCTCTTCCATTATAACTCGGTTCATGGAAATCATGCAATGACCCGCGTTATAAGTGTGAGAACCTTGTACTGATTAGTATTGTAACACGGCTAGACCATAGTTGTGCATGCAGCTTATAAATAAGAATTTTAATGATGTGAAATCCCATTATAGTTAAATATCATCATTAAGGATCTAAAATCAAGTTTTATAATATATCAATGATAAAAAAAAGTTAACAATTTAACAGGGTTCATAACCACGTCCGTTTTATAAGTGGCACTTCGGTGTACTGGGGGATTTTATGAGAAACTATTGTACTACGAAAAGAACTAGAACTGTGTTCACAGAACGTCTTCATCTCCTCTACACTATCGCTACCAAGGGCTTATAGCCGCTACTTTGAATTTTACTGCATTTTTCCATAAGTATCACTTATCACCTTAAGTCGGATATCGTAAAATACAAAAATAGAACTTTTACTATTGGGACACGGCTGCTTCCACCAAAGTGTGTCAGAAAACTTACGTAAACTTAACCGAACCAATAGACAGAAAGATATTGGTAGAACTACGTGCCTTCACATGTTCATAGTCAGATTAAAATTAAATAAAAGTACTATTTTCACTTACCAGAAGTTTGGAATGTTTGTTACATTGATTAATGCTGCAACAATAGCCAAGGCTCTTGCAGTGGAATTCCCCAAAGGGTGCCCATCTACTGCCATTTTGATAGCTGGCTTAAACAGGGACTTCCATGGCAGCTTCCCATACATTTGATGGGCCTTCTTGTACGCCAGAAGTCTTCCAGGGACTCCAATCATTTTAGATCCTGGGATGAGTAAGTTAAATAGATTTTAAAATCGTGTGCTTGTGTTGGACAATAATGAAGAGACATACACTTTTTAATAGTAGCTTTTGATTGGCTGGGTGTGGAAATTCAGTGTCAATGAAAAACTCCAGGCGTCAGTACTATAAAAAAAAATGCATTTATTATAAAAAGCACACAGAGACTGGTTCCACAACTCATAAAATAACTAGTTGCCTGTGAACTTATCACTGAGTAAAATTTGAGTAATACGTCGACACCTTTTATTCAAAACTCAAAAGGGTTCCATTTGTTACATTTTAAAACTAAAACGTGTTTTTGAAGCTTTTCCTGAATGACAAAAAATGATTGACATTATCTTAAGTATCATAAGCACAATCACGTAAAATCTCAATTTGAGAAGCAGAATAGGAATTTTAGTAAAGCTGTGAAAGACCCGGTGTACTTCCGAAAACGTTTGCAAGACAAATCGTAACATTTTAATCAAATCATGTCTTTGGATTAAAGCTTTTAACTATAATTCTCCAATAATTACATAAACGTTTTTTATTACCTCCTCCATATATCATTTGTGTTTGGTGTTTTAACAATTTCTTTCAAAATAAAAGCTCAAACTATGTTTTATGTTAAAAGAATAATGGAAGAGTCAATATTAAACTTTTAAGATGATATTCATGTGTCATTTACGCAATCCATATTTTCATTATCATCAATATATGGTATCTCAATGGGAAAAAAAAAAAATTTTAAATTCTTCCTTTATTGTATTATTTAAATGTTCCGTCAGTATTTTCTTCACATTTATTCATGTATTGCTTCATTAATGATTTCATAAAATCAGTATTATTTCAACACACATACACATTCACATAAAAGAATTCAAAATTTGCAAAGAAAAAATCAGAATATTTCAATGAAACACTACACATTGCCTAAAAACCACTCTTAGATTATTGTTTCAAGAACTCGAAAAAAACTAATTAAAATGTTTCACTCACTAGGTTTCACTCGTGGTGTAGTCAGCACTTTGGCTTTACTCCAATGTTAGGCGTATGCAGCACTCAATAACGCGAGCGTAGCTTTATTTCGAAACGGCAGCCTTTGAAATAAATACAAAGCACTTCTGTAATCACTTTGACTATTTGTACTGGTTTACAATTTTTATCCGGTATTAGTATTAAATTATTGTTCATTACCTAAACTTCTGTTGTCTGAATGCGAAACTAGTCTGAAAATTGTCCGATTAATTCCGTATCAAGGAAGCAATAATAAACATTTATGTTGTCATAGAGGCCGCCATGATTTGTTTTTATAGTTTTTGTTCTTTCTGTTCGATTTCATCACCAAAAACGGGGCCTTGAGTGCCCAAGTGCTCTAAGGCGCTAGCTTAACAGATCACCGACAATTCAACTCTGTCTATGGGGGCTCGAATTTTCGGCTCAGCCAACTTGGTTATGTGAGAAAACTTGCCTGTAGCTTCCCGTGGGTTGGTGGTTTATCCAGGAGGTTTTCCGGAGTTCTTCTTCCACCAATTATACTGGCCGCCATATATAACATAGCGCTATGTAATAAATTAGGTGTGACAAAAAATTATTGGATATAACTTAATTAGGTGTGACAAGAAATACTGCAATAAATGCATACATATAAAGTTAATGTGACAAAAGTATGGATATTATTAGTTACAGCTGAAATAGGTGTGACAGGAGACATGGAAAATTTGATACAGCTAAAGTAGCTGTGACAATAAATATGCAAATACATAGGGCCAAAATAGGCTTGACAAGATACACGGAACATAGGTTACAATGAAAGATGACGTGACGAGAAACACTTCTTGATGTAAAGTACTTCTTGAAGAAAGCTAAATTATATGTGACAAGAAATACGAAAATGACTGGGTACGGCTAACATAAGTGTGATAAGAGAGGTGGATATTGTAAGATACAGCTATAGTATGTATAACAAGAGAAACAAAGACGCGAGTGGATACAACTTTTTGGTGTAAAAATTCTATTTTAGAAAATTTCTTTCTCACCTCAAGAAACACATTTAGACGGTTTTGATGTAGATCAGAAGACAGAAAGAGTTTTTTTTAGAGAAAGCTAATATTGATTTTTCACTTAGTTTTGATACTGTTACATTCCTATATGTTGTAGTATAGATCCTATATTATTCCCTCCAAAATCATTATCTTATAATATTCAATCAATTTCTCTATTTTTTTTTCTCTTCAGATTAAATTATTTCCAGCGTCCAAAAAATTGCTTTAGCAATTGAATTAAATGAATAAATTATTGTCGGAATTTATTTTTTGCTAAATGAAATGAATCAGGAAATATCACTGTTATATATCATCCATTGTAGATTTTAATGTTGTAAAAACCAATGAAAAATATGACAGATTTTAGAACAAGTCTATCCCAGACTGGGTCTGTGAATTGCCTCTAAATATACTCACCCACGCTGTAACCTGCAACGTTTGAGAAGATATTTGCAGTGGCGGCAATAGGTGCCATCTTCCTCCCATCAATGGCAACAGCTGTTTTACTTAACTTATCATAAATCACCATAAAACAACCTGCAAAAAGAAAGTACTGGTTATATTGTAAACATGAAAAACAGTCGTTTATTTATTTATTTACTTATTTGTTTATCTCTCAATCTATCGTGTGGTATGTCCTTGGCAAGGCACATTCGTCCAATTACCTTGGCGCTCAATAGCATACTTAGTGTTGATGTTCCGTAAAACTCCAATCAACCGAAGAAAACTATAAATACAAGGTCGCTTCATTTTCTAAAATTGTCAATTTTACAAAATTGGGTAGCTGGTAATATACAACTTCTCATTCCAGAACTTTATAGGTGAAGGCAATATGCTTATATTTGCGTTCTTCATCCTGATTATAGTAAGGAAAGTAAATGTCAGAATCTAAACTGTAAAACGTCCACGTTAGTGTGTCCTTGCCAATACTAAAGACACTTCTTACGTGACGTAATAAGCAGCCATATTGAGTCGTATGCTGACAATTTTACTTTTATTGTATGCAGTACTTGGAAGTTGAAATACGTATATAAATAGAAAAACCTCCAAATAGAATTTATGCCACTATCTCTATCTAAAATTTAGGTTATAATTTGTTCATTAAACTCTGCTGTAAATAACATATATATGTAGTTTGGTATAGGAGAAAAGGTCAGGTTGTCATCCTCAATTATAATGGAACAACTTCGTCTACAATTGACCTTTTCGGAAGGATCTTTAGGAGTAACTATATGGCCTATAGTCGGAACGGTCTAAAGGAATAACTAAATGACCCATAGTCAGAACGGTCTAAAGGAATAACTAAATGACCCATAGTCAGAACGGTCTAAAGGAATAACTAAATGACCCATAGTCAGAACCGTCTAAAGGAATAACTAAATGGCCCATATTCGAAAAGGTATCTATAAATAACTAAATGGCCCATAGTCGGAACGGTATCTATAAATAACTAAATGGCCCATAGTAGGGATGATCTAAAGGAGTATAAAAAAAGACCAATAGTCAGAACGGTCTATGGAAAAACTATATGGCACATAGTCAGAAAGGTCCATAGGAGTACCTAAATGGCCCATGGAGAGGTCCATAGGAGTAACTAAATGGCTCATATAGTTCAGATGAATAGTTTGAAATAATTGGATCTTGTACGGGGGTTATTTTATTTCCAGTGAATTTGGCAATTTGATTTTTTGGCGCAAATTTATGTTTTCATTTATGAAAGAAAACTCATTTGTTTGTAGATACAAACTAAAATCAATGTGAAAGATATTTTACAAACTATGTAAAACCAATTCCATTTTTAACAATTCATACTGCGAAAGGTCTCTTCAATTTTTCTCTTAGGCATTTAGTGAGAGAACTGATTTCCCCTAAGGTTTCTTTTTAATTTTCTCTTATTTTGCATAATCGGGTGTGGTCACGTGACCTATGTTATCTCACCTCCTCCAATACCCATGCTATGTGGAGTCCTCACTCCATTGCACAGTAATGCCGCTATGGCTGCGTCAACGGCTGAACCACCTCTCACCAATATGTCTCTGAAATTGGACAGATACTTCTAGTTTAGCTTTTCAGTTGTAAAGCTCGCCATTGCTAATTGCTAGGCGTTTTTATATAGTCCATTTACCAGTCCCCATCCACCCAATTTTGTCCTCGCCGGATGATGTACCAGGGTTGTAATCCAAAACGAATCACACATATTACGAAATATTCTGCAGACTTCATATGTAAACTTTTTCCAAATATATTTAAAATGTCACAATTGTTAAACCTAAGCTGAATACAACCCATTGCGACCTCCAAGGACCCCAAGGGAGTCAAAAATAATACCCCTTGAACACGATTACAAGATGGACTAGTGAATTCATGAGTGAAATTCCACCCAGCAAGGCAAACATTACAGACCTTTTAAACCATTGCGATACTAAGATGTTCGAGATTAAAACAAAATTGTAAGAAGGCTTTATGTCAGTACAGCGAACAGATAAATACATAAATCTCTCTATAAGTTATCGCTCGGAGACATTACAACACATTCAAGTAATTTTAGTTGGTCTTGCTTTTAACAACTCTTTCTCCAAAGATAAGAAATATACATAAAAATAAAAACATTATTAATTATAAGATTTACTTAATTTTCAACATGAGTGAATTCTAAAAGAGATGCTGTAATTCTGTTGAAATGTAAATACGTCAAAGGAGGCTGTACTTTTCAGGAGCATCGGATCACATATCAGTTATCCATCCATATCATAATAGTCAAAATAATTAAGCAATTATGCGTTCACTTACAAAACAGCTAAATTATTCTCAGAAAAAGAGAGACTCTAAATGAAATGCTACCAATATTACATCGATTCAAAGGTTAAAAACATAGAAATATGAGTGCGGCGAATAATACTTTCCTCGTGTTGAGAAAATTATTCTTGGGTCAAATACTAAAATCTGTTCATTAATCCAGGTTGTTTTTTTTTAACTATAGATCATGAATAAATTATGTATGTGTCAAACACTGTCAAAGTTTCTTCGATCCAAGTGATGAAAGCATATAATTACGCATAGATTAAATACTGCCATAGTTTTCTCAATCCAAGTTTTAAGAATATAGAATTAGGTATGGGTAAAAAAAAGACTGTAAGAAAATGTTCTTTTTCACGGCCACAGGTCTCTATCATGCATAGCCTTCGGATTTCGAGATAAATCCATGGGATAAAGCATGAAAGGCATCACGAATGCAGACTACACGTTTCATTGTCTAATTAAATTGTTTCCAGGTAGCCGGGTGGCCTCAGGACCCGGATGGCCGACTGTTCAAAAGTTCAGAGTGGCCGAGTGATCTATGGTGCGCGCCTTTACACACACACACACACACACACACACACACACACACACACACACAAACACACACACAAACACATACGCACGCGCGCGCATCTCACGTGTAATCTCTGCTAAGTGAGAAAGCTTGCGAGTAGCTTTCCGCTGGCCAGTGGTTCTTCCCGGGTTTTCCCTCCGCCAAATATACAGCCGCTATATATTCAAAAGTTCAGAGTGGCCGAGTGATCTATGGCGCACCCTTTACACACACACACACACACACACACACACATACACACAAATACATTCACACATACATACACACACAAACACAACTCTTACTGATATCACTACCATAATTTATAACCAATCAGCTCTTACTGATATCACTACCATAATTTATAGCCAATCAGCTCTTACTGATATCACTACCATAATTTATAGCCAATCAGCTCTTACTGATATCACTACCATAATTTATAACCAATCAGCTCTTACTGATATCACTACCATAATTTATAGCCAATCAGCTCTTACTGATATCACTACCATAATTTATAGCCAATCAGCTCTTACTGATATCACTACCATAATTTATAGCCAATCAGCTCTTACTGATATCACTACCATAATTCATAGCCAATCAGCTCTTACTGATATCACTACCATAATTTATAGCCAATCAGCTCTTACTGATATCACTACCATAATTTATAGCCAATCAGCTCTTACTGATATCACTACCATAATTTATAGCCAATCAGCTCTTACTGATATCACTACCATAATTTATAGCCAATCAGCTCTTACTGATATCACTACCATAATTTATAGCCAATCAGCTCTTACTGATATCACTACCATAATTTATAGCCAATCAGCTCTTACTGATATCACTACCATAATTTATAGCCAATCAGCTCTTACTGATATCACTACCATAATTTATAGCCAATCAGCTCTTACTGATATCACTACCAAAATTTATAGCCAATCAGCCCTTACTGATATCACTACCATAATTTATAGCCAATCAGCTCTTACTGATATCACTACCATAATTCATAGCCAATCAGCTCTTACTGATATCACTACCATAATTTATAGCCAATCAACTCTTAATGATATCACTACCATAATTTATAGCCAATCAGCTCTTACTGATATCACTACCATAATTTATAGCCAATCAGCTCTTACTGATATCACTAACATAATTTATAGCCAATCAGCTCTTACTGATATCACGAACATAATTTATAGCCAATCAGCTCTTACTGATATCATTAACATAATTTATAGCCAATCAGCTCTTACTGATATCACTACCATAATTTATAGCCAATCAGCTCTTACTGATATCACTACCATAATTTATAACCAATCAGCTCTTACTGATATCACTACCATAATTTATAGCCAATCAGCTCTTACTGATATCACTACCATAATTTATAGCCAATCAGCTCTTACTGATATCACTACCATAATTTATAGCCAATCAGCTCTTACTGATATCACTACCATAATTCATAGCCAATCACCTCTTACTGATATCACTACCATAATTTACAGCCAATCAGCTCTTACTGATATCACTACCATAATTTATAGCCAATCAGCTCTTACTGATATCACTACCATTATTTATAGCCAATCAGCTCTTACTGATATCACTACCATAATTTATAGCCAATCAGCTCTTACTGATATCACTACCATAATTTATAGCCAATCAGCTCTTACTGATATCACTACCATAATTTATAGCCAATCAGCTCTTACTGATATCACTACCATAATTTATAGCCAATCAGCTGTTACTGATATCACTATCATAATTTTTAGCCAATCAGCTCTTACTGATATCACTACCAAAATTTATAGCCAATCAGCTCTTACTGATATCACTACCATAATTTATAGCCAATCAGCTCTTACTGATATCACTACCATAATTCATAGCCAATCAGCTCTTACTGATATCACTACCATAATTTATAGCCAATCAACTCTTAATGATATCACTACCATAATTTATAGCCAATCAGCTCTTACTGATATCACTACCATAATTTATAGCCAATCAGCTCTTACTGATATCACTACCATAATTTATAGCCAATCAGCTCTTACTGATATCACTACCATAATTTATAGCCAATCAGCTCTTACTGATATCACTAACATAATTTATAGCCAATCAGCTCTTACTGATATCACTACCATAATTTATAGCCAATCAGCTCTTACTGATATCACTACCATAATTTATAGCCAATCAGCTCTTACTGATAGCACTAACATAATTTATAGCCAATCAGCTCTTACTGATATCACTACCATAATTTATAGCCAATCAGCTCTTACTGATATCACTACCATAATTTATAGCCAATCAGCTCTTACTGATAGCACTAACATAATTTATAGCCAATCAGCTCTTACTGATATCACTACCATAATTTATAGCCAATCAGCTCTTAATGATATCACTACCATAATTTATAGCCAATCAGCTCTTACTGATATCACTACCATAATTTATAGCCAATCAGCTCTTACTGATATCACTACCATAATTTATAGCCAATCAACTCTTACTGATATCACTAACATAATTTATAGCCAATTAGCTCTTACTGATATCACTACCATAATTTATAGCCAATCAGCTCTTACTGATATCACTACCATAATTTATAGCCAATCAACTCTTACTAATATCACTACCATAATTTATAGCCAATCAGCTCTTACTGATATCACTACCATAATTTATAGCCAATCAACTCTTACTAATATCACTACCATAATTTATAGCCAATCAACTCTTAATGATATCACTACCATAATTTATAGCCAATCAGCTCTTACTGATATCACTACCATAATTTAAACACAGTCAACTCTTACTGATATCACTACCATAATTTATAGCCAATCAGCTCTTACTGATATCACTACCATAATTTATAGCCAATCAACTCTTACTGATATCACTACCATAATTCATAGCCAATCAACTCTTTTTGATATCACTACCATAATTTATAGCGAATCATCTGTTACTGATATCACTACCATAATTTATAGCCAATCAGCTCTTACTGATATCACTACCATAATTTATAGCCATTCAACTCTTACTGATACAACAAAAATAACATATGTTTACTGATATCACTTCCTTAATTGGCAGTCAATCTTCTCTTATTGATTTAATTACCCTAATGGGAAAAAAATTAATTGCTACTGATATAACTACCCGAACTGACAGCCAATCAACTCTTTCAATGTCTTATTAAAAGCCAGTCAGCTTTTATTGGTATTGCTACCCTAATTAACAGCCAATCAGCTCTTATTAAATTCACTACTCAAACTGACAGGCAATCAGCGCTTGTCGATATCACTATCCTAACTGACAGCATTTCTGTAGTTACTGCCTCCTATTTTAGTCCCTAGGGAAAATATTGATATTTTTTAAGATTTTTTTTCACTCCGGAGATTTGATAACCAGTGAATAGTTTTTGTTATCTTCCAAACCAATCCAGTATCAAAGCCTAAACAAATAATAAAATATTTATTCGTTCAGCTGGTTAGCTTTTGCGTAGGACGACAAAGAAAAAAAAAGTATTGTTTAGCCACTTCTGGAAAGTTCCCCCTGCAACAACAACATTTCCCGTCATTTCTTTCAAATGTAACTATTACCATAACCCTGTAGTAACACTGCATATACTGATATTTATAGAATTGTGTCCATGTTTGTGCTTTACATAAGTAAGACAGTATTGGTGATTCTGATGTGCTAAATTTCTTCAACCATATAATAATAAAATATTTATTTCATTCAGCCTGTTAGCTTTTGCGTAGGACGACAAAGGGATAAAAAGGTATTGCTTAGCCACTTCTGGAAAGTTCTCTTGCAACAATGACAATTGCCGTCATTTCTTTCAAATGCAACTATTACTGTAACTCTAATGTAACAACTATTACTGTAACTCTAATGTAACACTGCCTATGCTAATATTTAGAGAATTGTGTCCATGTTTGTGCTTTCCATAAGATTGAATCGGTGAATCTGAAATAATAGATAATGTGCTGGATTCTTCAACCATACACAGAAATGAAAGAAATACATCAGGAACCTAATTAGTTTAGCCATACATGGAGACAAACAAGGTGAATTGGTGGCAGATTCTTCAAAAGACGAGCCTATGTATTGCTCTTTCTTTTCTAATGATAGGGAAGATGACATTTTTTTTTTCGAACGTATGGGCCTATCGTATAAATTATTTTTCACATGGAGTCATAGCTATTTGTTTATTTTGAAACTTCATTTGGATGCACACACAAAAGCAATGGTGTATTCTCAAGTTAAGGAGTTTTCTTCACCCTTGGGTTACACGCACGGTATGAATAGGACCCTTGAAGTTGGTTTGGTTCTTCCAATTTGATTGGAACATGGTAATATTTCGGACCCTGACATCATAACTGGAGTAATGCGTTGTCTGTCTTAACAAGAATTCCCGCTACCCCAATAAAATTTTGTGTTAATACAATTTTAATACGAAAAATAGGCAAATATAATTTCAGACTTGCCAGTGTTTAGATCTTGTACGAAAAAAGAGAGAGAGAGAGAGAGAGAGAGAGAGAGAGAGAGAGAGAGAGAGAGAGAGAGAGAGAGAGAGAGAGAGAGAGAGGGTGAAGAAAGAGAAAGAATGCTATTTACAATAATAAAAACTCAATGCTCGTGTAGGTCGTTAAATAATTATGTATACGAGGAAGCCCAGATGATGTGCTTTTACGACTCTATCGTCATAAACTAATTAATGGAGATAAGCAAAACTTAAACAATTTAATTATTATTGTAATAAAATAAAAATTCAATAACAACTTACAGTATACTGAACTAAATATAAAATAATTAAAAAAGTTCTATTAAAGTCTTAAAGAAAAAGAATGTTCTCTATAATTTCAGACCAAAGAATATACTGGTCCGCCAATAGTCCTGACATGTCAAAATTGCGTTGTCCAGAATTCGTGTGAGAACTTCACAACATACCAATAATATTTTTTTTAAGTTATCAAGTATGTTAACGAAACAATGGATTGAACTAAAAGTTTACCTTTTACACCATCGACCTCCCACCAGATGGAAATGAAAGGAGAACTCCTGATTCAGTTTTGGGTAAACAACACAGTGCACCAAATATATTCCGTCTGCTTTGTCGTACGATGAATCAGGTCATATTATTGGAGTATCAAGCATTTAAAATTCAAGTAATTGATATACATTTTAAGTACGTTGAACTTTAACCGTTACTCTCCAGACTCAGTATAAACACTGTCAGACCAACACAATGTTGTATGTCTGTGAAATAGCTCATCGAGATCTTGTGTATTTTGTGTTTCTGCTGGCTTACATAAAATTTTTGTATCTTGTATCATTGTGAAACTAAAGAAAGCGGGCGAAGTTGTTTACGTATAAATTGTGAATTTGATCGCTTGACATACTGTTTACCTTTGACCGGCACTTCGCCTATTCCCATCGCATGAAGAGAGAGAGAGAGAGAGAGAGAGAGAGAGAGAGAGAGAGAGAGAGAGAGAGAGAGAGAGAGAGAGAGAGAGAGAGAGAGAGAGAGAGAGAGAGAGAGAGAGAGAGAGATAGTACCCTATTTAAAAAGCGACGGTCTGCTTCCAAAAATGTGCATGCAAAATAGCGATTCTGAATCATGATCGTGTCCGCTTGACATGACGGTACATCACACTTAATGGAAATTTAGCTCTCATTGTTGAAATGAAAATGAGGTTCAAATAGTGCATTTAAAACGTCGTGTGACACTGGGCACTGAATAATTTCTTATCATTCAAGGACGTGTCATCACAGGACTGATTATATAATTCCCCTTTGGTGACCAGAATAATAGAGCAATATCAGCCAGCAATCTTCAATGATCATTATGAGCCAGTGGTTTCTGTTTTTCATATTTCAATTCTATCAAAGCGCTATTTACTGCTGACTGCATTCACAACATATTTAATTTCGTCAGATGCGCTTGTGTCTTTGCTGAAATGCGTTTTTAAATCAACAACTAGTGCACATGAACTGACTCCGTTCCAATTATTTAAATGAGGCAGTTGGTTACCCATGGATGAGACTCATATTTTAGTACACAATTTGCAACAAATTTCGGATGAATACGGTATTTGGCAATAAATGCGGTTTCAGATCCAACCAATCCGCAAACGTCTTATAGTATTTGTCATAGACGCGTTTATCATACATTTAATAGTGAGATGTTGAAATCTATCAGTGGGAGAAAAATAATGTCGCCACAGTGGCGATTTCACTTTTGGAACTCCTTTATTTTTTCCATTAGAAAGTATTTCATTTTTCTTCTTCCTATCTCTCTCGCTCTGCACAGATCGTAAAATGTTCCAACTGTAAATTCTATAGTGTATATCTATATTTGTTAAGAAACAAGTACATATAATATTTGCATAATTTACACGTTTTACACGAAGTGTCAAATACGGTAGAAGACGATGGGATTTCGAGTATAGAAATTCTGTGTTAATACTGTGAAATTTCCTCTTAAGTTTTGAAATTGCAAATATAAGTAAATGCCAAAACAGTCAATATTTCATGAACGCGATAATAGCCGCAGCACCCTAATTTCAGGCTTGTAATAATTGTTTATCCACAAGGGATTTATTAAAAACAATATTGGTTTCAGGATTTTATTGAAAGATTAAACAAGGGATCTTTTCCCTTGCGAACACTTTTTAAAAAATGATTTGCCAACAGAAATTCGGCTACTTGATCGAAAACTAAAGCCTGTGAAGATTTCATTGTAGGGGTTGGGGTGGGTTGTTGCCAATATTTTAATCAAACTATTATAGAAGTCCTATGCTCGAATTTTGGTTGTACGTTAAATTAGTGAAAGATAGATGTAAAGCTCTGAGCCCCCAGCCAGAATGCCGACGGTTAGATGGTTAAATATACAAAATATGTGAAATTCAATGAATAACACTCCTTCCTCTCGACTTTTAATTAGCTTATTGCATTACTTGATTATCAGTTTGAAATCGATTTCCACCGATCCTTGTATTCTACTCATCTGTGGCATTTCTCTATCTCCTGTTTCTCCCATTTCCTTCTCCCCTTTCTCCCCGACTTTCTCCAACTTTCTTTTCTTCCTCCTTGACTTCTCTATACTCCTTCTCCTCCTCCACTTTCCCCTCCACACTCCTTTTCCTCCTTCCCCCAACTTATATTCACCTTCTCTCCACCGACTAGACCTTTGTCGACTCCGACTATTCGGCTAATCTCACTTCCGTCTATCCTCTGGAGAGTCGGGACTCAACTGAACCAGAAGTTCTCTCCCCTAAAAAGGTCACTGTGAAAACAAAAGGATAGTACAATATTTTTCCATAGCCCCCTCGTCTCACCCAACACACAGCCTATCATGAGATAACGGCTATTAAATTTCTTCGGTCACGCATTCATTCACATCGAGATCCTCATACGTTCTTTTATAGTAAAACAACGTCATAATACATCCCTGTATCAAATACTTATCATACATATATCCATAAGTTCTGTCACATCAATACATATTCCTAATCCCAATATTCGAAACAACATCATGATAATCAGGCGCATTTCTTTACTTTATAACTCATACAAAGTATATACATATTCAAATATCTATGCATACCTCCATGCTAACTAATCGTTCAACCATTTTCCAAAACTCACAATTCAAGATTGCGTAAATTCTTACATAACGCATTAATATGTGTACTCGTTAACCTAATAGCGAATTACAAAATTAAATCTGACCACAAGCTAACAATCTACATAATTCTCTACGTAACACTCAAGCCCATTTCTCAAATACGTATGTAAATGAAGCACTACAAATGTAATTATACATACTAAAAGATCCCAGTAATTAGGCATACATACTACAAATAATTACAATTATGATGCCGTTATATTCTTTAGAAATTCATGCAAATAACTTACTGACCATTTAGAAGCTTTGTCTTTCCTTAAAATCTGCTTCTAAGTTTTACCGCCAAATTACGAATGGCTTTCTCGGAGTAACCATATTTCTGAGCAAGATTCTTAGGTAAGACTAACTTTTCCTAGAGGTCTGAAAGTTTTAAGTGGGATCTAAATTGTAATCACACCATCTATCTCAATTCCGATTGGATGTCAATGTTAACCGATCCAATCAAACTTAGCCGTTAATGTCCGTCTCGCTGTCTGTCAACGCAGAAACGGATGAGAACACGACTGGCTCCCCCGCTGGTTTTCGTTTGATACTAATTTAAGCGGTAACACATAGGTATGAAGTCCTGCGATCTTTTGCAGGTTGAAGACTTAAGATTCTACTGCACCTGCTGATCACGTAATCTTGCGTAAGAGTTTAACAATAGCCCGTGGCAATGTTTAGACAACAAACACAATGCGGCAGTAATATTATAGCTTATACAGGACCTTACATCTGGGGCTTAGCAAACCTGACAAAACCGTTGTCTCGTGTGGGGTAAATTGAACTACTGACTGCCCCAATAGGGTGTTTACTTCTCCTAATCAAATTCGAGAGAATACGTGTACCTACCTACCATCGATAACGATACCTGTTTTTATTCAAAAGCAAAAAGAGAAAGATCATGTTTGTTTTTAACTCTTCCAGGTTTTTGTATAAAACATCGTATATCTTAAGAAAATTTTAAGTATTATATGTCGAAAACAAACTATAAAACATATATTTTCTTCTTACATTAGAGTATTTCTTTGAAAAAAAAAGTGTTTTTCTTTTATATAACGACATTTTCTTGGACAAAAGCACAATAAATAGGAAAATTTTGATTGTATCATAATGTAAAGTAGATCATGCCAAAACAGACAGAAATCAGAATGGGTTGACGAGGCGATGAAAAACTTAATAAAATAATTCAGTTAAAAGATATTATAATGTTTACAAAATGAAATTTCATTTTTATTTATATTGCTCTAATGTCAGCGTCAGTCATAGACTTACTGACTGATGCCAAAACACTTTTATCCAAAACACCTTTCCCCACCAAATATTTGATCAAAATATTTTTAATTTCTCGTTTCGATAAGGAAGATTTTGCTTCAGAAAGATCGTACTTTCTGGCAAGTTCAAGCAACTCATATTTCTTAAGACTATCCAACAGCTGTTCAGTTCGATTAGAAAGAAAAGTTTCCATTTTTGATGACATTGTAAATGAAAGCCTGTTTTTTTCACTTAAGATTATATATATATATATATATATATATATATATATATATATATATATATATATATATATATATATATATATATATATATATATATATATATATATATATATATACAAAACTACTTAGGATTTAGAGACTGGGGGAATTTAAATTTCAAAAACAAATTTCTAGAATACTTAACCAAAATTCATATATGCAACAACAAGCTTCCAATTTTCTTTGTTACGTGACAAGGTCTCGTACTCAGTAACAAAGAAAAGTGTGAAATACAACAAGCTTTGTATATGTCAACAAAACAATTTATTTCTCTAGACAACAATGTCAAAATTGGTAAATAAGATTTACAATCTGTGAATATAATCCAAAATGTGATCCTAAGAATAAAAACTTAAGTCCTATCACTAAATAGTCATATAAGAATCCAGGTTCGAGTCTCGACGACGTACAAATATGGAAGGCGATAACGTCAGATGTGGTCTATTGTATAAATAACAATAATTCCTCACTTGAATCACAGTCTTTGTTTCCGAATAATTTCGGAAAATAAATTTTCATGAATATATTTCAGAATTTGTTATATGAAAGTCAACTTGCTGAGTTTCCAGGGGAACAAATTATTAAATCCAAAAGTCAGACGAAGAATGAAATATTATGGCAACAAATTAAAAATAATACACCTTGTTCCTTCAATGTTTTGAATTACTCTGTCTGAGAAAATATTTAAACTAGGTATTTAGAACTCCATTGCCGCATTTGAAGTGTCGCGAGATTGGTTATGTGGTCTCTTACTACATTATTTTTGTCACGTCCGCCATTATAGACCCACTTAAAAACCAATCACAAGAAAGGTTCTTTACAAACAATTATCACGCAAAGAAAGTACGTCTGTGATACTAACCAATCATTTTATCTTCCTGTTGACACTATTATCAGGGTAAGACTGACTAAATGATAATTCTCACGTAACACTTCTTCGTCTTAAGTAAACAAACATTGTGATAAATATATATCTCACTACTAAAATCAGAATCCCGAATCTGAGAAAAATATTCATTGCAATTAGATACAATGAAACGAAAATGAAATAATTTTTTAAAAGTCTTATACACAAGCAATTTAATCGCATATACGTAACACAAGTTTCCAATGTCCTGTCTAATGAATCGTTTTTTTTTTTAAAAAAAACCCTGTTTTATCCTTATGTGTGATTGCGGGAAATACATTTTTCATCGCACATGCACTTCACGCAGAAATAACTTTGTATAACTTATTTAGAGTGCAATCGGTATCGAATTTGAAATATACTGCTTATGTTATCACTTTTAGGTATTCATGTAATAACTCCTTCTCCAAGGGGAAGATAACTCACCAAGTTCATACCCAAATTTAATGGCCCTTACTAAAAGCCATCGGATATCTTTGAAAAACAAACTTATAAAATTTTACTGTGAAGTCATCAGAACCTGGACTCTTTTAAGTAGGTATCTTTTGTAAAACATTTATAACATAATACATCGGTATTTATGTACTGAACAATTAGATACTTTTGAGATTATAACTTTATCCAGGCCCAGCGTGTGGTCTTTATATTTTGTGTGCGATAAATGTTTGTCCTCTTTCCAAACCTTTGTTTTGCGCCTTTTAGAAGGGTTGGCACGTATTATTCGGCGGCGGCGCCTGTGTGCATCGGGCACTTTGCACGCGCAACCAACCGGGTCTGCCTTTAGCTGATTTTAAATGGTTGTGTTAAAAACAGAGAAACATATGAGGCGCCACAGCGGACAAAAGCTGGTCCAAAGATAAAGTTGCAATTTAAATTTCGATGTCGTATGTCGAGAAATTCAATATCACCTGTTGGATCCAATTTCATGTCCTTAAAAGTCCGTTTTCTAGATCGAGATTTTATATTGTATGTGTTGAAATATTCAGTGTTTAGAGTTCTGTTTCAGAGCGGTGGTTGAAATTTCAATATCTCATTAAGACAATCCCTGATTCACACGCTGTATGCAACTGTAATGAAAGTTCCATTTCATATGGCGTGTATTTGAATTTCATCTGTTGAATTTCATGGCAACGAGAAGTAAACTCTTTGTTTAAAAATAACTAGGCCCGTTAAGAAGAGTTACCACTAGCGAAGAAATTAAAAGTAATTCTCGAACTGTGAATGGCAATTTTCAAACTGCATGAAAAGTAATGACGCCTCATAATTGTATACTCGAAAATGCTACAATAGACAGTGTGTAAGTTACTTTTAACACCAACAGATCATTTCACCATGTAAAGATAACAATTCTGGCAAGCACGTTAAAATGCCCAATCACCGCTATTTAATTTAACAGATACAATTTAACAACTAACATACGAAATTGAACTTTCAGCACAATCAGTGCGACTGAACATGCTAAATTGAAACTCCCGACATATGAAATTAAAATTTCAACAACCGCCGTGTAAATCAGAAGATACAATCTAAAATCTTGACATTATAAATCGATTTTCAAACAGCGCTATGTAATTCAAGAGATAAAATCTAAATAAGTCAGCATATGAAATGGAACTTACAACATAAACTCTTTGAACCAATACGTAAATTAAGAAATATCGACTTAACACATTGAAATTTCAACCAATGCCGTGTAAAACAAACGACACATCTAAAACTTCGATATATAAATATAAATTTCAACAACTACTGTTTAATTTGATGGATACAATCTAAAATTTCGACCAAGAAAATGGAAATTTAAGGAATAGCATTTTTGGTAAAACACGTGAAATTGGAATTCTGCAATATTACAATAAAATTTCAAAATTAACGTTCTGATTGGATCGGGTTTTGTCCGCTACGGCGCCTCGTTGAAACATCAATTCATGTGCATCATTTTTTTAAAAATTTCATGTAGATATGAGTAATTTACAAGAGAACAGATTCAGTGAAGTACGAGAACTGGAGGGAAGAAAAGAAAAAGTTAGAAGGGTATGGGAAGAAAAAGATGAAGGAGTGATGTTAAAAATCTAGATCTATCAAGTTTGAAAAAGAATAGAAAATGAAAATAATATTCCTGCAATTTAAAAAAATAGAAACTATATAAGTAAATTTATGCCGCCTCTTGTCCAAGTCAATGGTTTCATAACAGTCAGTCATCAGGAAATTTAGGACAAAACAAAGTTATTTTGTTTGTATTTATATAAATAGCGTGAAGTGGATCCTGTCGAGTTTGCAACGCTATTTAATTTCCTAGACATCCCTAGATTGAACGATCTACAGAAACATCCTTCAATGAGGTGTTAGTAACATAATTTTCGTTTCAACTGATTCTTTTCACCTTACGAATAATGCCTTTTTTAATTAATATAATGAATATAATATGTTTTTTTTTTCAATAAATCGGAGGAAGACTATGTTTTTCAAAGTATTTAAGGGCCGGAATTTTTGTTGTCACCAAACCTATAGCTATTCCCATGTCGAAAATCAAACAATAGATTCCTGAGATTCACTCACTACACTTAAATGAGCATGTGCTCCTCGTTGTGGCACGCGAAGGGCACGCGAAGGACAGCCAAAACTCAATTTTACTGGTGGCACGCGAAGGACAGCCAAAACTCAATTTTACTGGTGGCACGCGAAGGACAGCCAAAACTCAATTTTACTGGTGGCACGCGCTGGTTGCAATTTTGTAATTAATCCGGAAAAATGTGGCACGCAATGTAAAATAGGTTGCCGACCCCTGTTGCAGTCACTTGGAAAGTATTTTCTTTTCTTGTTTAGTCGATGTGTTAGGCGTTAGAACTGAATTATGCAACTAAACCAAATTATTATACAGAGAAAATTTAGAAGGAAAAGAAATGGTTCCACAACTTCACGAAAATAGATATAGTATAAATGGCACGTGTTGCATAAGATGAATTTAGCTTTAATTTATTTAAATTGGGGAAAAATGAAACTGTTGTATGAAAGAAATTATTTTGGTCAAATACCTTCAAATGTAATATGGATGGTGAAAACCTATATTTCTGATACTCAGAGCTAAACATCACTATAAACTGTCATATTGCAGCATCGTAGCGATATGACTGAAAAATTGTTAAAATTACGTTAAAAGTGCAAAACACACACACCTAAAACGACCATAATCATAAATGACAAATAAAGAGTGATAAAATAAAAAACAATCATCATTGTTATTATCGTAATAATCATCAACGTAATCTAGTTCCGTTGTTGTAGCACCAAACTTGTAACCCATTTGCCGCGGGTTGTGGACATGAAACGGCCAGCCTGGCCTGGCAGCCTCATTGTCTTTTTGAGAAACGCACTTGGGTACATTCAATTGAGTGCCATTCCTTTAGCATTTTATAGTCAATATTGTGTTAAAAGTGATGTAGTTTGTTTAAAAAATGCAACAAAAAGCAAACTAAAAATCCATTAGTTTAGAATCTGATTTTAGTGTACTACCGCTACATGTCATAGAGAATTTGGACGACGTGTAATCTTTTGTCCATTCCTATGATAGCAAGAGTATATCACGACCTCTTCTAAATTACTTTTGGTGGACTATAATTTAACATTTATCCAATGCTCTTGTTGTTCCTAAATGAAAATGGTGCCACTCAGATATCCAATATGTCTGCCGCAGTAGCTATCTTGCAAATTTTGTTATTGGCACTCCACCTGATTAGAGGGTTATATGAACATGGGTTTTCACTTAAAGATTCTTGTTATGTCTCGTTCGCACAAAACGAAAATGTTGCCGGTCTAAAATCCAATAAGTCCACCACAGCGGTCATATTAAAAATAATTTTATTGCTTCACCTCCTGAACGGAAAGACACATCAACAATGTTTTCTATTGTGCATAGTTGGTTTTAAATAAAAATTGTGCTGATGTGATGTAAAATGTAGCCAACACAGAGGCAATCTTGAATATCTTGTCACTATTCCTAGATCAAGGGTCTCAAACTACCCCGAGAACCGCATTTTCGATGACCCAAGGGCGACACCACCTGTTTTCTGTCATGGCACCATGTGACGCCAATCATTTTGCGGGCCACAGGAAGCGTGTTTGAGACCCCTTTTCTAGATGTAAAGTCATATGGATATGAAGTTTTCACCAGAAGAATCTTATGATGTCTAGTTGATTATAAATAAATACAGTGGCAACCATCTTAATAAGTGTCATTGACTAAAGCATGTTACCAGACACAGGGCAGTTATAAGTGTCATTGAAAATGGAATAATTCTTATAACCATATGTCCAGTAAATAGGTGGTTGATGAAGAATGGAATATTTCCTATAACCACATGTACAGTAAATATGTGGTTGATGAAGTATTAGAGGTGGATCAAGAATGGAATATTTTCTATAACCACATGTACAGTATTAGAGGTGGAGGATGAAGAATGGAATATTTCCTATAACCACATGTACAGTATTAGAGGTGGAGGATGAAGAATGGAATATTTCCTATAACCACATGTACAGTATAGTAGGGATTACATGTTTTACATGTTGAAGTAGTATAAGGAAATGAGTGTTTTGACTCACTTCATTTTTTTGCCCTCCAAACAAGTATAAATTAAATGAGGGTTTCCCAAAACAGGGAAATGAGGGTTTTAGCCCCCCTCCCACACCTATTAGAACGTTTAAGTTAACAAGGTGGAAATTAAATTAGCATTAGAATGAAAATGATGAAGGTAAGTGATATTATTTTAGTTATATTATATCTTAAGTTTAGATAAAATTTTATGTTACTCATATTTTTGTGATATTTTTTTCATGCTTGCTAACCCTCATTGGTAGAATATCTGTTAACATATTGTCAATAATACGAAATTCACGTAATAAATCATCCATATTATATTTAACTCCTAGTAGGTAAGACCGGATCTGATCAAGTAGTTTCTTGTAAGTTTTAATTGACGTTAAACATCCGTGCTTTTTTATCAAAAGTCTTGGATCTACTTTTTTACACGCCGCTGTCAGTGAAACACCAATACCAGATATAATTAACAAAAATGGATTTAATGATACCCCACTTGAAATTATACCAGAACTGGTCATTAACAAGGGTAGATATGATATTACTCGAAGGATCTTGTTGTAGTATTTGTAACATTTTTTTAACACACCAAAGTTTTTTATGATAATATTTATAGTATTGTATTAGTGCGTCCACATCCTGTTCTGGAATATCTTTTGAAATATGATTGAAATCAACTATACTTCTTTTCATTATAATATTAGTTCACATAGTCCTATGTTTGGTTAATTCATAATAAGAGCTGGTTGTTCAGCTATAAATTCCAAACACCAGAGAAAAATTTCTAATTTTAAAGCTTTATCAACTGGTTCAAGAACAAATTCTTCTTCAGAATTTTGGTTTAATATTACAGATAATACTCCAAATGAGTCATTATTTAGATGAGGAGATAGATATTTGGTAGATATTCTAAACTTTGCACTGCTAATCACTGACAATCTATACACACCAGTAACTTCTGCAATATATTTAATAGAATTATTTTTTGGTGACCACATAGTATAACCGGATGCAACAGTATACACAATATTTTTAATCTGTTTGTGAGGAATTTTAATCATATTCGTTTTCTCAACAATATTAGGAATTCCACTAATAATATCATTGAGTTTTGTGTTAATATCATTGAGATTTGTGTTAATATTAGCGAGTGTAATGCTAACATTTGATGGATTTCCAAAAAATTCATCTCTAATTTTGTTTATGTTTCTGCGAAAACTTAAAAATGTGTTCACGTGACTGGTAAAATCAGTTTTGAGCGCTGTGATTTCATTATTAATTGAAGCGTCCCAATCATTGACGTATTTTTTAGTGACAGCATCCCCATCCTCAGTTGGGTTTCCAAGATCTGTAATCTTGTTTTGTTTCATAACAATATTCCCACTTGGATTTCGTACAACTATATCTGGCAGTTTTACATCACTCGTCTTTGATCGTCCTTCTTTGTCCTGGAAAATGACGACTTCATCTGGATCTACGCTGGTAAGATTTAGTAAATTATTGATTTCATTTTTGAGCCGATCAAGAGTTGCATATTTGGATAAGTCATCTGTGGATAAATCTCCTAATAGTGTTCCAAATTTTGTATAGTAGTTTATTATTTACTGTCCTAGATAAAATTATCAACACTAGTTTAATATTATATAAAATGGCAAAATCGTCGATATTAAACTTTGATACAGAGAGACTAATGAAGCATAAACATAACAATGAACTTCCTGATTGTCATTATCTTATTGTTGGGCGAACTGGATCAGGAAAAACAAATTTGCTAATGAACTTGCTTCTTGGTGATAATTTTAACTACGACAGAGTTTATATTTACACAATCAATCCACAGCAAGATAAGAATGAGTTATTAAGCGAATATAATAACAAGCTTCGTGATGATCTTAAAGCTGGTGAAGATTTTTTTATAATTAGGCAGCCAGAAGATCTTATTCCAGTTAATCAACTTGATGCAGATGAACATAAGATAGTAGTTTTTGACGATATTCCTCTAAATAACATGGAGATGAATAAAATAAGATCATATTTCTCACTGTCACGTAACAAACAATGTAATTCTGTTTATCTCGCTCAAGGATTTTATAATGTTGATAGATTTATTAGGCGAAATACAGGTTGTTTTATTTTATTTCCAGGACAAAAGCTGGTCCAGTGGTTTACTTCGTTTACAAGTACTTCAATATCTACAACAAAAAAATAAAAATTCCGCAAGGAGCTTATAATATTGAAGATCTAAACAAGACGATCAAAGAGCTCATAACAAAAGCTGACGGTGTGGCTGATGATTTTGGATTAGCTGCTAATTATAGCACATTACGAGTTAGGATGACTTTGAAAAATATGTTAATCAATCTTGGATCAAAAGAAAGAGGTATTAGACAACTGTTAGGATTTACTAAATTAGATTATGATGCACTTAATCAGCCTATTACATATGACAGTGAACTGTCAGTAAATATAACAGAAGTAAATATGATATTAGTAAACTGCTCTATTGCTTCTGGCTCTTATACATCAAAAGGTAGCAAAGGTCATACGATTTACAGTTTCTCACCCGAAGTCCCGCCAGGTTCTCTCATGCAAATAACTCCACGAGATATTATCTATTATCCTTCAAATGTGGAAGATCAAATATCAAGTATAAGGATGCAGTTGACAGATCAATCAGGAAAACAGTTGGAATTGAATAATGAAGTTGTAACTTATTATTTACATCTACGTGAGCAAAAGTAAAAATTATGCAACATCAAATATAATGAAACAAAGAAAAAAAGTTTATCGAAGAAAAATAGCAGGAGGATTTTTTGGAAATATATTCACTAAAGTTATTGAAAATATATTCCGGGTATAGCACGTAAAGTTGCACCAATTGCTATTGACGCTGGTAAAGCTTTTGCAACTGGGGATGCATCTGCCGCTGGGACTGCGGTGGGACAAAAAATAGCTAATAAAATAAAAGGAGATCCACCGACTGCATCTGAAATAAAACAAGCTATCTCAGAAATCGCTCCAACAAAAAAAACTCAAAAAGCTATGATAACAACAACAAAAAAATTATTATCACCAAAGGGCGAACAGATCATACAAAAATTAATATCTAAAGTAACAGTGCCGCAATAAAATTTTATATAATCTAATAAAATAAAATGTCTGTTAAAAATTATCTCGAGTTAACAGAAACTTATGACATCGACAACGATGTGACAGAATTCGAGTTTCTTGAGTACCTTGATGAAAATTCTAACGAACAAAAAAAACTGGTATTAGAACCTTTAACACCAGAGACGAAGATGTATTTCTACTGCCACATAAGGCTATGTTAGAAGTTCGTGGTCAGATTATGACAGTAGCCAATCCACCTGCTGCAATTGCAGTTGGAACAGAAGTAGCTCTTATAAATAACGGCTGGTGTTTATTCAAAAGTGCTAGATATCAACTAGCCAATCAAACTATAGAAGATATTTCAGGTCATCTACAAGTTGCAAGTACAATTTTAAATATTATTTCGTTTTCCGACGATTACTCGAGATCAACTGCAACTAATATGATGTGGTTTAAAGATACTGGACGGGGTATAGCTGAATCAACAGAATTTCTAAAGAGAGGCGCTATAGTACACGGAGCTAATGCTTATGCAAATGCTGGAATTGTGAGAGATTTTCTCATTGCTAATGCAGACGCGCTAGGTATTGACGCACCTGCTGCAGCTGTTAATGCAGACGCTACAAGAGTTTCTCTTATAGCAGCTTTTAATAATCTAAATATAACACCACCAGCTGCAGATGCAAACGGTACTGCGATGTTAAATTTACTTCTTAACACACTTGACGTGAGAAATCCACGTTATAACGAAGGCTTTGCTAGGCGAAGAAAACTTGCAGCAGGATCACGTCAAATTACAATGATGCTTCCGCTAAGCACAATTTTCGGCTTTTGTCGCGATTATGATAAAGTATTTCGCGGAGTAAAACATACTCTTATTTTAGATCGAGCAGACCAAAACGATTGCTTGTTTAGATCTGGAGGGGTTGATGTACAGTTTATCATAAACAAACTCGCTTTGTGGATGTCACGTATAACACCATCAATCACTAAAATGTCAGAATAAAATTGTACGCTTGATAAACATACAAACAGAATTTACTTTAAGCAGCATAAGGTATATCAGACAGCGGTTCCAAATACTACTGACTACACATGGAGGGTCACAACAACATCAAGCGAACAACTGCCGAGAAATATCTTTGTCGTATTTCAACAACAAACCCGACGAGGTAACCAACAACAAAATAATGCAATATTTGATCACTCTACTGTCAGACGAATATACGCTAGATTAAATTCAAAGCAATATCCAAAACGAGCTATCGAGTGCAATTTTGCTGATGATGCTAATAAAAATATTTCTCGACCGTACATGTACCTGCTTGACGCAATACAAAAATATCAAAATGTTGAAGATGGAACTCAAATACCAGCAGAGGAATTTCGTACGCTTTATCCTATATTTCATTTTGATGTTAGTAAACATAACGAGCGAGCTATAGACAGCACAGCGGATATTGAAATTACCTGGACACTTGGGGCGGTTCCAGTAGCGCCGTTATACGTATACGCATTAGTGATTAGTGATAGATTTATCACAGTAGATTCTATTGGAGGTAAAATGAGTTCAAGTTTAATCTACAGTTGTTATATAAAATGGCAAAGTATTTTGTAAAAGAAGTATATTTGACCGATGGCCAAGTTAAAAAATTAGTAGCTGTTATTGCAAAGTGAGAACAGGTATCATTAAAAATCAATCCTAATATTTCTGATGGTGTTTTAACAAAATTAATGCTAACAAAAAATCAAGTAAAGAAGTATGATCGTAAAAAAACTTTTGTTTTAAATTTGAATGCTGCACAAATGACAGCGATGGCAAAAGAAGGTGGTTTTCTTGGTCCAGCATTATCAGTATTAACTAGCACAATAATACCTAAAATTGTACCAGTCTTAGGCACATTAGGACTAGCAGCAGCGTCTGGAGCAATATCTGGCGCAACGAAGAAAGCAGTCGCAAGTAATGGTATCATTCGTGGAAGTGGAATAAAAAAATTGTAAATTTTATGTAAATAATATATTATAATGCCACAAAAGAAAAAGAAATCGTCAACAACAAAAAAAAGAAAATAATAAAAAAAAATCGCCAACACCAAAATGCAAATGCATATGCAATCAAACAAAACAAGGAGGAATTATTCCGATCGCTCCACTTTTGGCGGGACTGGCGGGAAGTCTGCTGCCAAATCTTTTAGGAATCGGACGTAATCTAACATTACCGGGAACTCGACCACCCCGTTGAGTAATTTTGATATTATTGATAAGTTAAAAGCTGTTCCTGGATTTCACTGAGTTTATTCTAAAGATGAAATCTCAGCAATAAAATCGCCGTCAGCTGTAAGTTCGTGTGTTATTAATATACAAGATTTCGATGACGGATCCGGCACGCATTGGGTAGCAGTTTATAATAATAATTATTTTGACTCGTTTGGACTTCCTCCAAGCGATGTAATAAAAAAGTATATGAACAAAAAATTTAACAAGATATATTATTCATCAAATCAACTCCAACCTGTTGGAACGTCTGCTTGTGGATATTATTGTATTATGTTTATCCAACAGATGAGCAGAAATCTTAATTTTTTAAAATTTATTTTACAGTTTGACAAGCATCCTTCTCACGCTAATGATGAGATCGCAATTAATTTTATCTAAACTTACAAGTATAATAATGTCAACATACTGTCTCAAGTGTAGAACTAAAACAGAAAATATTAATGAAACAACAGAAAAAACAAAAAACAACAGGATAATATTAAAACGTTTTTGTGTAGTCTGTGGAAAAAGAAAAAATATGTTTTTAAAGAAAACGTCCCCAGCGATAGTATCGCCAGCGAGAAATTCGCTAGGATCTGGTTATCCTGATATTATTTTAGTCGACGACTAGAAATATAGAATGATATGCAACTGTGATTCTGACAGAGTTTTGTGTCTTGAACAAAATAAAATTATCGCATACTGTCAATGTTGTAACAACAGAGAAATAATAGGGTCAGGTATAGATATACATAAAATTATTGGAAAATTATCAAAACCAAAAGGCGGTTGGACATTGCCAGGTCATCGGTATACTGGTCCGTGGAATCCGCTAGATCAACAACTAGATGAAAACGACAATCCGTTGCCAGGACAAGAGCTTTACAATCAAGTGGATGCAATAGCAATGCGTCATGATATCTGTTATCGTGATCATGAAAACTCAAATTAGATTGTGAAAAGTAATGTTAGACGAATTACGTGATATGAAGCCAACAAATCTACGAGAACGTTTTAATAGAAGATTTGTTCAGGGAATGATAGGAGCAAAATATAAACTTGGACTCGGAGAGTCTTGACTCGGTAAAAAAAGTATACGATGATCTTGCAGTCGAGCTGCACAGACCTAAAAAAAAAAGTTTCCACGACGTAAAGTTGTCGTTAATGGTGTAGATGATATCTGGGCAATAGATTTTGTGGATGTATCTAATCTGGCTCAGTTTAATGTTGGCGCTGATGGCGCTCCAAAAAGGTATTTGTTTAATGTTATAGATGTTTTTAGCAAATATGCTTTCAGTGTACCTGTTTCGGATAAGACAGGGACTTCAATGACTGATGCGCTAAGACAACTAATAACGAGTGTAGAAAGAAAACCAAATAAAATCTGGACTGATCATGGAACCGAGTTTTTTAACAAAAAGTTTGAACAGTTTCTAGAACAAAATAATATTAAAAAAATACGTTACAGGAAACGAGGGTAAAAGCGTTGTTGTCGAGAGATTTAATCGCACGCTAAACGAGAAATTACACAAACATATGACAGCTAAAAACACCAACAGGTACATCGATGACCTTTCTCAAATCGTAGGTGAATATAATAACACGAAACATCGAACCATCAAAATGACACCTAAAAAAGCTGTTAAAAATCCAATATTAGCAAATGAAAACATGTACCGCAGACATAAATTTAAGGTTGGTGATAAAGTTAGAATTTCTTTGACAAAAAAGGTATTTGCAAAAGGATTTACTCCAAACTGGAGCGAAGAAGTATTTGTGATTGATAAGGTACTTTTAACAGTACCTGTAACGTACGTTTTAAAAGATCTGGCAGGGGAACCGATCGTAGGTAGTTTTTATGAACAAGAACTACAGAAAACTGAGCAGGATGTTTTTGTTATCGAGAAAGTGATTAGAAAAAAAGGAAATAAAAGTTTAGTCAAATGGCGTGGGTATAGCGATAAACTTAACAGTTGGATCCCAACCAAACAAATTATGATATAATGTTATTATAAATTAACTCATACTTTTGTTTGACAGATTTACATTTTACTGGTTTACATAACGATATTAGATACTGCTTACGATTGTCAGAGATCGTCATTAGATTAAAATCTTGACAAATATGAAATCGAATTTGATATTTTTCTGTCGGCCTGGAATCCTGATGTTTAAGAAAGGTTTGATTAACTGCCAAAACAGTTGTTGTTCGGCAACGGTAAAATTAAATTTAATTATTTTTTTTTTTGCAATGTGATACTTGACATTATACCGTTTAGTTGTTGATCTGCTGTAATTTGATCTGTCAGCAACAGTGACTATTTCACCATCATCATCAGATTCATTGTTATACAAAATGTCATCTTCACTATAACCAATAGATTTGTCTATAAAATCTTTGGAAAATGTGACCTTATCGCTGGTGACTTTGTCGCTAGTATCTTCTTCGTAGAGTTCAGCGCGTCGTTTCATCAAGTCCATTATTATAATATATTTTTATCTAATTTATTATTATAAGATGACTGATGAGATAAAATATCACCAAAAAGTTAATATAGTAAATTACAACGAACTAGCCGAAGCGGTAAGAAAATGTTTGTTGGGTTATAGTGTTGATGTCATTGTAATGCAAGGTGATTCTCATAACATATTACTAACAGAAGCAGAAAAAAATAAAATTAATGAAAGTGCAGTAACGACGCTAAAATTTAATCACGATGATATCATAGCATTTGCTCATCATTGCTTGACTAAAACCGAATTACAAAATATTATTGATCATCATATCTAAAACGAATCCTAGCATTGTATTCGCTTGAAAAAGTTGATTTTATTACTCCATCAGCTACAAATTTTACGACTGCGGGATTTATCTTATAATATTTCGCCGCAGCTGTAATCGATTTGAATTCGATCTCCTCATCCGTTTCGAGGTTTTTTGAAATAACAGGTTTTGCTGGACATCTAAAATTAATACCACCACCTCGTCCTTTTCTTACATTTTCCTGTTGGGTAACTAGTTCGAGATTTTCCAATCGATTATCAGTTTTTACGTTATTAATATGATTAATAACCAAATCATTAGGTATAGATCCGTTGAACACCTCGTAAATAAAACGATAACCATAATAACGAACTTGATTTGGCGATGTTCCTCTAACAGTTACCCTGATATATCCCATATTGCTAATAGTACCAAGAATTTTTTTAGTTTTTCTGTTTCTAATAATACCGCGATCGTTAGCCTCGTATAAATCTAAGACCGGATCCGGCTGAAACTCATCTTCTAAGGATAAGTTTTCAATGTTGTCATCAGTGACTTTACCGTTATAATGATATACACGCTGTCCCTCTGGAATATCATCGTAAAACAACGTGTAAAAAAAATCTTTTCTAAACATTGCAATCCTCTCGGTATTATCTCCCTTTACACTAATCGTATAACCCGCTGACGTTAATTTACCAACAGATATTATAGTTTTGATGTTAATAACCGAACCTAATACATTTCCAGCGTATAAGTTGTATTTTGGGTGAACATGATAAATCTCTTGCTCACGTGCGCTTGTCAGATTTACTGTCATTATATTATAGCCGATTTTTTTATCTTCAATTGATTTTTAGCGCATGAGCAGTGTGAGATAAAGTTATACTTTGGGTGAACTTGATATGTTTCTTGCTCACATGTGTTTGTTAGATTTGCTGTCATTATATTATAGGAGATTTTTATCTTCAATTGATTTTTAGCGCATGCGCAGTGTGAAAAAAGTATTAATTAGATATTACATTAAAATATAATAATGTTAAAATTACGTGATATAGCTAAGAAAAGCCTTATGGGAGAACCTAATAAAATAGCGACTGCTTTTGCAGGTTTTGATAATAGTTATCAGTTTGATAATCAAATTGTTTTAGTAAATTTTAATGCAACGAATCTTTACCACCTACTACAGACAACTGTAAAACGTGAGCTAGAAAAACACAAAAGTATTAGATTACTTGTGCAATATCATGTTATATTTTCAAAGTTAGCTATAACGGAAGAATCAACTAACAAGGAAATTGCAGAAACTTATATTAACGCAAAATCAAGACGTGCTTTGCTTGGGACTGATCTGTTATCACTATCTGATGAAATACACCAAGAAATCTGGAAAAAAATAGAGGAATTCGCTCAATTAGGTTCGGGTTGGAAGTTTGAAATGATCAAAGGAATATTGTTTCACACGATGAAATATAATGTATTACGAGGTAGTTCATACGTCGACCTGCCACCAAAAATAAAAAGTAAAAGATGTTGTATAAACATCAAAAACATAGATAATAAATGTTTCCAATGGGCTGCTCTTTCCGCACTATTTCCAGCAGAAAAAACGCTACTCGTGTTGAAAAATATATCAGTCACGTGTCTAGATTAAATTTTAAAGATATTAACTTTCCTGTGGCAGAAAATCAAATACCAAAATTTGAAAAGCAAAATAATGTTTCAATTAACGTTTTCGGACTAGATGAAAAAGAGGATGTATACCCGAGATATATTTCAGAAAAAGCTTCACAATCGACTATAAATTTACTGTACTACAAAAATCATTACGTTTGTATTAAAAACTTTAACGGACTAGTTGGTAAACAGTACAGTAAAAATAGGAACAAAAAGTTCTTTCGTTACCGCTGCTTGCATGGTTGTACTAACAATGAAACATTACAAAAGCATTTGCAGTACTGTAGTGATGTGCAAAGAATAACAATGCCATCTAAGGGAGATAGTGTGTTACAGTTTGTCCATCATAATCATAAACTAAAAATTTCTTTCGTTATATACGCTGATTTTGAATGTTTACTTCAACCTGTACTCGGCGTAGAAAATAATCCTAATCAATCGAGTACAAGAAAAGTGCAAAATCATGTTCCGTGTGGAGTAGCGTACAAGGTAGTTTGTTGTACTGATTCTAGATAATCTAAACCAATCAAATTATATCGTGGTAAAAATCCAGCTATCTACCTTCTCAAGCAGTTAATTAATGAAGTTGATAATATTACTTATCGTTTGAAAAAGGTAACGCCAATGTTAAAATTAACACCTCAACAAGAATCCGATCACGAGCAAGCAGAAATTTGTCATATTTGTGAAAAAGTTTTTGACGATGACAAAAAAGTACATGACCATTGCCATTTGACTGGACAGTACCGTGGAGCGGCTCATAATCAGTGTAATTTAAAATTTCATGCTCCAGATTTTATTCCGGTTATTCTTCACAATTTTCGAGGATATGATAGCCATATTATAGTAGAAGCTTTTGGTGATCCTGATATAAAATCTCATCTAAAACTCGATAACGTCATCAAATGCATCCCAAATAATTTTGAAAAGGACATGTCAGTTACGCTAGGTAAATTGCGTTTAATTGACAGCCTGCAGTTTATGGCAGCCTCGTTAGATGAGTTAGTGAAAGGTTGTAGTAAATTTGATAACCTAAGAGACTGTTTTGGAGATAAATTTAATCTACTAGCTAAAAAAGGAGTTTTTCCATATGAATACCTCGACGACTGGAGTAAATTTGATGAAACATCTTTACCTGACAAAGACAAATTTTACTCACAACTTAAAAATGAAAATATAACTGATGATGAGTACAGGTATGCACAAGATATCTGAAAAGAGTTTGATTGTGAGACTTTTGGTGATTATCATGATTTATACCTGAAAACTGACGTGTTATTATTAGCAGATGTTTTTGAAAGTTTTCGTGAAGTGAGTTATAATAATTATGGACTAGATCCTTGCTGGTATTATTCTGCCCCTGGGTTGTCATCGGATGCTTTGCTAAAGTTTAGTAAGGTAAGGTTAGAATTACTGACTGATGTTGATATGTTCAATTTTATCGAAAAAGGTATCCGAGGTGGTATTAGCGTGATAACAAAAAAATATGCTGAAGCAAACAACAAATACCTGAAACAGTATAACCCTGACCTTCCTTCGAAGTATATAATTTATCTAGATTGTAATAATCTTTACGGTGGTTCGATGGCAGAACCAATGCCTTTTAGCGGATTTCATTGGATCAAGGTTGATCGATTTCTATCAGAGACAGAAAAAAAGATACCCGTTGATGTTTCCTTTTTCGTTGAAGTTGATCTTGATTATCCAAATTCGCTACACAAATTACATAATGATTACCCTTTCTGTGCGGAATCGATGGGCATAGATTATAGTTTGTTTTCAAAAGAACAACAAGCGTTAGCATCACCAAGGCAACATTCCATGGTCAAGAAACTAGTACCAAATTTACTTGATAAAAAAATTACGTTTTGCATTACAAAGTTTTAAAACAAGCAGTTGATGCTGGTCTTGTGTTGAGAAAAGTTCATCGTGTACTAAAATTTAATCAGTCGCCGTGGATGAGAGGTTATGTTAACTCAAACACTTCAAAAAGGGCTGCAGCAAAAACAGAGTTTGAGAAAAACTTTTTTAAACTGATGAACAATTCCGTTTTTGGTAAGAGGATGGAGAATATTAGGAAACCCGTAAATATTGAAATAGTTAATGATGTCAATCGCAGAAACAAACTTGTGTCAGACGATGATTTTGTGAGCATGAAAATATTGAATGAAAATCTTGTTGCGATACAAAGAAGAAAAACAAATCTAAAACTAAACAAGCCGATCTATGTTGGAGCTGCTGTGTTAGATTTATCAAAGTGGCTGATGTACGATTTTCATTACACCTTTGTTAAAAATCAGTGGCCGGCCAGTAGATTATTGTTTACTGATACTGATTCGCTCGTATATGAAATCGAATGTGAGGACATCTATCAGGACATGTACAATAATCGACATCTGTTTGATCTTTCCGATTATCCACGTGACAGTAAATTTCATGACGACATAAATAAAAAGGTTATTGGTAAGTTCAAAGATGAAATGAACTCAAGCGCTATCAAATACTTTATCGGATTACGTAGTGAAATGTATGCCGTATTATTGGACAATAATAAAATAACGAAAAAAGCAAAAGGTCTGCCTCGTGATTTTGTTAAAAAGTTTATGAAATTTGATGACTACAGGTATGCGCTTGATGGTGGTGTTAGTTTTATGAGAGCTATGGCAATTCGAACTAATCATCATAAACTTGAAACAGATGTTATTATCAAACGTGGATTGTATAATTTTGATGACAAACGCTATTGTGAAAATGGGGTAGATACATTTGCCCTTGGGTATTGTCATGATGATAGATCTATACTCGACATTATCTTTTCCAACTGAAATTTTATCTAAACTTATAAAATAATGTTTGAAAATTTGACAATGACAAATAGCTACAATAGTAACATCAAATATCTAATGATGGATGGTAAACAATTGACAGTTGAATTTAATAATGAAACATCAGGTATATGTTTTAATGGAACACGTGACAAGTTAAAACGTTCGCTCATCAGATCTGATAACAGCGTGTATTTCAATTATCTCGAACAATTGTATCAAAAGTTGCTAGCGGAATTTAAAAGCTTTCACAGCCCCATTAGACAACAAAAATATACTAAACTCACAATTGATCTCGATCGGTCAAAGGTGTATTTTATCGACAAAAAATATCCTCTGAACAAACCAGAAATTAAAGATTTGTTTGAGTCCCGTCGCTGTGTGAGTGGTAAAGTAAAATTTAGTATCTATAATCGTGATAATGAAATATTTTTAATATCAACAGTTGAAACATTAATCATTGGTAATGAGATATAAAATAATATCATTTTCATTCTAATGCTAGTTTAATTTCCAACTTGTTAACTGAAATGTTCTAATAGGTGTGGGAGGGGGTGGTGGGCCAAAACCCTCATTTCCCTGTTTTGGGAAACCCTCATTTAATTTATACTTGTTTGGAGGGTAAAAAAAATGAAGTGAGCCAAAACCCTCATTTCCCTATACTACTGTTGATGTTGTCTGATCTGACAGAAGATTGTTCAACAAATATAAAATCAAAATAACAAATCACCTGCTTGATATTTCTAATTTAATAAAGTTGAACTTTGAAATCATATCTATTTCTTAGATTGATATGTCTTCCATTGGCATAAGGATGAGCTATTAATAGATCATAAAGATAAAATTTTCATAAACTGTATGATTGTATACAAGGTACAGAATTCATGTAATTTTCCGCTTTTGCGTATTTGGATCAGTCTCTTAACCGTAAATTTGGTTATATAAGTAACAAATATATTATGTGAACAAAATTGTTAATTTACAATTTAAGACATTTTCACCCTTAGATTATTAGTTAGTGGAGTGTGAAAAAGATTTGTCATGAAATATTTTTTTGTTAATGGTATTTAGGACTGTGGAACATATTTCATTTTTCAGAAGTACGTCAATTTCTTTTAATTTCATATTTAAACCATTTACTACATTAAATATCCCTATCATAGATCAATAATTTCATATAAAAGCCATATCTAAAGTTTCTTACATGTTTCATTAATTCTTATAAAAAAAAAAAAATTTTTTTTAAAAAATCAAAGATGTTTCCGAAATGAATATTCACAAACTTATTGGAATTTCGTTAAAAAAAGTTCAACCTGGATAAAGTTTGTTGGTGTAGTTAATATTCAATTTATAACTCAAAATGTATTCTACATTTCAAGATCTACCTAATTACGCTCAAATTGACACATCTGTTGCTCTAATGCAAGGAAAAACGTCAAAATAATCCACTAACCACTTTAAATAATTTCTTTTTGAAGTACATGCTTTCCTTTCGAAAGCTGTAAAATAAAACAATTCTTCCGTTTGATCGTGCTCTGTTATCATGGTATATATAATCTATCCGTTTTAATATTTGTATGTCCATTCATGGGTGCCAGCAGGATTTTTTTGTAGGTGGAGGGGGTCAGGAGATTGTGCGGGGAAGGGAAATCGGGAATATGAAAGACATTTAGAACTTGTGGTGAGAAAATTATATATATATATATATATATATATATATATATATATATATATATATATATATATATATATATATATATATATATATATATATATATATATAGGTATATGTTAGTACAGTGTTAGTGAAGCCAGGTAGAGATGTGATCGGTATCCAGGTAAGCTAACACAAACTCTGTCATTATACAAGAACAGGTGGTAGCCTACCTACGTGTCCTGTATTTTACACAAGTCCAGGTAGTAGTATGATGCCAAGCGATCGGTGAATCGTCCAGGTAAGCTGACACAAGGATGCGTCATACAGAGGTTGTCGAATTTGCTAGGACCAATGAAATCTCCTAATACTCACACGTGATCGCCAGTGTATAAAAAACCTGTAGATTCTTAATTGTGCACTAGAGCCGGCCTTCACTAGGTAGACAGCTTTAACAATGCTATACGGTGACCCAAGCAGAAATTAGAACGTAGTGGCAAAGCGAGAAAGGTAATTGATATTATTTTATACCTCATTACCAATGATTAATGTTTCAACTGTTGATATTAGAAATATTTCATTATCACGATTGTAGAGACTAAATTTTACTTTACCGCTCACACTGCGACGGGAGTCAAATAAATCTTTTATTTGTGGTTTGTTTATAGGATATTTTTTGTCGATAAAATATAATTTTGACCGATCGAGATCAATTGTAAGTTTAGTATATTAGTATATTTTTGTTGGCTAATCGGACTGTGAAAGTTTTTAAATTCCGCTAGCAACTTTTGATACAATTGTTCGAGATAATTTAAATACTCGCTACTATCAGATCTGATGAGCGAAAGTTTTAGCTTGTCACGTGTTCCACTAAAACATGTACCTGATGTTTCATTATTAAATTCAACTGTCAATTGTTTGCCGTCCATCATTATATATTTGATTTTACTACTGTAGCTATTTGTCATTGTCAAATTTTCAAACATTATTTTATAAGTTTAGATAAGTTTTAGTCGCAAAAGATAAATTCATCATCATGACAATACCCAAGGGCAAGTGTATCTACCCCATTTTCGCAATAACGTTTGTTCTCAAAATTACACAATCCACGTTTGATAATGACATCTGTTTCAAGCTTATGATGATTAGTCCGAATTGCCATAGCGCTCATAAAACTGACACCGCCATCAAGCGCGTACTTGTAGTCATCAAATTTCATAAACTTTTTAGCAAAATCACGACGCAGACCTTTTGCTTTTTTCGTTATTTTATTATTGTCCAATAATACGGCATACATTGTGCTGCGTAATCTGATAAAGTATTTGATAGCGCTCGAGTTCATTTCATCTTTGAACTTACCAATAACCTTTTTATTTGTGTCGTCATGAAATTTACTGTCACGTGGGTAATCAGAAAGATCAAACAGATGTCGATTATTGTACATGTCCTGATAGATGTCCTCGCATTTGATTTTATATACGAGCGAATCAGTATCAGTAAACAATAATCTACTGCCCGGCCACTGATTTTTAACAAAATTATAATGAAAATCGTACATCAACCACTTTGATAAATCTAACACTGCAGCTCCAACGTAGATCGGCTTGTTTAGCTTTAGATTTGTTTTTCTTCTTTGTATCGCAACAAGATTCTCATTAAAAATTTTCATGCTCACAAAATCATCGTCTGACACAAGTTTGTTTCTGCGATTGACATCATTAACTAGTTCGATATTTAAGCGTTTCCTAATATCCTCCATCGTCTTACCAAAAACAGCATTGTTCATCAGTTTAAAGAAGGTTTTCTCAAAATCAGTTTTTGCTGCAGCTCTTCTTGAAGTGTTCGAGTTAATATAACCTCTCATCCACGGCGACTGATTAAATTTTAGTACACGATGAACTTTTATCAACACAAGACCAGCATCGACTGCTTGTTTTAAAACTTTGTAATGCAAAACGTAATTACGTTTATGAAGCGAATTTGGTATTAGTTTCTTGACAATAGAATATTGTCTTGGTGATGCTAACGCTTGTTGTTCTTTTGATAATAAACTATAATCTATAACCATCGATTCTGCGCAGAAAGGGTAATCGTTATGCAATTTGTGTAGCCAAGTTGGATAATCGAGATCAACTTCAACGAAATATGAAACACCGTCAGGTAATTTTTTTTTCTGTTTCAGATAGAAATCGATCAGCCGTGATCCAATGAAATCCACCAAGAGGCTTTGGTTCTATTATTGAACTACCGTAAAGATTATTGCAATCTAGATCAACTATATACTTAGAAGGAAGCTTAGGATTATACACTTTCAAATATTTGTTGTTTGCTTCAGCATATTTTTTCGTTATCACGCTAATACCACCTCTGATACCTTTTTCACTAAAATTGAACATATCAACGTCAATCAGTAATTCTAACCTTACTTTACTAAACTTTAGCAGAGCATCCCATGACAGCCCAGGGGCAGAATAATACCAGCAAGGATCTAGTTCGTAACTGCCATAACTCACTTCTCGAAAACTTTCAAAAACATCTGCTAATAATAACACGACAGATTTCAAATACAAATCATGATAATCACCAAAAGTCTCACAATCAAATTCTTTCCAGATATTTTGTGCATATCTGTACTCGTCATCGGTGATATTTTCATTTTTAAGTTGCGATTAAAATTTGTCATTGTCAGGTAAAGATGTTTCATCAAATTTACTCTAGTCGTCGAGATATTCGTATGGAAAAAACTCCTTTTTTAGCTAGTAGATTAAATTTATCTTTAAAACAATCTCGTAGGTTATCAAATTTACTGCAACCTTTCACTAGCTCATCTAACGATGCTGGCATAAATTGCATGCTGTCAATGAAACGCAATTTACCTAGCGTAACTGACATATACTTTTCAAAATTATTTGGAATGCATTTGATAATATTATAAAGTTTTAGACGAGTTTTTACGTCAGGATCACCAAAAGCTTCTACTATAATGTGACTATCATATCCTCGAAAGTTGTGAAGAATAATTGGAATAAAATCTGGAGCGTGAAATTTTAAATTACACTGATCATGAGCCGCTCCACGGTACTGTCCGGTCAAATGGCAATGGTCATGTACTTTCTTGTCCCTGACGTTGTCAGTATCAAAAGCTTTTTCACAAATATAACAAATTTCCGCTTGCTCGTGATCAGATTCTTGTTGAGGTCTTAATTTTAACATTGGATTTACTTTTTTCAAGCGAGTAAATATATAATCAACTTCGTTAATCAATTGCTTGAGAAGCCAGACAGCTATATTTTTACCACGATAGTATTGGATTGGTTTAGATAATCTAGAATCAGTACAACAAACTACCTTGTACGCTACTCCATACGGAACATAATTTTGAATTTTTCTTGTACTCGATTAATTAGGATTATTTTCTACGCCAAGTACAGGTTGAAGTAAACATTTGAAATCAGCGTATATGACAAAAGGAATTTTTAGTTTATGATTATATTGGACAAACTGTAACACACTATCTTTTTCAGATGGCATTGTTATTCTTTGTACATCACTACAGTACTGCAAATGATTTTGTAATGTTTCATTGTTTCTACAACTATGCAAGCAGCGATAACAAAAGAATTTTTTGTTCTTATTCTTATTGTACTGTTTACCAACTAATCCATGAAAGTTTTTAATCCAAACGTAATGATTTTTATAAAACAATAAATTTATGGTTGATTGTGAAGCTTTTTCTAAAATATATCTCGGATAAACGTTTTCTGTTTCTTCTAGTCCGAAAACGTTAATCGAAACATTGTTTTGCTTCTCAAATTTTGGTATTTGATTTTCTGCCACTGGAAAGTTAATATCTTTGAAATTTAATCTTGACACGTGACTGATACACTTTTCAACACGAGTAGCGTTTTTTTCTGCTGGAAATAGCGCGGAAAGAACAGCCCATTGGAAACATTTGTTATCTACGTTTTTTATGTTTACACAGCATCTTTTATTTTTTTTTTTTGGTGGTAGGTCAATAAACGAACTACCGCGTAATGCGTCATATTTCATCGTGTGAAAAAAAAAATTCTTTGATCGTTTCAAACTTCCAACCCGAACCTAATTCGGTGAATTCCTCTATTTTTTCCAAATTTCTTCGTGTATTTCATCAGATAGTGATAACAGATCAGTTCCAAGCAAAACACGTCTTGATTTTGAGTTCATATAAGGGTCTGCAATTTCCTTGTCAGTTGATTCTTCCGTAACATGTAACTTTGAAAATATAGCATGATATTGCACTAATAATCTTATACTTTTGTGTTTTTCGAGCTCACGTTTTACAGTTGTCTGTAGTAGGTGGTAGAGATTTGTTGCAGTAAAATTGACTAGCACGATTTGTTTATCAAACCGATAACTATTATCAAAACTTGCAAAAGCAGTCGCTATTTTTCAGGTTCTCCCATTAGGCTCTTCTTGGCTATATCACGCAATTTCGACATTGCTATACTATAGTCTAATACCTAATTGATAATTTACCTCACACTGCGCATGCGCTAGGGTTGAAAAAACAATTAGAGTTATACAAAATTACTATAGTATAATGACATGAAATCTGACAAGCGCATGTGAGCAAGAGGTATATCACGTTCACCCAAAGTACAACTTATACGCTGGAAATGCATTAGATTCAGTCATTAACATCAAAACTGGAATATCTGTTGGAAAAGCAATGTCAGCGGGTTATCAGTTTAGTGTAAAGGGAGATAATACCGAGAGGATTACAAGGCTTAGAAAGATTTTATTTACACGTTGTTCTGCGATGACATTCCAGAAGGACAGCGTCTATATCATGTGAACGGTGCAGTCACTGATGATAGCATTGAAAACTTATCTTTACAAAACGAGTTTCAACCGCACCCAGTCTAACGAGGCTAACGATTACGGACTCTATTAGAAACAGAAAAAACTAAAAAAAGTTCTTAGTTCTATGAGTAATACGGGATATATCAGTGTAACTGTTAGAAAAACATCGACAAATCAAGTTCGCTATTATGGTCATAGGTTTGTTTATGAGGTGTTTAACGGATCTATACCCGATGGTCTGGTTATTAATCACATCAATAACGTAAAGACTGACAATCAACTGTGGAATTAGGAGCTAGTGACGCAACAGGAAAATGTGAGAAAAGGACAAAATAGTAATGGTATTAATTTTAGATGCCCAATAAAAGCTGTTGTTACGTTAAACCTCGAAACGGACGAGGAGATTAAATTCAAGTCGATTACAGCTGCGGCGAAATATTATAAGATAAATCCCATGAGAGTAAAATGTGTAGCTGATGGAGTAATGAAATCAACTTTTTCAAGCGAATACGATGCCAGGATTGTTTTTAGATATGATGATTAAAAATATTTGATAGCTCGGTTTTTGTCAAACAATGATGAGCAAATGCTATTACATCATTATGATCAAATTTTAGAGTCGTTAGTGCACTATCATTAATTTTATTTCTTACCGCCTCGGCTAGCTCTTTGTAATTTAATATAATAACTTTTTGGTAATATTTTTACCTCGTCAGTCATCTTATAATAACAAATTAGAAGAAAATATATTATAATAATGGACTTGATGAAACGACTCGCTGAAGTATACGCAGACGATACTAGTGATGTCAGCGATAAGGTCACAATTGCTAACAATAATTTTGTTGGTTATAGGGAAGATGATATTTTGTATAACTACGAATCTGATGATTATGGTGAAATAGTCACCGTTGATGACAGATCTAATTACAGCAGACCAACCACTGAAAAATATAATGCCAAGTATCACATTGCAAACAAAAATGAAATTTAATTTTACCGTTGCCGAACAACAAATATTTGGGCAGCTAATCAGACCTTTCTTAAACATCAATATTCCAAGCCGACAGAAAAATATCAAATTCGATTTCACATTTGTCAAGATTTTTAATCTAATGACGATCTCTGACGATCGCAGACAATATCTAATATCGTTATGTAAACCAGTAAAATGCAAATCTGTCAAACAAAAGTATGAGGAAATTTATAATAGCATTATATCATAATTTGTTTGGTTGGGATCCAACTGTAAAATTTATCGCTATACCCACGCCATTTGACTAAACTTTTATCTCTTTTTTTCCTAATCACTTTTTTAATAACGAAAACATCCTGCTCAGTTTTCTGTAGTTCTTGTTCGTAAAAACTACCTATGATAGGTTCCCCTGCCAGATCTTTTAAGGCGTACGTTACAGGTATTGTTAAAAGTACCTTATCAACCACAAATACTTCTTCGCTCCAGTTCGGAGTAAATCCTTTTGCAAATACCTTCTTTATCAAAGAAATTCTAACTTTATCACCAACCTTAAATTTATGTCTGCGGTAAATGTTTTCATTTGCTAACATCGGATTTTTAATAGTATTTTTGGGTGAATTGTTGATGGTTCGATGTTTAGTGTTTTGATATTCACCTACGATTTGAGAAAGGTCATCGATGTACCTGCTGGTGTTTTTAGCTGTCAAATGTTTGTGTATTTTTTAGTTTAGCATACGATTAAATATTTTAACTACAACGCTTTTACCTTCGTTCCTTGTTACGTATTTTTATATTATTTTGTTCTGGAAACTGCTCAAACTTTCAGTTAAAAAACTCCCCCGTGATCAGTCCAGATATTATTTGGTTTTCTTTCTGTGCTCGTTATTATTTGTTTTAGCGCATCAGTCATTGAAGTCCCTGTCTTATCCGAAACAGGCATACTAAAAGCGTATTTACTAAAACGTCTATAACGTTAAACAAATACTTTTTTGGAGCGCCATCAGCGCCAACGTTAAACTGAGCCAGATTGGACACATCCACTAAATCTATTGCCCAGATATCATCTACGGCATTAACAACAACTTTACGTCGTGGAAACTTTTATTTTAGGTCTATGTAGTTCGACTACAAGATCATCGTGTACTTTTTTCCAACTCCTAATTTATATTTTGCTCCAATCATTCCCTGAACTAATCTTCTATCAAAACGTTCTCGTAGATTTGTTGGCTCCAGATCACGTAATTCGTCTAACATTACTTTATCACAATCTGATTTCGGGTTTTCATGATCACGATAACAGATATCATGACGCATTGCTATTGCATCCACTTGATTATAGGGCTCTTGTCCTGGCAATGGATTGTCGTTTTCATCTAGTTGTTGATCTCGCGGATTGTAAGGTCCTGTATACCGATGACCTGGCAAAGTCCAACCGCCTTTTTGTTTTGGTAATTTTCCAATAATTTTGTGTATATCTATACCTGTACCTATTATTTCTCTGTTGTTACAACATTGACATTATGCGACAATTTTATTTTGCTCAAGACACAAATCTCTTGTCAGAATCACAGTTGCATATCAAACTATATTTTTAGTCGTCTACTAAAATATCCTCCCTGACGATATCAGGACAACCAGCGCCAAGCGAATTTATCGCTGGCGACACTGTCGCTGGGGACGTTTTCTTTAAAAACTTATTTATTTTTGTACAGAATGCACAAATACTTTTTAATATCATCCTGTTGTTTTTTGTTTTTTTTCTGTTGTTTCATTAATATTTTCTGTTTTAGTTCTACACTTGAGACAATATGTTGATACTATTATATTTGTAAGTTTAGATAAAATTGCTATCTCATCATTAGCTTGAGAGGGTTGCTTGTCAAACTGTAAAATAAATTTTAAAAAATTAAGATTTCTGCTCTGGAACATCTGTCGGATAAACATTATACAATAATATCCGCAAGCAGACGTTCCAACAGGTTGGAGTTGATTTGATGAATAATATATTTTTTTATATCTTTTGTTCATATACTTTTTTAATACATCGCTTGGAGGAAGTCCAAACGAGTCAAAATAATTATTATTATAAACTGCTACCCAATGCGTACCGGATCCGTCATTGAAATCTTGCAAATTTATCACACACGAACTTGTAGCTGACTGCGATATTATTGCTGAGAGCTCATCTTTAGAATAAACTCCGTGAAATCCAGGAACTGCTTTTAACTTATCAATCATATAAAAATTACTCAGCGGGGTGGTCGTGTCCCTGGTAATGTTAGGCCACGTCCGATTCCTAAAAGATTTGACAGCAGACTTCCCGCTAGTCCCGCCAAAAGTGGAGCGAACGGAATAATTCCCCCTTGTTTTGTTTGATTGCATATGCATTTGCATTTTGGTGTTGGCGATTTTGTTGTTTTCTTTTTTTTTTTTTCTTTTGTTTTCTTTCTGGCGATTTTGTTTTCCGTTGTGGCATTATAATATGCCAATTACATAAAATTCACATTTTTTTTCCACTTCCACGAATGATACCCTCAACAGTTTTCTTTGTTGCGCCAGAGACTGCTCCTGACATTGCTGCTAGTCCTAATGTTCCCCACACCTGCAAAACTTTAGGTATTATTGTGCTAGCTAATACTTATAATGCCGGACCAAGAAAACCACATTTGATAACAATATCGTTTGCCATCGCTGTCTTTTGTGCAGCACTCAAATTTAAAATAAAAGTTTTTTTACGATCATACTTCTTTACTTGATTTTTTGTTACCATTAATTTTGTTAAAAGACCATCATAAATATTAGGATTGATTTTTAATGATACCTGTTCTCGCTTTGCAATAGCAGCTACTAACTTTTTAACTTGATCATCTGTCAAATATACTTCTTTTACAATATATTTTGCATTTTATATAACAACTGTAGATTAAACTTGAACTGTCATTTTACCTCCAACAGAATCTATCGTAATAAATCTATCACTAATCAATAATGCGTATACGTACAACGGCGCTACTGGAACCGCTCAAAGTGTCCAATTAATTTCAACATCCGCTGTGTTGTCTACAGCTCGCTCGCTATGTTTACTAATATCAAAAAGAAATATAGGATAAAGTGTACGAAATTCCTCTGCTGATATCTGAGATCCATTTTCAACATCTTGATACTTTTGCATTGATTGCGTCAAGCAGATACATGTACGGTCAAGTAATATTTTTATTACCGTCATCTGAAAAATTGCACTCCATAGCTCTTTCTGGATATTGCTTCGAATTTAGTCTAGGGTATATTCGTCTGACATCAGCGTGGTCAAATATTGCATTATTTTGTTGTTGGTTGCCTCGTCGGGCGTGTTGTTGAAATACGACAAATGTTTGTCTCGGCAGTTGTTCGCTTGATGTTGTTCTGACCCGCCACGTGTAGTGGGTAGTATTTGGAACCGCTGTCTGATATATTTTATGCTGCTTAAAATAAATTCTGTTTGTATGCTTATCAAGTGTGCTATTTATTTCTGACATTTTAGTGATCGATGATGTTATACGTGGCATCCACAGAGCAAGTTTGTTTATGATAAACTATACATCAGCCCCTCCAGATCTAAACAAGCAATCGTTTTGTTCCGCTCGATCTAAAATAAGAGTATGTTTTACTCCACGGAATACTTTATCATGATCGCGACAAAAGCCGAAAATTGTGCTTAGTGGAAGCATCATTGTAATTTGACGTGATCCTGCTGCAAGTTCTCTTCGCCTAGCAAAGCCTTCGTTATAACGTGGATATTTTACGTCAAGTGTGTTAAGAAGCAAAGTTAACATTGCCGTACCGTTTGCATCTGCAGCTGGTGGTGTTATATTTAGAGTATTAAAAGCTGCTATAAGAGAAACTCTTGTAACGTTTGCCTTAGCAACTGCAGCAGGTCCGGCAATATCTAGAGCAGCAGCACTAGCAATGAGAAAATTTCTAACAATTCCAGCATTTTCATCTGCATTAGCTCCGTATACTATAGCACATCTCTTTAAAAATTCAGTTGATTCAGCTATACCCCGTCCAGTATTTTTAAACCACATCATGTTGGTTTCAGTTGATCTCGAGTAATCGTCTGAAAATGAAATAATATTTATATTTAAAATTGTACTTGCAACTTGTAGATGACCTGAAATATCTTCTATAGTTTGATATCTAGCACTTTTGAATAAACACCAGCCGTTATTTATATGAGCTACTTCTGTTCCAACTGCAATTGCAGCAGGTGGATTGGCTACTGTCATAATCTGACCACGAACTTCTAACATAGCCTTATGTGGCAGTAGATATACGTCTTTGTCTCTGGTATTAAAGGTTCTAATACCAGCTTTTTTGGTTCGTTAGAGTTTTCATCAAGATACGCAACATACTCAAATTCTGTCACAGCGTTGTCTATGTCATGAGTTTGTTAACTCGAGATAATTTTTAACAGACATTTTATTTTATTAGATTATATAAAATTTTATTGCGGCACTGTTACTTTAGATATTAATTTTTGTATGATCTGCTCGCCCTTTGGTGATAATAGTTTTTTGTTGTTGTTATAATAGTTCGTTGAGTTTCTTTTGTTGGAGCGATTTCTGAGATAGCTTGTTTTATTTCAGATGCAGTCAGTGGATCTCCTATTATTTTATCAGCTATTTTTTGTCCCACTGCAGTCCCAGCGGCAGATGCAGCCCCAGTTGCAAAAGCTTTACCCGCGTCAATAGCAATTGGTGCAACTTTACGCGCTATACCCGGGATATTTTCAATAACTTTAGTAAATATATTTCAAAAAAATCCTCCTATTATTTTTCTTCGATATTTTTTTCTTTGTTTCATTATATCTGATGTTGTATATAATTTTTATTATTGCTCGCGTAGATGTAAATAATAAGTTACAACTTTTTTATTTAAATGCAACTGTTCTCCAGATTGATCTGTCAACTGCATTATTATACCTGATATTTGATCTTTAACATTTAACAGATAATAGATAATATGTAGTGGAATTTGCATGAGAGAACCTGACGTAACTTCTGGTGAAAAACTGTAAATTGTTTGACCGTTGCTGCCTTTTGATGTATAAGAGCCAGAAGCAATAGAGCAATTTACTAATATGGTATTTACTTCTGTTATATTTACTGGCAGTTCACTGTCATACGTAATAGCCTGATCAAGTGCAGTGTAAGTTTTTTCATTAAATCCTAACAGTTGTGCAATACTTCTTTCTCTTGGTTCAAGACAGATTAATATATTTTTCAAATTTATCCTAGCTCGCAATGTGTTACAATTCGCTGCCAATTTAAAATTATCAGCCACACCGCCAGCTTTTGTTATGAGCTCTTTAATTGTTCTGTTTAGATCAGTAATATTATAAGCTCCTTGTGGAATTATTTTTTTTTGTTGAGATATTGAAGATGTTGTAATCATAGAAAACCACATTTCATCGTTAACATCATTTTTCACGTTAGGCATAGCATTCCAGCAGGTACAAGAAATTAATTCAATCTCATATTGTTTTGCAGGATCTAGTTGTATAGGAGGAATATAATTTACTGAAAAATTTGCGCTATCTTACGCAGACTCACTAGAGTCTAGCAATAATGTTGTTAACATTTTTTATATTAGATCATTTTACAAAATTAAGTCGCGATGTAAAGTTTCATATTGGTCAGATGTTAATAATTCGCTCGATCTTAGATGATCAAGTATGTCAATGATTTCATTATCAATTTCAACACTAACATTCCCAGCTTCTTTTGATGATATTAATAACATTAATCTACCTATCATTCCAGTAGTTGATGTAGATATTTTTACACCATTTCCAGTTTTTTCTTTATTTTTTTTTCTACACGAGTTTTATCGAGTGTAGTAAATTTTCTTTTAAAACTCCACACCCACCAAACGGTTTTGCTCTACTATTTTCTGCTGTTTTATAAACATGAAAGCAATAACACCATATCTTATTCTATCATAAAGTCGATGCATATTCTTAATTTCTGTAACCGTGTTTATTTCATCTTTAGCAGCAACTCCGTCTTTAAATATTGCATCTAATTTATCGCTTATTGCTTGATATTCTAAATCAGTCCACTTACTTATATTATCAATATCTTTTATATTTTCTGTCTTTAAAAAATCATCATACTCTTTAGGATCTATCGTATTATTTGCTCTTTTTATAAAATGAAATATTTGCTCTCCAACCTCCATATACTTTACAGTAAGATTACCAACTCTTTGTTGCTCCTCTTTGATTTTTTTTATTTATCCTGATAAATTTGTTATAATATTTGTTATTCCTTGCGTTAACTCTGCTAATCTTTGCTCATGTTTCAGCGGATTATTTATCAAACGATCTGTTTCAGCTTGTCTAGCAGCAGGATCAGCTATATTTGCTGTAAGTGCTTCAGTTAGTGTTCTTTTTTCCTCATCAGATCTAGTAACAATTTTTGAAGCAGCTGTTTTTTTGTTTTTCTTTAACAATTCCAACCAACCCTTTTTCTTGCAGTTGTTTAAGTTCTTCCTCTGATAGTGGTTTAGTTTCTGGTTGTTTTCCAAGTAGTGCTTCAGTAACTGGCTTGTAAATTGTAGCTGTTGCTTCTGTAGCAGTTACTTGTCCACGTCGTGCTTGCTGTACTTTTTGCTTAAATGATGCCTGAGATTGAGCAAGTTTTTTTTAGATCTTCTATATGTTTTCTATATTTTGCTCGTTTGTCCATGATTATTATTATAAATTTTATAAAACTAAACCACTTTTTTTTGTAAGTAACTGTTAATACAACAGCGAAACATTTTAGTTGGATCGTGTGTGAGTTTATCAAATAAGAAAAAGTTGTATTTATCTTTTGTAGCATGACGATAAAGTTCAATAAACTTATCTTTTGTCACGTCACCGCATTGCTCGCTTGCAATATTTCTAACGTCAACATGGTCTAGTCCTGGAAATAATATAAAACAACCAGTATTTCGCCGAATAAATCTGTCAACATTATAAAAACCTTGAGCGAGATAAACAGAATTACACTGTTTGTTACGTGACAGTGAGAAATATGATCTTATTTTATTCATCTCCATGTTATTTAGCAGAATATCGTCAAAAACTACTTTCTTGTGTTCATCTGCATCAAGTTGATTAACTGGAATAAGATCTTCTGGCTGCCTAATTATAAAAAAATCTTCACCAGCCTTAAGATCATCACGAAGCTTGTTATTATATTCGCTTAATAACTCATTCTTATCTTGCTGTGGATTGATTGTGTAAATATAAACTCTGTCATAGTTAAAATTATTACCAAGAAGCAAGTTCATAAGCAAATTTGTTTTTCCTGATCCAGTTCGCCCAACAATAAGATAATGACAATCAGGAAGTTCATTGTTATGTTTGTGCTTCACCAGTCTCTATGTATCAAAGTTTAAAATCGACGAATTTGCCATTGTTATTATAATTTTATATAATGTTGATAATTTTATGAATGACAGTAAATAATGAGTTACTATACAAAATTTGGAACATTAGCAGGAGATGTATCCACAGAAGGGTAACAAGGTGACTTATCAAAGTATGCAACTCTTCATCAGCTCATAAATGAAATTAATAATTTATTAAATGTTGCTAGTGTAGATCCAAATGAAGTCGTCATTTTCCAGGACAAAGAAGGGCGATTAAAGACGAGTAATGTACAACTGTCAGATGTACTTGTACGAAATCCTGCTGCGGTTGCTAATAATATCGTTAGTTTTAACAATCGATGTAAGATACAAGATTCTGGTAGGTCAGTTAATGATTATGTTAAAAAAACTGGTGATTTATTTGGTGGGAATATTATTATGAACCAAAACAAGATTACTTACCTTGAGAACCCAACTGAGGACGATGACGCTGCCTCTAAGAAATACGTCGATGATTAGGAATCAAAGTACATGTCAGTCAATGGTGGTATGATGCGTGCATTTCTCAATATGAACAATAATGCCATTATTGAACTGAGAACACCCGAGTCTGATTTTGATGCTGTAAACAAAAAATACGTCGATAATAAACAGATTCCAATCATTAATGTAATAAACAATATCGAAACTAAATTTACCGGTCACGTAAACACGTTTTCAAGTTTTCGCAAAAACATAAACACGCTTAAAGATGATTTTTTGGAAATCCATCAAATGTTGGCATTACACTCGCTAATATTAACACAAAACTGAATGATATTAACACAAAACTCAATGATATTATTAGTGGAATTCCTGATATTGTTCAAAAAACGAGTATGATTAAAATTTCTCACAAACAAATTAAAAATATTGTGTATACTGTTGATGCTGGATCTGGTATGTGGACGCAGCAAAATAATTCTTTCAAATACATTGCGGAGGTTTATGGTGTGTATAGATTTTCAGTGCTTAGCATTGTAAAGTTTAAAATATTTTCCAATTATTCGCATATTCATAATTTACATGTTGAGTTTTCTGAAACTGTAACTGTAATAATATATAAAAAATTACAAAGAAGAATTTATACTTCAACCAGCTAATAAAAATTATAAACGCCCTGGCCCTTATTGGTGGTGTTTGGAATTTATAGCTGAATTATCATAATTACCTACTACTACCAAGCCTGGGGATTATGTAGACAAATATTATAATGAAAAGAAATATAGCTAATTTCAATCATATTTCAAAAGATATTCCAGGACAGGATGTGAACGCACTAATACAATACTACAAATATTATCACAAAAACCTTTGGAGCGTTAAAAAATGTTACAAAAATTATAACAAGATCCTTCGAGTAATATATCTGCCGTTGCTAATGACCAGTTCTGGTATAATTTCAAGTGGGGTATCATTAAATCCGTTTTTGTTAATTATATCTGGTATTGGTGTTTTCCTTACAGCGGCGAGTAAAAAAAGTTGAACCAAGACTTTTAATAAAAAAGTATGGCTGTCTAACATCTGTTGTAACTTACAAAAAACTACTTGATCAGATACGGTCTTACCTACGAGGAGTAAAATATAATATGGATGATTTAATACGTGAATTTCGCATTATTGACAATATGTTAACAGACATTCTACCAATGAGGGTTAGCAAATATGAAAAAGATTATCAAAAGAAGTATGATATAACGTAAAATTTTATCTAGACTTAAGATATAATATCACTTACCTTCATCGCTTTCGTTCTAATGCGTAGTTTAATTTCCGCCCGGCACATGTTAACGGGAAGCGCCACGCTCTACTGCGTAATAAGAATATACAGGTCTTTTACACACAGGTGATCACGTGTGAGGTAATAACATCCTTGTGTGACTAAAAACTACCTGGCTTCACTACCTGTAAACTGATACCTAATTGCGGTATAAAATCCATGTAAACCGATGACTAACAGCCACCTGTAAAATATAGAGAGGCTAAACTGATAGATCTATACTTGACATTATCTTTTCCGACTGAAATTTTATCTAAACTAAAGAAATAATGTTTGAAAAATTTAACAGTGACAAATAGCTACAGTAGTAAAATCAAATATCAACAGTTGAAACATTAATCATTGGTAATGTGGTATAAAATAATATCACTTACCTTTCTCGCTTTGCCACTACGTTCTAATTTCTGCTTGGGTCACCGTATAGCATTGTTAAAGCTGCCTACCTGGTGAAGGCCGGCTCTACTGCGCAATTAAGAATCTACAGGTCTTTTATACACTGGCGATCACGTGTGAGTATTAGGAGATTTCATTGGTCCTAGCAAATTCGACAACCTCTGCTTGACGCATCTTTGTGTGAGCTTACCTGGACGATTCACAGATCACGTGGCATCATACCACTACCAGTGATACCAGTTTTAGGTGCGTTGTGGGCAGTCATCCCGAAAGTAGGTTTACGGGAAGGACATGATATAATTTAAATTTCACATCAAAACATATATACATAGGTTTAATTTCTTACATACTATTTATGTATATATTGAAAATAATTATATATACTTATTTGATAGTAATATTCGTGTTTTCGGTTCGTGGGCAGGTATATTAGTTTTATATGCAGTTTTGACCTTTGCTAACCATAAGGTTGAAGTTGATTAATTACCTGACTACAAATACGTTGACAAGGAACATATATATAGCGTACTGCCCACAAAGACGTTCACAAGTAACAAATATGTACCATGAATTTCCGGTGTGCGCGCACAAACTGGTTGTCAAGACACGCGATATACATTAAGTAATTAATCTATTAGAGCATCCTTTGGTATGGTCAGCGTACATAGAGCAGAGATGAGACATTGCAGACTAGATTATGTTACACGTAGTTTGGTTTGCCGAGTTGTGTTAGGTTAGTTAATGCATTGGCCTAAATTATTTTCATAACTGCATTGCTACTTTATATTGAATTTCGATGCGTACAGAACAGGGCAACCTTTCCAATATGAAAACCTGGCGTACTTTTCAGCCAGTTCTTTGACCATATATATATAATTCATACCCAATTATCAATAAGCAGACTGCAAACTTATATTTATTTATATTTTTGGGTGGGGCATAAACAGTGGAAAGACCCGTTAGTGTTCAGTAAAACTCGCCGAAGTTGGAACATCCTCTTTGTTTTCACGGCTTTTTGGAAATAAATGGATTTTATATCCAGTGTAGCAACCTGTTTTGACACCATATGAATTGGATCTGTACCTCAGTTAATGTTTGACATTTAATGTGAAGATGATTGTTCGCTGCTTGTTGATGAATACTTAGCTACTGTTAACTAACAATAGTTCAATATGTTTAAGTCAGCTTACACCGTTAGCTGAGCAGAGTTATGGAAATATAAAAAAAGGTTTTAATAACTTTCGTGGTTTGTTTTGCTAAGCCTCAGTATTTGTTTCAAGTACATGTACTATAAAGGCTGTGATTGGTTGGGTAGATAAGATTACAGATCAGGCACTTCTCACTTTGGTGGTGGGGGGCTGCCCATTATGAATATTATTGTGTGTGTATGTGTGTGTGATTTGGATTTTTAAAGTAGCTTTAACAATTTTTCAGTCATGTCGCTACGATGTCTGCAATGTGGCAGGTTACAGTGATGTCTAGCACTGAGACATCATGCCGCAGACATGTGGCATGATGTCCCACCCAGTCACATTATCCTGACACCAGGCCGACCAGTCCTAACACTAACCTTTTAATGCTGAGCCCCAAGGAAGGCAGCTGTTATTACCAGTTTTGTAAGTCTTTAGAATGACTCACCCGGGGAACGAACCTATGATCTTCTTCATCTGAGGCGGACGCTCTAACCACTAGGGCACCAGAGTAGTTGTGAAAATTATTGGTCCTAGATATAAATTGTCCAACCTGATATTTATGACATAGGGATTCAACATCGTATTGACAGCAGAAATGGTGTTCTGTAGTGTTTTTCCCTGTCAATATTTTATGGATATAGTATGTCATGTAATATACTTGTTTAATTCTCTTTTCTCAATACTGACATTACCAATGAAGGCTGTAATGTCTCTACACCTGTGAGATTCAAGACTTTTTATGTTACCTTTTGGTTTATAAAATTATATACATACATTATAACTGAAGATGAGTTCTCATTATTCCCTAACAATTTTAATAAGTAGGGCTTTACTTCTATCATCAGTCTAAATTGACCCGTGCAAATATAAATTTGTACAATACAAAATACGGGTTTCTGTTTTTTGCTCAGTATCATTAGCGACTTTACCAATCATAAAATCCTATCTAAATGATTATACCCTTTTCGTCACATACTTCGATGCTAATACAATCGATCTGCAGCCTATATTTAGAGCTATACAACAGTGTACAATATGAATATCTATCTTATTAGGTGCATCTTCATTTGTCTGTCCGTGCACATAATCCCATCCTATACGAACAGTTTCCATATTGGTAAATAATTGATACTAGTCGTAAACAACCACCAAATTTGGCCAATCTGATATATATTCATAAGTTTCTGATCACGCTAAATTGATCTGTGGAAATAGAAGTCTGTTCAAATACAAAATAAAAAAAAAATTGGTATTTCTCACTCAGTATCGCTTGAGACTTTACCGATTTGAGACATGTAAAGTGGAGAAAATGTTACATAGGTCTCTGCTACTTTCATATACTGTGACATGTTATTTTACAAGTGGAAGTTATAGATGTAGAGACCTATCAAAATGACCATTTTGATTTTCTCCACAAATGACCCTAAACTAATCCAAAATAAGTAACTGTATCAGTTATCAGACTAGGGAAAAACAACTGTTGAATGGGTTGACAATAACTAGCTTCCTAAAATGCAGTATAAGATTGATAAAATATATAAAGCATATCACATAGTCAGTCGAGGAAGTGAAAATGACCAAGTGGAGCTTGCAGTCTTTTGATAATTGCACTTCAGAATTAAGGCCAAGCTGTATACACTATAATCTAAACTATGCCCATTAATTTTGTACCCAAATAACATGATTTAAAAGTTATTCTAATAATAAATAAGTTCTTTTTTTATAAAAAGAGCATCTTACTAGGACTACTGCAAAGTGTCCGGTGTCAGAACTGGTCATTGGAGTAAACTCGCCATGATTTTTTCCTACAGGTTTTTTTTTCAACATTAAGCTCGCATTAAACACCTTTGCCATGTGTCACACCTGTCAAGTTGGAACCTTTTTTGTATTGGTTTTGTCTGTGGCTTTAATTTTGACTTTTACTCTGCAGCTGAATATATAATATCAACCCCATGCTAGATTAAAACATAATGTATTTGTATTTAAGTCTTGATATTATAATGCATTACCAACAGATGAACAGGCAAAAACTAAGCTTCCAAGTGGTTGGTTGAAAGAGACACACATGCTACAGACAAAATAACAAGAAACAACTGTATGTTTTGTGAGCATTTATTACGGTATCCGTTGTATGGATTAAGTCATAATACTTTAGTCTACCTCGAGACCATCCTAAATGGCACCTCACCTCCTTACGTCAGAACTATTTAGCGTAGAGCTGATAATAATTTACTCCCTTCAAATCTTATAATGCACAAAATACTGTTACAAGCTAGGGGTCTTTTGCTTGACCGAGCGGTGTCAAAACCCTGGCTCGAATCCCGCTAGAAGTCATAAATTTACCCCATACTTCCAAAGACTTCTATACAACTTTAGTTGACAGCTGTCAGAAAAGAATATTAAAAAAGCGGAGACCTACTTGTTGGTCTAGATGAGCCAAAGGCCACTTCTCAGGAGCTCATTAGCAAAAAATTAAGAGTATACATCAACGACTAGAGAGTGGAGTGGGCACTTGTGCTCGTTAGGACACAGGGGTGTGTTACAAATAAAATTGGTAACCTAACCTGTAATAATATAACACAAAGGAAGACACAAGTCCGCACTCCTCCGTAGTTACATCCCTGCTAGTTTATTCTAATTGTGCCTGCTAATTTCCAACTTAAGCCAATCGTAATCAAGAATAGTTTAATTTTCAAAACAACTCTACACACTTCGTTCAGTTGGAGACATAATGGAGAAAATGCAATAATTGTTCGCCAATTTAGACGAAATTAATGGGAGTTAATAGGTATGGTATACAACAACAACAACGAAAAGAACAACGAAAAGAACAACAACAACAAGGTCGAGGTCGAGGTCGAGGTCGAGGTCAACAATCTCCAGAAATTCAACCAGCAAGTACTTCAGGAAAGGGTTATGGAAGTTCTCATCATGATTCTCATATATGTCCTAGTAATATCATTAATGATATATCACGACTTGAGGTTCTTATGGGAGGTAAGCGAGCTGGAAATAACTCAGTCGAAATAACTAATGAAGCATTTGATATTTGCAGACGATTATTCCAAGGTGGGATAATTGATATTCATACGTATCGAGAACTCTTGGATGAGTTAATGGACGGAATTCCAGGGGAATTTAATGGTTATTATAGCGATTGAAATTTCTGAAATGCCTGCATTTAGAAATTACAAAGTCATTTCAAATAAGATGATAGTACACTATAATCACGATAAACCAACAAACGTGTATGTGGTAAACTCAAGATTGCCCGTTTATAAGGCATACTATGGAGACGGCCTTGGAAATACCATAGCGGGTTTATTCACAAGAATAGCCCCAAAAGTAGCACCAATTGCTAAACAATTAGCGATGAAAGCCATTGATGTTATTCATAATAAGGGAATTAACACTGTTGGAGATCTTGCAGGAACGGCCTTTTCTACCGCAAAGAATAGAATAACGTCATTGGTGAAATCTAGATTCGGACGAAAACCACCACAAATGGTTTCAACACCGCTACCTTCAACAACAATGATGCCTGCAAATGTCAGTAAAGTGATAAATAACGCAGTGGAACAAAAACTAGCATCATTAGCAATGACTTCACCAGATAGTAGTAATATTGCAAGTATGATAGCGGGAAGCGGTCTTGGAGGAAATCGTAAAAATGTCAGACGAAAAAGAAAATGATAGCATTATTACATTTAGAAAAACGATAGTGTTTTAGTATAAATGGCATTTAAAAAATTACTGATCCAGCGTTTGATATGGCAGCACCGGTGAATAAAGATGATTCTAAAATTAACTATCAGTATTATGCCTATCCTGCAAGAGAGCCTAATCAACGAGGGGGGAGAGTTGAACTTCAAGTTCAAGATACAAGTAGATACTTTTTGCCATGTGAGGCGTTTATTGAAGTAGAAGGAGAGCTTGTAACAGATGTTGCAGCTAATAAACCATATGGGAATGACCCAAATATCCGAGTTGGTTTCGTAAATAATGGCATTATGGCGCTATTTAGCAGTGCAAGATATATCATTGATGGAAAAGAAATTGAATCAATAGGACAAGATGTTGATATTGCAACAACAATAATCGGACTTGCGAGATATTCTGATGATTATACAAGGTCGGCTGGTCCGTCTATGATGTTTGCTAAGGATACTTCTGATCATGCTAACCATATTCAGTTCATTAAAGTACGAACTGCGCAAGCTACTGCAGAAGCTGATCAACAACTCGATGATAATCTAGACCGTGAAGATAGACCAGACGCTGAATTCGACATTTTAAAAAGGGTCAATGATAATTTCAATCTAGGATTTGCAACACGAAAAGGAGCATTAAAAGGACAGCATCGACGGTTTTCATGTGCAATTCCGTTACATCACATATTCGGATTTTGTAGAAATGTCAGAAAAGTCATCTATGGAGCAAAGCATACAGTCGTGTTAATGCGAAAGGGGAATGACAATGATGCAATCTGGCGTGCTGATGGTGTTGATGATGGTAAAGTCAATTTAAATAAATTGGGTCTATGGATGCCCGTCTTGACTCCAGCAGTCACAATAGAGCAACAATTACTATCGTCTATGGACACAGGTGGAAAATCATTACTAAGTTGGCTAACAACAACGACTGATACGAAGCAGGATAATGTAAATGGCACATTTACATGGCACTTAGCATCAAAACAAGGTGTTTCAGCTCCACGTCATATCTTTATAGCGTTACAGGATGCAAATCGAGTGGGTCGTCAATTATCTAGTCATATGATATTTGATCAATTAGGAGTAAGTGAAGTTTCGTTGAGAATAAACGGACAACAAGAGCCAGCAGAGATTGTACAGCTTAATTATGATAACAACGACGTAGCACGTGTATATCATAGAATATTGTCGTATATGGGTCGTGATCAAAATGTTGATACTAGTTTGCAAATATCGCAAATTGATTTTGAAAAACACTATCCGATTTATTACTTTTCATTGGAACATCTTGACATGATGAGACAATCTGTTGTTGATATATACTTCCAAGCTCGGGTACAACGTGGTGCTATAGATGAGTATAGAGCAGTTGCTGTCATTCTCAGTGATAAATCAATGTTGTTAGAAGGAATTGGCGGACGAATGAGACTTATTGATGCACCAGTAGAAAACATGTAATGTTTTCAAAAATCATTTGATTTTCCAAACATGTAGTTAGGATTTTCACAATAAGATCAATTAAAAGTGTAAATTACGTTGTAGAATAGAATGACATATAGTATTGTTAATGTCCAGTTGACTGATGGTCAGGTCAAGAAATTGAAATCAAAGTCAGCTAAAGAATGTGGAACTACAATTTCCCTGAAACCCACTCAAATGTCTGGTGGTGCACATAAATTATCATTGACAGATCGTCAAATAAAACATTTTAATGATGCGCTAAAGAACAAACGAGGAGTTCAAATTGATTTTTCGAAAGCAGCAATCGCCAGTATGATAAAATCAGGTGGTATATTCCCGCTGTTAGCTGCTATTCCAGCATTGATTGCAGCGGCTGCCCCAGCGGTTGCGAAGGCGGCAGCGTTAGGAGCCGTTGGTACTGCTGCAGGAATGGCCCTGAAAAAAGCTACTGGGAAAGGTTATAAAAAAAGGAAAGGGTCTAAGACTACCAGGAACCCCATACAATTGGTACAAGGGCACGGGCCTAAGAATACCAGGAACGGCTTATTAGTGGAAAAATCCCTTGGATTTTCACCAATGTCCAATTTTGATTTAATTGATGCTGTAAAATCATTATCAATAAAAAACATTAGAGGAGTTTTCATGAGAGATCAATTACCGTCAAAACCAATGAAAAATGAAACGGGTATTATCAATCTTGATAACAGCAGCGGAAAAGGAACTCATTGGGTCGCATATGCAATTGATCCACGTGGAATTGTCTATTTTGATTCATATGGTTTAGCTCCACCAAAAGAATTCATGCGATATGTATCTTCAATAACAAAATCATCTCCAATTTTTTATTCCACGCTACCAACACAACGGTTAAATGATCCACCGATATGCGGTCGTGAAGTATTAAACGTCCTTGCAGAGATATCTAGATTTCCAAGGAAACCACCACAAGTTGTTGTTAATGAATATACTAGCGGGCAATGGCAAAAACGATAGCGTTATGATTTAGAAAAACGTTAGCGTTTTCGTATAATGATTGATATTTGGGGACGACCTTTATCAGAGTAAAAAAAAACAGAAACCGATAGTAAATTCGCTGTCGAAAATGTAAAAAAAATAATCGAAGATGAAATCGCCGAGACATTAAATTTGTCAAGTGTAGATCCTGGGGAAATAGTTGTATTTCAAGATCGGCAGGGCAAATTGAAATCTAGTAATGTTTCATTGGATGATGTCTTAATGCGAAGACATGACGTCGTTGAAGATACAATAGTGTTATATTCAAATGATGGAAAACTCAAACCAGGTGTACTTGTTTCTACAATCACAGATGCATTTAAAAATTTAGATGAAGAACTTGAAAAACATATAACAACGTATACTTCCCTTCGTAGAAATATTATCAATAAATGTTTTGGAACACCAGCGGTAACCTCTCCATCTCTCGCTGAAATTAAATCAATTTTGATGAAATTAACAGGATTAATAGATTTTTTGGAACACCAGCGGTAACCTCTCCATCTCTCGCTGAAATTAAAGCCAATTTTGATGAAATTAAATCCAATATTAAAAATATTAATGATGCTGGATTTAATATTATTAGAGATAACATTAGTAATATTAAAAAATCTATCGAGGATATTACAAAGTTTAAAACAGACAATCTTCAGCTACTTGAAAAAATAAAGATTTCTCTTGAGAGGAATATCATAAATATGGTATACACAGTTCTCTCTGGATCATTAGATTGGGAACCTAAAAAGAATACAATAACTCTCACTGTGTCAAACAAGGGTATTTATCGATTAACAATAGTGTCACTGAATCAGTTTAATATATCATCATCGACTTCATATGGATACAACAACGTGATTTCAACGACTATTGACGTGGATGAATACAAACGGTTTACAATAACAAGCACTGATCCTAATTTAAATAAGACATCATTTGTATGGTACATGGAGTTTGTAGCTGATCTAAATTAGAATTTTTAACAATTAGAAACCACTTGAGATTTTAAAATAATATGATTCCGTCATCGCAATATCGCTATGATACCGTCAAAGAGTTTTTAACGAAACTCAAAACACTCATTGATGAGTATGAAATAAAAATTAAAAAGTATCGCAGGAGAATTACCGCAATTGATGTTACAGTATACTCGGTATCTGGTATAATGGCCGGTGCTGGTATTATACTATCTTCAGTAACAATGGTAGCTCCGATTGCTGTCCCAATTGCTATTTCCGCGGTGACAACATTTGCTGGAATTGCAAATGCTATTACTAAAAAAATATCATCGTGTTCTCAAGAAAAACTTAACGACTATATAGTAAAACATCAAGCAGTATCTAACAGTTACTCACAATTATCCTCGTTGATGTCATCATCGATTGATGATACGATAATTACCGAAGACGAATTCTCCGCGATGATACGTATTTATGATACTACGATTAAAAACTCTAGCGTTTTTTCATCTATTGCAAAATTAGACATTGTAAATAATAATAATAATGTCGCAAGAGATTCAACTACTTCAGCGGATAGCAGAAAATACCACTCCGCGGAAAACAAGCATGATATCAATATCGTCAACAAACCCTAAATTCAGTGTGAATTTTCCTTCCCCTGTTTCAGTAAAGGAAATCGCGTTGGCAAACTTACGAGTGTATCATAGTTGGCCTAATATTAGATCGGTTCCATTTGGTGGTCAGAGACCTAATAATTCTCTGGTATTTGCATATAGAAATAAAAAAGATGACACTCCAGATTGGAACGTTGTTTCAATACCAACTGGGTCCTATCAAATTGAGCAAATTAATAATGAATTACAACGTAGAATAAAATCCATTACTAGAAGGGAATCAAAAATTGCGATAACAGTTCATGAACCAACATTATCATCTACAATTGAAATAAACTCTCCTGGGTATGTTGTAGATATTTATAACAGTTCAATAAGAACAGTATTAGGATGGCCCGAAGATCCACCTAGAAGTGCTGGTAATTCCACGGCCGAGCCTGTAAAATCTGATTACGTCACTGATGAAATAGGACCTGAAAATCCATCAAAAACTTATAAAAAAATTCGAGGATATAAACTTCACAAAAAGATATCGATATAAGGATCAATATGGTAAGGATGCATGGATAATTCCACTTTTTAATGATTATATTATACGAGAGGACGAAATTTTGGAAATGCATGATACAAGTCCAACATTTATAGATATTAAAAATCACATCCTTGATAGAATGAATAATGATTTTTTGTTGTTATTACCCTCGTTAAGATCTGGCCTTCTTACACAAGCTGAGTTTACTAGTGTAGTCGCTGCGGGTAATAAAATCATCGATGACATGGAAATATTTAATTCGAGGATTACTAATCTCTTCACTGATGAAAATAACCCGATTTCAAAAACTAGTTCAGCCCAAGATTATAAAAAAATATAAATGAAAATCCAAATTATAAATTACCAGGATATAACGTTCCCGAGTTAAAGAAAAACCTCAGAACTGCCATCGACGAAGGTTTTAATAAAATTTATCAATCATGGAAAGATAGCCAGCCAAATCCTATTATCCTCACTCATAATAATTCTCCCGACTGCGACGGTAGACATATCGCACCGAACAATGTGGATATTTCATCGGTGATCGCGCTTAATTTAACGTGTGATGTAATCGAAGGAAGTTATCAAATTAATATGGAACAATCAAATCAAGCCCGACAAGGTTACGTTCTTTATTCATTTGCACCAACATCTGCTCCAGGATTTTTAATTGTTGAAAATCCGACTAATCCAGTCTATATGCAATGTCAAAATGATTTGCTAACTAGAATTAATTTTACACTCACCGATCAGTCAAAAAATTTATTGATTTACGTGGTGAAGTATTATCGATTAGTCTGTTTGTGAAAAGCTAACAAATAATTTGTATTAATCAGCAGCAGGGAGGGCGAGATGACAACATATTTGCGACGTAGATGGCAGCAATTTTGAGGGTGGTTATGACAACATATTTACGACAAAATCGCTAAGGTTCCATTTTACAAATGGGGTCTTTATTTTTTTTTTTTTTGGTTAAAATATGAGATTTCGTAGGAAGGCTCCATTTGGCATTCTGAGGCTTTAATCGATTTTGTCGCAAAAATTTGTAGGGTTCGCCCTCCCTGCTGCTAATGTATTCAAGTCACTCTACTTTGCTGAACCAGAAATTTATCAAAGAATAAACAGTTGGCTTTTGACCTTGCATAAGCCAAATGAGCAAAGCATCTTTAATATTTATTTACAGCTGACTGCCTAGAATTGTCTGATGAAATCGGCATTGGTTTTCTAAAAGTGAAATAACCAGTTATAGAACCAACATACATACAAGGAGTACACCAATTGCCTCTGCTCCCACATGTGACATTATCACCTTTCCTCCAGAGAACATGGACATAACTGCTTCACTGGAAACCAACCAAGCTGGTATGTTTGAGCTTTAAATGACATCTGTAACTTCCTAGACTTTATGCACTTTTTTGGTATTGGAATTGGTAAGATAATGATCAGTTTTTCCATCCATCAGTATGAATATATTATATCTGTGTAAAAGCAACCAAACTTGATTAGAACAGAACAGAAAATGAAATCAATATATCTTGGTGCAATACATATATTGTTTTATTGGTCTAAATAATACAAATTATTAAATCTGTTACAGCCAAATATCCTATATAAAAATGCCTCTAATTACTCTATAAAGCACCACATAACCAAGGGTACATTCTAATTATTATATAATACACCACATAACCAAGGTTCCTTTCTAATTATTGTATAATATACCAAAAAAAACTAGTTACATTCACAGAATAATATACCACAAAAAGAGGTTATATTCTAATTACTTTATAATATACCATATAACTAATGTTACATTGTAAGATAATTACTTTATAATATACAGTTACTCTATTACATAGCCAAGGTTACAGTCAAGTTACATAATATACCATATAATCAAAAATGAAAACTACTTATACAGTCCTCACTGTGATTAGGCCCTTGATTATAACACAGTTCTTGTAATTAAGGCAAGTGGTAATCAAATTATAATGCTGCATTATAAGGTGGCTTCTTTATCAGGTGATCTAAATATCTATATGTAAAACTGTCCATTACTTATGGTTGCATCTGTCTGTGAGTTCAGGAAATTTAAGAATACCGATAATAATGACAAGTATTAGGAAACAGTAATATAAGTGGTTTCTGCCCATCTTTTTATTCTGTATATATTGTTTTGAGAAAGCTATGGAGGCTTACTTGAAGAGCACTGAACAGCCAGTTATAATCCAATTATCACAGAGTCATGCATGCCAAGACCAGAAAAGCTAGCTGCTTCAGCGGAAAGGCATTTACCGTATATACCCACATATAAGCCCATTTGCATAAAGCTACCCCCAAACTTGACTAGGTAATAATAGGAAAAATGGCATGACCCACATATAAATTGACCAATAAGTTCACAACTACATCACTAGATGGACACCAGCATGAAATTTCATGCTTTTTGGCAGCATCTTCCTTTTAAAAATTACATTCACTTAAAAAAATCACTGAGTTCTTTCTCAAGTTCTGGGAATGAGGCAATCCCAGTCTGATGAGCCTTCTTGGTTTTTGGCAATTCTTCCAAAGCTGCTTTGCTTTTCCGCCATTCGTGTACTTGCTTCTCGTTCATCCAAAATTTGCATGCTGCAGCACAGTTGTTATTTGTTTCTGCATATTCAATAACTATAAGTTTGAATGCTGCATCATAAGCAGAACACTTTCTTTTACTTCCAACACAATTCATTTAATCTGATTGAATATAAACATCAGGAAAGATTAAACTGAAATATTTTTTGATTGTGGTAGTATCCTATTTATACCTTATCCTGTAATTCTTCCCATAGGTGGTTGGTTATCTATTTGTATTGGATAATTATTGATCATTATTTTGTTTTTTATAGATAATTTTAACTGCTGTAAGCAAGATTCAGTTCAAAAAATATGATTGGTTTTCAGCATAGACATTGTTCAAATATTGCAACAGTTATAACTTTGAGCAGAAACCATGTCCACTACCTTATCTCATTAAACAATACATCTGAGAGTCTGTATGTATTAGTAAATTCAGTGGTATTGTGATACAAAATCCCAGAGGCTTTTAACATAGATTTAGCATACCATTAGTTATTGTACAACACTATACAACTAACAAACCACTATGCTTTACAAACAGCTAAAAACCAGTAGAAGATAAACTGTGGCTGCCTTTTACTTCTAAAATTCTGTCAAAGAAATACCTCAAATTACATTTTTTACAATTAATCACGCTTACTCATATATGCTACTTGCCTCTTATTTACCCTTCTTAGGCATGTGTGCAACAACCCGATACTATGCTTGCTGTAAGACTTTTGTACATCGCAAATACCTTCAGTATCATAATTCTTAAATCCTTTTATCTACCATAGTTTATTTTCATATTAACACTGAAATAAGCTAGCATACATTCGTATGGTACTGCAGAAATTAATATTTACTGATTTAAAGTTGAGGGTTAAATACTTCATTGAGAGATAACTAATATGGCAGTTCTTTTGGAAATTATAAATACTACCTTGGCTCAAAAAACGTATTTTCTGGTGTGTGGATATCTGTCAGATAAATATCAAGTATGGTAATACATGTTTTTCAATCATTATCCTACCAATATAGTTAGAAAAAATACTTTTTCACTTCAAGACAGCATATATCCCATGAGCCATGTGGTATCATAAGCGTCTGATCTCATCTTTGACAGTAACAATAAATACCTGAGAATAAAAGCTCTAAAATTTTCAGACTTAGACCTTGGCCTGCAGATTATAGAGCCTACCCACTCTTCTTCAAGGCTTTATTTTTTTTCCTAAATTCTTTGGCTTATATACGAATATATACGGTAGGTGCCATACCCTTGGCATGATATAGCCAAAACTGAGTTAAGATGTAGCATGTTATGGCTATAAAACTAATATTAATGATGTAGTATTTACCTTTTGTTATTGTATAGTTAATACATTTTGTGGATGTCCCTGCAGGATCTGCAAGCTTCCAAGTTCACCTAAATGGGAGGACAACATTTGTGTCATTTGGTCTCTATATGTGAACAAGAATCTTCCAGAACACTATATCCAACACAAATTGGGCTTATATGCCAGTGTTCTTTGTTCATATAATGGATCAGCCTAACTTGGTAGGACATCAGTATGTGGTGGATAAGGGAATCTGTCAACAGCAACAATCAATTGTTACATCAATAATGTTACTTTTACCCCCAACAACAAATGGCTAAATTTTAATATCAGTATATGCATAGTATATATGCATAATGCATTTCTGGATTTGATAGTTAATTGGTGAGAGGCTGGTTATCCCAGAACTGGTGAATAAAGAACAAACACAAGGACTATCCCCCTTTACGGTGGAGCTGTACTACAAAAGGTTGACTTTCTGAGTGATGATAGAGGTCAATGAGAAAATGCCTTTCTTTTGGTGTATAAAAGAAGGAGAAAGCAGTGAAACAGTTCCAAAATGAGTTTTTCATCACATCTTTTCATCACATCTTCCAAAGACAGTTAGTTAATTAGTCCCATGATGCAGCAATGGATTGAACCTCATGGACTTTCAATTATCATGAAAGAATGGTCCCTATCAGTAAGGGATTGGAAAACACTATGACACTTAATGTAATCTCTCTTCAGTGGCTCAGCCACGTTAAAATATACAACCCTAGCTAAACAGAAATGGCTATCGCAGTTATCCATAGTACTTATACAGCTGAGACATGAAAACAAAACATGCTGGTTTTTTGTTAAAACAGAAAAAAAACTTGATTTGCAAAAGAAAGAAACCAACTCAATTACAATTCCTACTGAAACTCTGATGTGGCCCTGTTCTGTTAGCTAGGGCATAAAGCTCATTCCTTCATCTTGCAGAGGCTAATAAAAACAAGAAAACCATTGTGAGGATTATGAAAGTTCTCAAAGGAATATTTACCCAAAGGTCAAGGGAAGTGTTGCATTTACAGACAATATTTAACAAGAGAGATCCCATTTTGGAATTGAAATCATAGGACCCTTTGCTATTCAAAATGTCTTATAAGGATAAGTGAGAATCTGTTCCAATGGCAGACCTTTTGAAAACTTACAGAGTTGGAATTGGCTGCATGATAACACTTGCTACTGTATAAACCAAGCATTGTTTCTCTTCATAAAGGAGGCTAAAAATAATTTAAAAATTTGGCCACTGCATTCCTAGGGACAGCTAAAATTGATTGATCTATTACAACATCCATACAATTCTCCATCTGGCATTATACCCATTAGATTTTATCTTCTCCTAGACTGAGTGTATTATGCATTTGGAAACTTTGATCAGAAAATTTTCTTTATGGAGAAGTTATTTAGTTTGAGCCAAAAAGAAATTAAACATGTCAACCAGGCTTGAGAACAAACTAAAAATTAGCAAAACAGTGTAGGTTATGAATGCTAACTATAACAACAAATGTAAGGAAAGCAATCCAAAACTAACATGGAAAAGCCTAAGTTTTATAAATGAGCATGATAGATCCAGTGACAAAGTGATGTGTGACTTGCTTATCATGTATAAAATTGTAACAGTTCACAGCAAAGGCAAACAAAAATTACTGTTATTGAATCAGTTCCCTACAAAATGCAAGAATAGGGAAATTAAAATAAAATATCTACCCTCTGCTGCTTATAAATTGTTTGAGAATTTAAAAAATACAACCAAATTCAAAACAAATTTGCCATGAGAATGAGTAACAGGACAATTTAAAATGACAAAACATACATAAATTATGAAACAAATGTGTTAAACGTTTCTCAAGACAGATTAAATAAATTTGAAAAAGTTAATCAAATTATTATACTAGTCTTTAAAATACAATGGTAATTTATGATTTACTTCAAGTCGTGATGGATAATCTTTATATCAGCAATGATGAGCATTACAAGTCAACTGAAAATGTAACGAAGAGCACAAAATATGCATGCCCAATATAACTAATTTTCTCCTGGAGCATGGGAGATCCAGTGTACAGAAGCAGCAGAAGTGCTGAACAAACCATTTTCTTTCCGTCCGCCACCCCCTCCACCAAAAATAGTCAGCCAGGAAACTGCATTTTCTTCATCCGAGATTTTAAAAAAAAATATTACATGTTGTAGCAGAAAGTCTGAGCCTACCATTTTTCATTGGTCCATCAACCATCTCCATTAAACAGTCAGCTACAAAGCCTACATTCCGTAATCCAAGATTTAAAAAAAGCTGCCATGTTGGTCCATGACAGGTGGACATGGCCGGGGGTGACCATGCAGGTGAAGATTTTTAGGCGAAAATTTTATCCAAACCGATACGATACCTTGTTCGGGGATCATGTAAATTTATTGTAATAAACTCATGAGGGGTCTGTTGAGCATGACTAAAGAAATTTTTAAATTTATTAAAATCCATGTCGGAGCACCATGTTTGCCAAATATTTCGCAATGTATGTATATCTACGCCATTAAACACACATAGAAAATTACAATTATCGCGAATAACTTTAGGGATTTGGGTGTATCGCTGAGTTAAATAAAACATGTCAGCATGTTTATGCCGGCCGCGAGAAAATAGCAAAACAGGACCTTTTTGATTATCTAGCATTACGTCGTCAAATACTATCATATTGTTTAAAGATACATCGAGATCATCTACGTGAGGACATTCGGTTATATCATATATAAACTCAACTGGATTAAAACCTAAGTTTTCCGATGCGGTCTCATTAAAATCTTTCAGTACTGTATAACAATCTTGATCATCTGCGCTAGGTGCTATCAGATATAATTTATCCCAGTTCGCATACTTCATTATCAATGTGAGTAAAAGCTGCGTTTTACCTGACCCTGATGGTCCTATAAAAATACCACGGATTGAATTTGGAAGCATTATATGATGTTTGATAGGCGGTTTTCCTTCTTTTGCTGAAAAGTCTAGAACTTCCATTTGATTATATCATAATAATATTATGGATTTATACTGTGTTAAATGCAAGACACGTACAGGAACAAATGACCTAACAACGATTGTAACTAAAAATAATAGACATGCTGCAACCGGTATATGTGCTACATGTGGTACAAAAAAATTTAGATTTATAAAACAGGTGGAGATATCGCCGCAAAACTTACTAAACTCCCCGGAATCCCTTGGGCTAAATACACCGGAGAAAAACATCTCCCCTGATATAGCTACTGTGGACCAGGTACCAGGTTAGATATTCGCCTCAACGAAAATGATCAACCTAATCCAGGTGAATTTCCTGTTAATACTATTGATGAAGCTTGTCGAATACATGATATCGCGTATAAAAGTAATGATCTGCGGCAAAGATATCTCGCTGACGTCAACTTAATTCATACATTAAATTTAATACCCAATAAAAATTTCAGAGAAAAAGTTGCCGCATGGATTATTAAATCCGCGATGAAAGGTAAATTGTTAATTGGTGCGAGTGTATATTAATGGCTGAAAAAAGGATGAAAAAAAAACTATTATTCTCCGCAGGGATATTGGAAAGGAAAATCCGCTATAGATAATTAACAGCCGCGGCTAGAGTTCCATATGATACCGCGAAAGAGTGGCTATCAAAACAGGCGATATGGCAGATTTACTTACCTAAACCAAAATCTATCAAATACGGATCATTTGACGTTTACATCCCAAATGAAGTTCATCAAGCTGATATTTTATATCTACCACATGACAATGGCTATAAATATGCGTTAACAGTAGTTGATATAGCTACCCGATACAAGGACGCTGAACCGCTCATGACAAAAAAATCTACAGAACTTGCACAAGCATTAGAAAAAATCTACAAACGTTCCTCACTTACATGGCCAACTTTACTTTAAGTTGATCCTGGTAATGAATTTCGTGGTGAAGTTTCCTCAATAATGACAAAAAAAATGTTACTATCCGGCGTGGACATACGGCAATCCATCGTGATCAGGCTATTGTTGAGAGGTTTAATAAAACCCTTGCAGATAAATTATTTGGTTATCAGTACGCGAAAGAATTTATTCAGCAGGATAGATCAACAGAATGGGTTAAGCGACTTCCAGCTGTGATAAAAACAATTAATGATGAATATCTAGCGTCAAAAAAAATAAAACCCGCAAATATTTTTAATTCTCCGGAAAAAAGAATACCGTTGGATTCTACAGTAAGATATTTATATGAACCCGGTGAATTAGAAGGCGGTGTTAAACGATCTACTGACCCTACGTGGAGTACTTCTGCGCATAAAATATACGGAATTCATTCCTCGATATATAGACCGACATATTATACATTAGATTTTAACGCACCGCAAAGAAATTTTACTTATGAACAATTACTGGTTATTCTAGATGATACTCAACTTTCACCGAAAAATTTAAAGTAATATGTTATGCATTTTCCGATGGATCTAATTCTACCCGTTTAATCTGATTTATTCGACGAACTCGACTAATAGCTAGATATTCAAGATTATCCCACTCGATGAAATCGTCGATGATCCAAATAATTGTATCCGAAATAGTTAGTCCTTGAGTCGAATGTATGGTAGACGCATATCCTAACCGCCATGGTGAATTTTCCATGTTTAATGTATCTTTGACATCTGACAACTTTACTTCAACGATGTCGTTTAAAACTAATTTTTTGTTCTCGAATACTAGCATTTCCAGGGATATCAACAAGAATATTTTGTAATCTAGTATCTTTTGGGCGGTACTGCAGTGGTACAAGTTCATTAGGGAATTTATTTTTATGAATCGAGAATAATCTTTTTATTATACTATCTATGGTGTTTTTTCTACTGGCTACGACCAAGTCGGATGGCTTCCATCGATCCAAAAATTCATCAAATGTATTACCTAAAACCATTCTGCGAAATACAGCGGCTTGATTTCCATTACTTGTACATCTTACCAACGTTTTCAATCTAGTTAATTCTTCATCAAGCGATCTACGATCTATGTTCATTTCTTCGTAATAATCAACTTGCAATTTTAGCCAGCAATGCGGAGATATTCCTCCAAATGGTGGTGGTTGACCGTGGTCACCGCAAAATATAACTACCATAACTCAAGTTGTTTTACCACAACCACCAGGTCCATTCAGATATATAATTTTATGCCGGCCTATAGGATCATGAATACTTGGAGCTGTTGAATATTCTTCAACAAAACCCGAATGATATTCTGGTTTATCTTCGTAGTCATTTGATTCATTATAATTATGTAGTTCTTCATCTTTGATTCGCCAGGTTCCCCAAGTTTCACCGTCTCTGAGATATTTATCGACAATGTGCTGATATTCTTCATTGAGATAAAATGAGTCAATTGCAACTCTGAACGCGATGTTAGGAAATCTATTTACCATGGTAAATAAATTTATCATTGAATAGCTTAACATATATGAGCGTAAATGAGCGTATTGCGGCATTTCACCGCCGAGATACTCCACGATAGTTCCAAAATCTTCTCCAGATGATAATTTAGCCGTGGTTTGCTGAGAATATAATACACCTTTAGATACTGCATCGTCGACGACAAATTTTAATTCTCCAGGATCTAATATTAATTTAGCCGTCTTGCGTCGACGAATGTCATCATATCCGTATTCTCCCTGCGTAAATTTTCCGATTATAATCCTATTAATTCTTTTACTTTCGTTGTTGATCACATCGCGAAGAAATTCTATATTCCAGTGTTTATCTTTATCAGGTGTTGGTAACCACACATTAGTTTGTTTTTTACTAAATATTAGCTCTGATACTATTAGATCAGTTAAAAAATTTTATCTAGCGCGTATCTTAATGCTACAGTTGGTGTCCATTTCTTTTTACTTAAATGCTGACCAAACCATAAATAGATCACTGGATGAAGTCCATCGGCAAGTTTAAATCGTATTACTTTAGCAATTCCGGTTAAATCATAATCAGGTAATAGTCCATTGACTGATCTTCTTATCATGTTATGGTCAGGAATACCAAAACGCAAAAAATATTCATGACATTCGCCACCACCAAGAAAACTTCCTGGATAACACGCGATCATATCGACGGATCTAATAGAATCATTTAACACATATTTGGTATTCCATAATCCTCCATGTGAAAAATCAATACAGCTGTCTCTGACATCGTTGATAAATTTTTTCTTAGTTGGTTTCCAAGAATTTCTTTCTTTAGTTATTTGATACGCGACTGACTCAACTGAAAAGCTTATTTGAGTTAATTTCTCGATGGCAAGATCATCTGAAATATATCTATCAGCTAATTCCTCCATTCTTTTCTGTAACTCTTTCTTCCTGTAAATTATTCCATCAGATGTAACAAACTGATTATATTCCCCATCACCGTCCTTAAATAACCACACGTTAACCGGAATATTTTGCATATTTGTTTTAATCCAGTCAAACATGTTACCAGTGTAATACTTTACAGATTTTTTCTCGGGAAAATCACCATCATTTATTCCCCATGCGTGAAAATTGTGGTCAAGAATTTCGATTGGCGATCCATTTAATTGATAATGACCGGAATTATAAAATTCTCTATCCGGCAACATTTTAACTATAATAGACCTTTTTAACTTTTTTTCCAACTCGATTATATCCTTTTTGGTAGCCCCGGTGTTTCCTTTTTTAACACGATCATTCCATTTATTAATAATCTGCATCCTTCGTTCGTTAAGTCCGTTTCCTCGTTTGGAATTTTTAAAATGTTCTATGACCTATTCTGCTACACAATTTAACGTTGACGATAAACGCATTCCACCAACTTCGTTTTCATTTGGCGTTGGCACTAAATATAAACCGTATATCGTAACGTTATATGGATATGCTATGTTATAGTATCTACCATCAATACCGACTAACGCTCCTGGTTTTGTATTTCGATCTAGTACAAATAATCCTTTACGACTATCGGTTACTCTATTTCGATGATAGAATATTCTCCAGGATTTATTAGGTTCAGTGCTAGCTTCCACGGGTTCCATTCCAAACAGTAATGCTATTATCTCATCCTGCTGACGCCGCATACGCTGTCGCTCAGTTGGAACTTTATAAAATATTAAATACGAAGAGTCCATTGTGTATCTTTTTGGTTTTCGCGGTGTTCCAAAATCTATCAATGATAATATTTCCCTTGCTCGTTCTATTGTCAACATATTATTGTCGCGGTGTGTCAAATACGTCGAATATACATAAGCGGCACCATTTTCCCTATATATTCGCTTTGCTTCCCTGATTCCGTTAATGATTTGCGATCTATGTTTCAGAGGATTTATCGGCGTATCCAGATCAAATGTTGATCTAATCCTTGGCGGTTCTATAACATCTATTTTTGATAAATATTTTTTCATTTTTGATGTATATTTACTAGAAGGTTCTATTGTCAAATTCTGAAGATTTTTCCTTCCCTCTGATTGAGTTGCATTATAATTATGTTCCATTAATATATATATATAATAATTATATCCAATTAAAAATTAAAATAAATATATATATATATAAGATGTCAAATAAATGCAGGTGGCTATGGAAAAATGATCGTGGATTATGTAATAAAAAATGTATTGGAGAATATAGCGCAACACACAATCAGCAGATTAAAAACGGATCTCCTGGAAAAGTATTATGCATACTATGTGGATTTGCTATCAAAGGCAAAACCAGACTATGCGCTGACTGCGGTGGAAAGAGATTTCGAACATTTTTTAAATATTATAAAGACCGACATGGAATAACATTCAGCGAAGATGATTTTATAACAGGAAATTATAAAAAGAAATTAGAGAATAAATAATTTCCTTATAATATATATGGAACAATCATTTACTTCTCATCCGATTTATCTAAATTATGAAAGTTCTTCGCAGGATGGTACTGCTAGACATAAAGAAAATAAAAAAATATCGGATGGATAGGTAATACTGGTTATATGATGATGAGTATATCTTTTAACGGAAAAAGAATAAATTATTATATATCTAGATTTATGTGGGAGCTTCATAACGGATTAATTCCCAAAGGATTATATATTGATCATATTAACAGAAATCGACTTGATAACCGGTTGATAAATCTCCGTTTGGTCACCCCGAGAGAAAATAGTTTAAATAGCGCGCCTAAAATTAAATTAGCGCATCGCCGACCTGTTATAGGAGTTTCCGATGGAAAAACTTTAGAAGAATCGGAGAAATACTTTTCTTCGATGTATTTAGCTGGAAAATATTACGGTATTGATAGCCTGGTTATAAAATATGTCGCTGATATTCAAAATTCATCATATTCAAAGCGGCTAAAATTCTGTGTTTCCTTTGTATATCAGTAGAAGTGCCATAAAAAATTTATATTTTATAATTATTTTTTTATATATATTAATTAGAGATATAATTTTTTTTCCTATATTATATAATGAACGACGAAAACATCGCTCAACTTTGCAACGAAATTGATAAAATTTTTCAATATGTTCCTAAAAATAATAATCTTAATTCAAAATGGGTCGCTGATGAATACAAGGGTGTCGTCGACATGAGAGATCGTGGAAGACAATCTCATCGAAATGAATATAGAATAATCAAATTGCTCTTTGATGCTCGTACCATAGTGCTAACAAAGAACAAAGATAAACTAAAACTATTTGTACCGGTATGTAAAATTATTAAATCTATTGAAGATGCCGTCAAAGAAATATTTGAAGCTGAAAAATCTGCAAAACTTGTCTCTGATGAAATGGAAAAACTCATGGCGGAAATGGATAGTAACACTAATGAAACAACGACTCCGCCAATAATAATTCTCAGTAACTCTTTGTTTAATGGATTTTCAACCTCTCCTCCTTCACCTGATACTTGAATTTTCTTTTCCTGATCAGTTATTTCAGATTTTAGATCATTTATTACAGCCTCATTTGCCTCCTTGATTTCATCAAGTTCGTTAATTTCCTTTTCCTGTTCAGTTATTTCAGATTTTAGATCATTTATTATAGCTTCATTAGCGGCTTTAGTTTTATTTAACTCGTTAAAATCCTTTTCATAATCTGGAGTATTATTTAATTCTTCCCGGTATTGGGTTTCAAGACGGACCTTTTCCTGTATAATATTAGTTAATTGATTAAGCCATTTCTGTCTTTCCTCATTTTTTTTTTATCAGCGATAAAAGCGTTATTTATTTTATCAAGTTCAACCCGCAGCGCTTTATGTTTCACGTTTTTTTTTAATCTCCTCGTTGATGGTATTTATTTTTTTGTTAAATTTTGACCAGCTTGAGTACCTGCCAGCCCTCCAGGAAAGTCTTGATTTGCAAATGCATCCGTCCATATCTTATACAACCGGGTTAGTCCAATCTTGTATGTTTTAGCTATCTCTGACGGTTTATATTTTCCACGTAATTTAATAATTTGAGCTTGTTGTTTGATCGATAAATATTGTGCGCGGTTTGGCATATATAAATTTTAAATATATTTTTATAAAATAATTATGATCGAAAAATGTGAAACATTTCCATGATGGGTAATTTTGATTGGATACGATGAAGGGTAACAAAAAGTGAGATTAACGGAGAATTATTCAAAATTTCTCTATAATTACTGCAGTATTGAAAAAATACAGGCTTTTTACACTTCCGTGATGGTATTATTCTCAAATGTAATTTTTGTTTATGTGATCTAATCAAAATTACTCATCACTGTATCCAGATATAATTACTCTTCATTGTTTTTTATAATATTTTTTCATCAAGTATATAAAAAAATAATTATTTAATTTTTTTACTGGTATAAAAACAATATTTAACAACAACATTTTAACAACAATATTTCAACATGGAATTAAAAAATCTTGATCTTCAATCAGAACATTACAAATAGGCTAATTGTTAGGGTCTCGCCATTTAGATTTATCAAATTGCCGTCCTGTTCGGTAAGTCTAAATTTAAGCTCATTGATTAAGTCGTTATGACAGCGCATATATAACGGATTGACCGGCTCGTCAACGTTTAAAAATCCTGGAGGGGATGATACCGCTGATGAATAAAGTAAATCTGCGGGGTGAGCTTGATTAGATTGGGTCATATTGATCTGATAACTTCCATGGACCGCATTACATGTTAGATTAAGCGCTATAATATTAGATATATTTACGTTACCGGGAGATCGATGTCTGCCATCGCCGTCTTGGGAATTATTATGAGTTAAGAAGATCGGCTTTTGTTGGCTATCTTTCCACGATTGATGAATTTTATTAAATCCTTCTTCGATGGCCAAACTGAAATCTTTCTTTTTTGACTAAAAAAATCATAAAGAGGTAGTCTATGTTTTGGATTATCTATTTGCTTCCTATGATTTATCGCTTCTCTCAATCTAAATATTGGAGAATTTTCATCAGTAAAAACACTAATGAGCCTTGAATAATATTTTTTTCGAGTCATCGATGATCTTATTACCCGCGGTGACTACACTAATAAACTCATCCCTGGTGAGAAGACCAGATCTCAACGACGGTAATAATAATTTAAGATCATTATTCATATTAACAAAATTATCGCTGAGGCAAGGAAAAATATGACTTTCCGGGTCTACTGGTATAAGAGTATAACCCTCCTTTTCTAAATTATGTTTAGTGCGAAAGCTTGGTATAGCATATCTTTCCTCGTAGGGATAAAACGTTTTTCTGTAATAAATTTTTGATACATTTAATTCTTCGAAATAATCATAACTTCTTGATGGATTTTCAGGTCCGATTTTATCAGTGAGGTAATCAGATTTTATAGGCTCTGGTGTGGAAGCGTCAGCGGTTCTAGGTGGATCTTCAGGCCATCCTAATACTGTTCTTATTGAGCTGTTATATATATCGACGGAATATCCCTCAGCGATTTCAATTATAGTCGACAACGTAGGTTCATGGGGGATTATATTTATTTTTGGTTTTTCTTCAATCTTTTTATCATCGGATTTTGGAGCAGCTGGATCACCGAAAATTGATTTTATTTTATGGTTAAATTCTTCAGCGATTGCCTCAATTTGATAAGAACCCGGTGGTATACTAACGACATTCCAATTTGGTGTATCATCTGCGCGATTTTTATATGCAAAAACCAGAGAATTATTAGGCTGCTGATTACCAAAGTGTTTATTTCTAATATTATTGCATAATCTTAATTTAGCTAGAGCAATTTCGTGAACAGAAATCGGAGATGAAAATCTAACAACAAATTCGGGTATTTTTGATGATATTGAGATCATGCTCGTTTGTCTCGGGGATGTTTTATTTGATATTTGTTGGAGTATCTGAATCTCTGACATTTATTTAAATCATTTTGGATTTTCAATTTGAAGTTCACCGGTGCCAGCAATCTTCGTCATAGTGGAATTATATAATTCAGTTATTGTGTAAAATTCATCGGCGGTGATAACTGAGTCGTCCAACGATGTCGAGATCATCGATGAAATACGTGAATAAGCACTTTCTACAATTGTATATTTATTTGAATAATCGCTAAGTTTAACCTGTGCACATGACGATAATTTTTTAGTAATCGCCGTAGAAATTCTAGCGACTGTGGTTATTGCTGATATGGCGATAGAAACAGCAATTGGCGCTATCATAGTTACCGACGACAATATAATACCAGCTCCGGCTAATAGTCCAGAAACTGAATAAACTGTAACGTCAATGGCGGTAATCCTACGGCGGTATTTTTTTTATTTTTACTTGGTATTCATCGGCAAGTGTTTTAAGCTTAGCTGAATATTCTTTTACAGTATCGTATCTAAAATTGCATGCAGTAAATGATTCTTCAGATTTAATCATATTTTATTGCAAAATGTTTTAGATTTTCAAATAGTAATGCATTTATTTTATTCTGGTCCTAAATATTCTAATATCCATCTAATGTTAACTCTAGCTACGTTGTCGTTGGCAGAAGAAAGTTGTAATCTTACAGAGGGGGTTGAATAAAATACTAATATATTAACACCCCTACTTATATTATCTGGGTTGCGGCTTCTACATATCATATTAAAAAGTTCGGTAGATATGACTGAAAAACGATAAAAACCAATAGGAGCTGAGGGATTATCTATAGATATTGTCTGAGCATCTATTATCGCCCAATCATATGTACCATTATTCGCAACATGAGCATTTTGTTAAATCTCATTTGCGTCAGAATTAATTTCAATTTTATTTATTTTTTCAATGATGTTAGGTAGCGTTGTGGTAGTATTTTCCGGCTTGATAGTTTTTTTTTATCAAAGAACTTTTCAACGACGGAATCGGTCATATTAAAGTTTCTCCCTTAACATCCTATAATCACTTGTGTGCAAATCGTAATTATTTCTAAGTTTTACTATATTATCATATGTTATTTTAAATTTATCTATGTGCGCATCATAATCAGTTCTGAGTATTGCCAGATTATCAATCGCCGCTTTAACATGTGCCATCTGTATATTAAATTGTTGACGTGGAGAACCTAAGAAATTATTTAAAAATTGTTCAAGTTCGACTAGTTTTTCATTGATTTTTGTTATAAGAGCGCCGGGGGATAATTTTCCCTTTTTAAATACCGCTATGGAGTTATCGACGGCGGCGGGATTTTCACTAATATATCATCTATGAAGATATGGCTAGTTTTTAATTTACCATGATTGGTCTCAAATACAACTACTTCATTCTTGTCAATATCTCTCGTTGTCAGTAATCCTGCAATTTCATCCTTAATTTTTTTAGTTATTTCTTTGATGTCTATGTCGGTTTTTCTTTCTTTTTCTTTAGCTGTTCTATATGATCGTTCCCAAATATCAACCATTATTGTAAAAGATTTTTCAGATTCTAATTCTTAACAATTCTCCCGCTTGTATATTCATGAACGACTGTATGCGGAGATTTATCAGGATTTTTAGATATTTCTGAAAGAACGTTTAATACTTCTCGGCCACATATCGGCGGATCAGTTAATCGTTGAGTCGGCAGCGTAGAATAAAAAAGTGGACTTTTCGTTTTAGATATATATCGCATAAATTCCTTCGGCGGGGCTAGTCCATATGAGTCAAAATAAATAATACTACACGGATCAATAGCATATGCAACCCAATGCGTTCCCGGTCCTGTACTATTATCAAGATTAATAATTCCAGTTTCTGTGGTCAACGGCGCCAACGGTAATTTATCTCTCATGAAAATTCCTCTGAAATTTTTTATAGATAATTTTTTTTACTGCTTCGTTGAGATCAAAATTGGACATCGGCTGAATATTTACGCGGCTAATCCCTTTCCTTTGTAAAACGAATGCGGAGTTCCTGGCAGATAAAACCCTCTTCCCTTTTTTTATACCCCCTTCCGGTAGATCGTTTAGCAGATTCCATGGCAGCCTTAAGGATAGCCGGAGCAGCTGCGGCCATTAGCGCAGGAACAGCGAGGGGTAAAATTCCACCTTTCTTTTTTCTTCTATATCCCTGTCCTACAGCCTTCTTTAGAGCCATCCCAGCTGCGGTACCGACAGCTCCTAACGCGGCAGCTTTTGCGACAGCTGGAGCGGCTGCAGCAATTGCTGGTCCAATCAATGCTGGAAGAGCCGCTAAAAACGGAAATATTCCTCCATTTTTTTATCATATCATTAACGGCAGCTTTTGAAAAATCAAGTCGAACTCCTTTTTGAACCATTGCTGCATCATTGTAACGTTTTAATTGAGTAGACGTCAGCGATAATTTATGCGATCCGCCTGACATTTGAGCCGGCTTTAACGTTATTGAAACTCCACATTCTTTAGCGGATTTTGATTGTAATTTTTTAATTTGACCATCGGTCAACTGAACATTAACAGTGTTATACGTCATCTTTATTGTAAATAATATATTCTTTCAATTGAGCTCATTGCGAAAATTTCCAATTACATGTTTTTGAAAACATTACATGTTTTCTACTGGTGCATCAATTAATCTCATTTGTCCGCTAATTCCCTCGATCAACATAGATTTATCATTAAGAATAACTGCAAACGCTCTGTATCCACCTGGGGGAGCTGGAGGTTCTCCTACCAACGCGTTAAAGGTTATGTCAACGACGGATTCCTTTGTCAAATCTAGATGTTCTAACGAAAAGTAATAGATAGGATATAAAGTCTGAAAATCATGCTGAGATATTTGCAGACCAGTGTCAACATTTTGATCGCGGCCCATAAATGACCACAATCGATGATACACCCGAGCAACGCTGTTATCAACGTCGGTAAACCTCAACTTTATAGGTTCAGTTGGTTCTTGTTGTCCATTTATTCTCAGAGAAACTTCGGTTACACCTAACTTATCAAATATCATATGCGAGCGAGATTGTTGAGCAGGATTCCGCTTTCGATTTTTATTTTGCAGCGCTATAAATATATGTCTCGGAGCTGAAGTACCTCTTTTTCCAGCTAAATTCCATGTAAATTCGGTCTGATTATTACCCTCAAAAGAATCCGTCGAAGTATTTAACCAGCTTATTAAACTACTTGCGCCAGTCTCCATCCAAGATAGCAGGCGCTGATTAACAGCTAACGACGGAGTTAATACTAGCATCCATAGAATCAATTTAGATAAAACAACCTTTGCGTTATCTTCATCTATACGTAATGGATCGGCGGGATTAGCAGGAACTCTCCAAATCGCATTATCATCATCACTTTTTCGTTGAAGCACAACAGTATGTTTAGCTCCATAAATAACTTTTCTGACATTTCTACAAAATCCAAATATATGAGACAATGGAATAGCGCATGAAAAATGTCTCCTTTGTCCCTTCAACATTCCATTTCGAATTGCATAACCTAGATTATAATTAGGATTAGGTCCCATAACAACTGGTCCTACATTAGCTTCAGCTGCACCAGCATCATGCCTATTTGGTCGTCGAATTTTATACTGAGTTGGGTCGGCGTTGTCAGAATTATCTTTAGTAAACATCATAGTTGGTCCAGACGATCTTGTATAATCATCGGAATATCTAGCAAGTCCAATAATTGTTGTCGCGATATCGACATCGTTATTTATTGATTCTATATCATTTCCGTCGATCATATATTTTACACCTTCAAATAGCGCCATAATTCCATTATTTACAAATCCAACTTTAGCTTCTGCTGGATAAGCATTTCCGTTATCTTTTCTTACAATTTCTCCTTCAACTTCAATATACGCCTCGCATGGCAGAAAATATTTACTTTTGTCTTGAACTTGTAGATCGACTCTCCCTCTGGCATCTGGGTCAATTGCCTTGTAAGCGAAATATTGATAATTTCCAACCGAATCATCCTTAGGCACAGGTGCGTCCATATCAAATGCAGTATCAATTATTTTTTTAAATACCATTTTTATACTAAAGTATTTTTATTTTTAATTACTGCAATTATCGTTTTCTTCGAAGTCCACTTCCCGATATAATACTTGAAAGATTAGCATTTTCCATTGGAGTTGATAGCAATTCTGGCGAGTTCATTATTAACGATTCGATCTTTTCTTGTTCAGAATTATTTATAGCCCTACTTAGTTTTGCCGGCATATTTTCCGTTGAAGGAAGTGGCTGAATTTTTTGTTTTCTCCCAAATACTGACCTCATCAGCGACGAAGCTTTGTCCTTTACTAAAGAAAATGCCTTGCCGGCTACATCTCCGACTGCTCCTAAGGTTTTATCGCCAATTACACCAACAGCTTTCATTCCAAGTTGTTTAGCAAAGGGAGCAACTTTCGGAGCCATTCTTGTAAAAAAAAACTAAAATAATATCTCCAAGTCCTTCACCGTAAAATGCTTTATAAACAGGTAACCTCGAATTTACCACAAATACCTGATTATAATGAATTATCATTCATATTGTAAAATCCTTAGATTTCTAATTAGTATTAATCGCTATAATATCCCCGATTTTCCATTAAATCGTCGATAAATTCTCTGTATGTATGAAGATCAATTATTCTACCCTGGAATAATCTTTGAGCTATATCAGCAGCTTCATTTATTACTTCAATGGAATTATTTCCTGCTAGTCTTCCTCCCATGAGTACTTCTAATCGGGAAACATCTTTGACAATACTATCAGGACATATTTGCGAGTCATGGTAATGTGTTGATCTAGCGATTGGATTTATTCCTGTCCCTAAAAATTTTGGATCCGGTTGCCGTTTTCCTTTTCCTTTTTGTGTTACTGTTTCTTCCTGAATGGATTTAAATTGTTGAATTACCGCATTTACAGCCTGGAAATATGCTGAATACCCTGGATCATTTAATTTAGCGGCGGAAATATTTGCCTTGATCCTATATAATGCATTAGCCCAATCATTTATATTAGTAGCATACTTTTTTTTATTATCTCCATCCAATAAATTTTTTCTTCTTGCAAAAGAGGTTACCACAAATGAAGGAAAATTAGTTGCATCATCCTTTTCAATTTCTGCTAATCCCTCTTCAGTAAATCTCGCGCGTAATTTTTTAACTTCTTTTTCTGCCCACCCACCTGACGACGAAGATGCCATAGGTGTTTCAATTTCCGGTTCAGCTGGTTTAACATTTTTAGATATTTCTTGAAGTAAATCGGCTATAGGTTTTTTTTTTCATCTTTGTCGTATCGAAATTGGTCATCTTTGTCTCCATATAACATAGTTTTCATACCCGTAGTAATTGTTTCAAACATTTCCTGTCGTCCAGCAAGTAAATCAGCCTTCATCTGCTGGCGCTCCTGTAGTTTTTCCTTTATGCGATTATGAACAGGTAAAAATTTATTAATAGCTTCAAGCTTTTCTCTAGCAAATCTAACCGATGGTGCTTCTCCAACTTCCATATTATAAAATTATCGTATCTATTATTTGGAAAATTTTCGCCTAAAAATCTTCACCTGCATGGTCACTCCCGGCCATGTCCACCTGTCATGGACCAACATGGCAGCTTTTTTTAAATCTTGGATTACGGAATGTAAGCTTTGTAGCTGACTGTTTAATGGAGATGGTTGGTGGACCAATGAAAAATGGTAGGCTCAGACTTTCTGCTACAACATGTAATATTTTTTTTTAAATCTCGGATGAAGAAAATGCAGTTTCCTGGCTGACTATTTTTGGTGGAGGGGGTGACGGACGGAAAGAAAATGGTTTGTTCAGCACTTCTGCTGCTACAGAAGTGTTTGGTTTACACAAATGGGAGGAAAAACAAATCCATCTATAAGCTGGGGTATTTTCTCTCCAAAATGTACTAGATATGCAATAACATCAGGTATGGTGTTACTGATATTAAAAGTACTGCTAAAAGCATTTTTAATTGTGAGGATGGAATGAGCAATTATGTCATTAAACATACATACATGTATGCACGCACGCATGCATACATACATACATACATACATACATACATACATACATACATACATACATACATACATACATACATGCATGCATGCATGCATGCATGCATGCATGCATGCATGCATGCATACATACATACATACATACATACATACATACATACATACATACATACATACATACATACATACATACATACATACATACATACAGGGGCCCCTAGTGACTGAGTAGTCTAAAGCGCTGACCGTTGCAGATCACTGCCATCTCTCCTCTGTCTGTGCGAGTTCGAGTCCAGACTCGGCTAACATGGGTAAATGAGAACGCCTGCCAGTAGATTCTCGAGGGTCGGCGGTTCTTCCCGTGGTTTTCCAGGGTTCATCCTCCACCATTAATACCGGCCACCATATATATTGTGCTTAAAAATGGCGTTAAACCCTACAAGAATAATAACAACAACATCATACATACATACATACATACATACATACATACATACATACATACATACATACATACATACATACATACATACATACATACATACATACATACATACATACATACATACATACATACATACATACATACATACATACATACATATTTATTGCATGTTTATATGTCATTTTCTGCTCATGTGAGTGATGTATTGTTTTATTAAATATGCATTCACATATAAACAGTAATTAGTGTTAGATACGATTTGCCTAAATATTGTGTATTAATGTACATAACAATGAATTTTATGATGATTCTTTATGGTTTTATAATGGTACTTAGTTCAGGCATTATTGCAGTCAAAATGAATTTTATGTGAGCTACTGAAACAACAATATATCTCACAGGTATATATGCAATTGCATTCGAAATACAGCTTTGGAAAAAGAGAAAGACACAAATTTTGTTACCGGATAAACTTTGCATTTTACAGCTCTGCCAAGGACATGCACACTTAAGGAAAGCAAAATAAAACAAGCACTGAGAAAATAAACTGAAATAAACAAAGATTATTGCATGGAGATTTGGAATGCTTCATACAATTACATTATGAAGACAAGACATTAAAACACATTGCTTACATCATGCCATGGAAGTTCATATCCCAAGGAAACATTGAGGTAGTTGACCTAGACTGATTTTAGCCAGGATATAACCTAGACTGACTTTAGCCGGGATATAACCTGCAACTCTTGGAATATTATTATTATTATTATTATTATTATTATTATTATTATTATTATTATTATTATTATTATTATTATTATTATTATTATTATTATTATTATTATTATTATTATTATTATTATTATTATTATTATTATTATTATTATTATTATTATTATTATTATTATTATTTCTGAAAGGATGGATAAACTTTTTATTTTAATATTCTCTTGTAGCCATTCAACTTTTTGTAACATTTTTCTTTTTCTTCAATCATTTCATTCAAATGTTAAAAATGTACGCTAGTAAAGATCTTTGCTATATAAGAGAATGATACAAACAAAACATTTATGTCAATACATTGAATCCATCGTCTACACACACATAGACAGACAAACACACGCACATAATATATCCCAGCTTTGAACTGTTAAATTTATACATTTCAAACAAAGATTCATACGAACATTACCCTAAAGATTTTATAAAATCAGTCATCCACTAAACATATAATGACTTCAATGGCAACCAGTAACCAGAGTTGGATTTATATAAATAAGTATATGCTAATAATTCCAAAGCAAGAGAGATTATATTGGAAGTAAACACAAACTTTGTAAAGAGGTACGGATATAGAAGAAAAGAACACTTAAAACAAGCTAGGTTTCAGAGAATCTCATGCCTTGAATCTATTTTGCCACTTTCATTCGTTCTACAAACGTACAACGTTTCCTAGGGTGAACTATTGTTCACCATATGAAGTGATTTTAAAATTACATCCAAGCGGAAATTGACAAAAGAGCAAGGTTTACATGAACATTTAACCATAACTATTATTCACTCCTATGTATTTAAGCTGGATATATTGTGAACTGAGACACGTCATTTGGATTTTGTCAGTGGTAGGCGAACTTTCCACCATCTCAGGTCCTAAGGGTAAGTGTCAAAGCTTTGTTTTATTTGATTCTGTGAAACTTTTTATGTTAATGCAGGGTGATAAAGCTTTGTTACACTGCTTGCTTTGTTATTACCATTTTAGTGATAAATAGTTCGATTTTTTTTGTATAAAGATTAAACACGTGTACATAGTCAAGATAGATGGACTGAACCTACCGATCTTGAGAGTGAGCATTAATGGAATTGTAATTAAAATTGACAAAATATCTCGGGCTAAAAATTGGTATAATCTTGCATGAAACACAGGGATGCCTGAGCAAATGGTGAGAAACCTAGAAGACCTTGATGCCTTAGTTCTCTCCAGTAATCATCCAACAAAGAGTTGTTGTTGTTGTGCTTAACGCCATTTTTCAGCACACGATAGGCTATTCATGGCGGCCAGTATTAATGGTGGAGGAAGAAACCGTAAAATCACCGGAAAGAACCACCGACCCACGAGAAGCTACTGGCAAGCTTTCTCACATATCTACATTCGCCGAATCCTAGACTCGAACCCACGCAGACAGAGGTGAGATGGCAGTGATCCGTAACGGACAGCGCTTTAGACCACTCGGCCACTCGGGGCCCCTTCCAACAAAGAGGAAATCAGGATGGCAACAATTGTTCGGCGTTTTGCCAAAGGATTAAATTTTGAAAGCCTACAAGTGAATTACAGGTATGGTACGTCTTTTACATATTAAGCTGAATAACTGGAATATGTTTTACATGTTTGTGCCAACTGGCGGAATTAAGCCCAAAAATTTGTATAATAAATGCAAATCAATTTATTCGACGTTTTGTTGAATACCCAAGTATTGTATAGGAGGAGATTTTAACTGGATATTGTCAGAATTGGACAAAAGTTGTGGTGGGGATCTCAGATAATAAGAACGTTCATAAAGGAATTAAATCATTTAAAAAAAACATAATAACTTTAATAAATTTAAAGATGCAAATTGTTGGCTAAATGCAAATAGAAAGGAATATTATATATACAAATTACACGAGGGTAATAAAGGTAGTAGTTAGACACTGTACATGTCTGAAAATCACATTACGGCAGCTAAAGCATGTTTCATAGTTATTAACCAAATTGCTGATCATAGATCAGTCTTACATTTTTCGGAGGAACGGGGAACCAGACTGATGCCCTCCACCCCACCTAAATTAGAAAGGTTTTTGTTTATGTGCACAACAGATGTGTTGCAGATGTGATATTTATAATAGAATTTTGAAGACCCTAGTGTATCTAAAGGGTGACCTTCCTCTCATCAGATTGGGTAGGTGCTTTCCCATTTCCGAAGAGACCCTTGCTTAAGGGGTCACCTATATCCTATGTATGCCATCTATCTATATATAATGTTATATGCATATTGCTATATTGTATGTGTGCTATGTGTATATGTAAGGACGGCATCCTAAAACCAAATTACAAATAAGTCGTATATATACATACATATAAGTTTCTGTTAATTATTTAGATTTTTGAAGTTCGTATGAGAAATGGCGTAAGTTTTCCAAAAATAAAGCCTATAGTTTTAGTGTGTGTCATTTCCTATATACAATTTGAATATAGGAGGCTGATCATAAAGCCGGTTTTCAAGGAGTCACGAGTCTTTATTTATTTGAAACTGACTCGCTTCTTTTGTCATGACCGGGCCTTACTCCATACTCTCCATGAAATACTATATTTAAATATATAATTTCTAAATGTGCAAATATAACATTTGTTAAATTTATTAGTCAAATTTTATTCCCATGGAATTCTTTGTTTCAAAATGTATCCCCCTATGTTTTTTTACTGTTTGTCCATGTCCAGCACATGTATTTTTCAGAGGTTCCTCCAGCAGCCTTACCACTTTGCGTAGCGCCTTGTAGTTTCGCCTGGTGGCCTTATTGTATGATACTAAATACATGTTCAGGTTCCCTGTCCTAAAAACCCAAATGTACAAGTTTTTTTTGTAAAATATGTTGTTTTACAAAGAGGTTACTTCGGTATAGTCTTAATTATTGCCAACTCACCTGTCAACCACACATTATGTAGAAATTTAAAAAGTAGATAGTGGAAAGCCTTGTCTCACTGATCTTTGTATTTCAAATTTTTCCGTATTAGTTCCATTCACATGTACTCGTGCAGTTAGTCTTCGTATAGGACTTGATGGATCTCCAATTTTTAAGTCCTCTTTATCCCCTTTACCTTAAAGTTATTAATCTTTCTCTCATTGAAGGTTTCATTTTATTTTTTAGTAGCATATTGTTGTTGGTATTTCTAAGATCGGCACTAACTCGCGTTTTGAATTGAATCCATTTCTTCCATGTATATTCCCTTTAGATGGGGAGTTAACTTATTTCTTCTCATCATTTAATTCTTGAGATTTATATAAGTTACTGTAATCTTTAATTTTCCCTACTATTCTATTTTGTCAGTTAGTAAAACATTATTTTTGTCTCTTAATGCATGGATTTTATTTCTCCTTATCTATATTCTTGTATCTTTGCTAGTCTTCTGGATGTGTTATAGATGTACGATTATTTCCCTGCTCTTTATCTTCAACTAGTGTTGTTAAATTTCAATGTACATTTACCCCATCTTTTACCCCACCTATCTTTATTTCGCGATTTTATCTCAATTTCTATTATATTGTGATATGTAATCTATTCATTGGTTATTTTTGAATTTACATATAGGCCTTTCCATTTTTACCATAAAATTTATATATTCTACTTGCAAGTTTAATTTTGTAATTGGTTTGTATCGTAGATTGATCTCCTATATCAATTATTTTATCTGTTACAAACAATATTGACTAAGAACCTTTTTATCATTAGTTATTAGTTCCCCTATCCAATTAAAATCACCACCTAGAATTAGATCTTCCATTGAAAAAGTACTCAGATATTTATTACGGTTCTCAATAAAATTCGATTTCTTATATTTGTTAGCTAGGAAATACACATTTATGTTTATTTTATTAACTTTTATTTTAATAACTATGTGGAGTAATCTTCCTAAAAATTTATTTCTCAATTACCTCCCATTTCAGCCTATTGTCTACTTTTATAATTATAGCTGCGCCACCTTCAGATCTTCACCAGTTTAGTTTCTTTTTAAAATAATTGCATTTAGTTTTCTCTCCGTATAGGATGTTAATACTTGTTAAAACCATTGCTTTTTTCTTGTATTAAAATAATTTCATGGTTCATAAAATCTTTTTTTTTTGTTGGTTATAAATCCCAATATCTATTATCCGTTTACTGAAACTATACGGAAGTTTGTTCCTTCCATTTTTTGTTGTAACCAGGCAGCCAATTTCTTAGGTATTTAGTACATATAAAGTTTATATATCGGTCATTATTCATGTTTAGCTTCTAAAGTTTTGTTGGGGAGGGGGAAGTACCCCCATTGTTTCCTCATCAGTTTCAAATTCTGTCTTATCTTCAATAGTTTGACAAATCTCGGTAATTTGTATTTTCGAATTTTCAGTTTCAATTTCCAATTTCCAGTGATTTTTTTTCTTTTTTGTCCAAGTCATTGTCTTTCTTCTGTCCCCCCCCCTTTTTTTTTTTTCTTCTTAAGGGTGGAGGATGATAGCGGAGTTTTGCTAGGTGAGCTAGGAGTTGAAATAGGGGACTTTAGTTAAACTTGTCTAATGACTCATCGCTATCATACTATCATTTTTTTGGAGTTGAGGTAAGGGGCCAAGAGGTCAAATGACCCACCTTTCTCTAAACTCCTTGTCTTACTGGTAAGCCGTTCTTCCTCATCCCCTTCTTCTAAAAGGGAGTAGAAACGGTTGCTTGTAAGCATATCTACTTTCCAGCTCTTTATTTTTTTTATCTGGTATTGTGTTTTGGCCTTTATGAGATTGAGCAATTTTTCTCACACTTGCTCTTTCCTTGTTCTAACTAGGGGCAATGCCGAAGTCCTAATCCTTTATCTGGATTTTGATTTGAATTAGACGGACAGCCCTGAAATTCGTTGTAAGTCGCCCCTGCATAAGTAGCAGCTGGAATAAACAAGGTGCATTCTATTGCTGCGTGGCCTATTTACTTGCATTTCGGGCATCTTCTGTCATTTTCGCAAGCATGGTACCAGGATTTTAATACAAATCATGGGACATATAAAAGCGGGGGTATTTGTGTCCTCATGCTTATAATCCATACGTCCGTTTTTACCTCCTCCCTAGAATCCCTATAATTGGCCATTGTTTTTTTTTTTGTTTCACCTTCAAGTGAAATTGTTTTCTATTTTTAGAACGATTGCTTCAATCTCTAAAGGTAGACCTGTTATGAAAACATCCATAGATCTCCCTTTTACCTCACGGACTATTGGAGGTGATCTATAGATTCTGACCTTTTTTTAACCTGATTTCTATTACCGGTACGGTTGAATTTTTGGGGTAAACTATGTACTTCCCATGGTCCCCATTTTGTACTGCCTCAATCTCCAGTCCTTTGATTTTTAAAGCAGTGAGAATGTCTGCTTGTCGCAAGCAATTCTCGATACCCCCAAAATCAATTGTCACCCTCCGGGTGGTAAGCTTTCATAGAAGATTTGCCACTTTCTTTATAAAGTTCTGTTATAGAGCATTTATTATTATTTATTATTCATTCCCCTAGATCTGTAAGTTAACCTTGGCTAGAGGTTCACTATGTCCTGTGTTTGCTATGTGTTTAGTGCTTGTGTATGTTGCTATATATTGTATTCTTGTAAGGACAGCCGGCTATTTCAAATTCAAATTCATTCAGTTTTTCTACTCATTCTTTCTAGTACACTATTCCCTTCTTCCATTCTTACCTTAATTTCATTCATGGGTGCTTATAATTTGCTACTCTTCCTGCTCACTTCGCGTGTCGCCATATGATATAACCGTACGTCGTCCTTGTCTCTTACTTCCTCCATGTGTGGAGTTACCTGTAAAAAGGAGAAACAGTTGAAAATTAAATCAACTTGGAGCAATAATAAATTGAACCACATTTACTTCTTGTGCTTAAAATAAAACTTATTATTTGCTTATATACGAGTTGGTTGCAATCAATATCCAGATATAATAGTTTTTCAGCTCTATACACTCCATATTTTTTAAAGATTTTAATTATTCCTTCTCTCTATTTCTGATCATTTCACAATACACTAAAACATGTTTTATTGTATATTCAAACGTTTTACATAAAGGACATTTTGGTATAATCAATTTTCTCCTTTTTGCTACATCCCCAGTTAACCACGCGTTGTGTAAAAATTTAAAAATTATTATGCTTTGTATTTTAAGAGTTTATTATAGCCCAAAGTTTCCAAATGCTTGACCAGTTTACCCCCCACACTTCATTTTCAATTTTACATCAAATATTTTTATAAAAAAGTTCTCTTTTAAAGTTTTATAGGTATAATTTTTCCCCATCTCATACAATTTCATAGACTCTATATTTAAATATTATATCCTTTATATATATATTGTAATCTCTTAGGTACTTCAATTATTTTACTAATAGCATTGTTCCTATATAATTCTTGTTTGTTTTTTAAAGTATAGCCAAACCAATATAAGTATATCCCTTCCCAAGGGATATATAGTTTTAGGTTTAATAATTTTAAAGAGTTCTACGATATTTGCAATTTTTATTAATTTTTTTTTTATCGAGATTAATAATACCCGTTTTAGTATTGTTTGGTTGTTTCGGTAATTGATCACGCATAAAAACACTTTTTTAAGTTTTTTATTTTTAGCTTTCCCGCCGCATCAGCCTTGCCCCGCTTGCCAGGAGTTTGCCCCCGATGAGGGATGGCCAGCCACGGCAAGAGCGGCCCCGCCCCGCTGCGTCCGCCTTGCCCCGCTTGCCAGGAGTTTGCCCTCGATGAGGGCTGGCCAGCCACGGCAAGAGCGTCCGCCTTGCCCCGCTGCGTCCGCCTTGCCCCGCTGCGTCCGCCTTGCCCCACTTGCCAGGAATTTGCCCCCGATAAGGGCTGGCCCGCCATGGCAAGAGCGGCCCCGCCACGCTGCGTCCGCCTGGCCTCGCTGGCCAGGGGTAGGGAAGGGCTGGCCCGCCATGGCAAGAGCGGCCCCGCCACGCTGCGTCCGCCTGGCCTCGCTGGCCAGGAGTTTCCGCCCGATGAGGGTCGGCCACCCACGACAAGATCGGCCCCGCCCCGCTGCGTCCGCCTTGCCCCGCTTGCCAGGAGTTTGACCCCGAGGAGGGCTGGCCAGCCACGGCAAGAGCGGCCCTGCCCCGCTGCGTCCGCCTTGCCCCGCTTGCCAGGAGTTTGACCCCGATGAGGGCTGGCCAGCCACGGCAAGAGCGGCCCCGCCCCGTTGCGTCCGCCTTGCCCCGCTTGCCAGGAGTTTGCCCCCGATAAGGGCTGGCCAGCCACGGCAAGAGCGGCCCCGCCACGCTGCGTCCGCCTTGCCCCGCTTGCCAGGAGTTTGCCCCCGATGAGGGCTGGCCAGCCACGGCAAGAGCGGCCCCGCCCCGCGGCGTCCGCCTTGCCCCGCTTGCCAGGAGTTTCCGCCCGATGAGGGTCGGCCACCCACGGCAAGATCAGCCCCGCCCCGCTGCGTCCGCCTTGCCCCGCTTGCCAGGTGTTTGACCCCGAGGAGGGCTGGCCAGCCACGGCAAGAGCGGCCCTGCCCCGCTGCGTCCGCCTTGCCCCGCTTGCCAGGAGTTTGACCCCGATGAGGGCTGGCCAGCCACGGCAAGAGCGGCCCCGCCCCGTTGCGTCCGCCTTGCCCCGCTTGCCAGGAGTTTGCCCCCGATGAGGGCTGGCCAGCCACGGCAAGATCGGCCCCGCTCCGCTGCGACCGCCATGCCCCGCTTGCCAGGAGTTTGCCCCCGATGAGGGCTGGCCAGCCACGGCAACAGCGGTGCCGCTCCGCTGCGTCCGCCTTGCCCCGCTTGCCAGGAGTTTGCCCCCGACGAGGGCTGGCCAGCCACGGCAAGAGCGGCCCCGCCCCGCTGCGTCCGCCTTGCCACGCCTGCCAGGAGTTTGCCCCCGACGAGGGCTGGCCAGCCACGGCAAGAGCGGCCCCGCCCCGTTGCGTCCGCCTTGCCCCGCTTGCCAGGAGTTTGACCCCGATGAGGGCTGGCCAGCCACGGCAAGAACGGCCCCGCCCCGCTGAGTCCGCCTTGCCCCGCTTGCCAGGAGTTTGCCCCCGATGAGGGCTGGCCAGCCACGGCAAGAGCGGCCCCGCCCCGCTGAGTCCGCCTTGCCCCGCTTGCCAGGAGTTTGACCCCGATGAGGGCTGGCCAGCCACGGCAAGAGCGGCCCCGCCCCGTTGCGTCCGCCTTGCCCCGCTTGCCAGGAGTTTGCCCCCGATGAGGGCTGGCCAGCCACGGCAAGAGCGGCCCCGCCCCGCTGCGTCCGCCTTGCCCCGCTTGCCAGGAGTTTGCCCCCGACGAGGGCTGGCCAGCCACGGAAAGAGCGGCCCCGCCCCGCTGCGTTCGCCTTGCCCCGCTTGCCAGGAGTTTGCCCACGATGAAGGCTGGCCAGCCACGGCAAGAGCGTCTCCGCCCCGCTGCGTCCGCCTTGCCCCGCTTGCCAGGAGTTTGCCCCCATTGAGGGCTGGCCAGCCACGGCAAGAGCGGCCCCGCTTCGCTGCGTCCGCCTTGCCCCGCTTGCCAGGAGTTTGCCCCCGATGAGGGCTGGCCAGCCACGGCAAGAGTGACCCCGCCCCGCTGCGTCCGCCTTGCCCAGCTTGCCAGGAGTTTGCCCCCGATGCGGGCTGGCCAGCCACGGCAAGAGCGGCCCCGCCCCGCTGCGTCCGCCTTGCCCCGCTTGCCAGGAGTTTGACCCCGATGAGTGCTGGGCACTAACGGCAAGAGCGGCCCCGCCCCGTTGCGTCCGCCTTGCCCCGCTTGCCAGGAGTTTGCCCCCGATGGGGGCTGGCCAGCCACGGCAAGAGCAGCCCCGCTCCGCTGCGTCCGCCTTGCCACGCTTGCCAGGAGTTTGCCCCCGATGAGGGCTGGCCAGCCACGGCAAGAGCGGTGCCGCCCCGCTGCGTCCGCCTTGTCCCGCTTGCCAGGCGTTTGCCCTCGATGAGGGCTGGCCAGCCACGGCAAAAGTGCCCCGCCCCGCTGCGCCCGCCTTGCCCCGCTTGCCAGGAGTTTGCCCCCGATGAGGGCTGGACAGCCACAGCAAGAGCGTTCCCGCCCCGCTGAGTCCGCCTTGCCCCGCTTGCCAGGAGTTTGCCCCCGATGAGGGCTGGCCAGCCACGGCAAGAGCGACCCCGCCCCGCTGAGTCCTCCTTGCTCCGCTTGCCAGGAGTTTGCCACCGATGAGTGCTGGCCAGCCACGGCAAGAGGCCCCGCCCCGCTGCGTCCGCCTTGCCCCGTTTGCCAGGAAATTGCCCCCGATGAGGGCTGGCCAGCCACGGCAAGAGCGGCCCCGCCCCGCTGCGTCCGCCTTGCCCCGCTTGCCAGGAGTTTGACCCCGATGAGGGCTGGCCAGCCACGGCAAGAGCGGCCCCGCCCCGCTGCGTCCGCCTTGTCCCGCTTGCCAGGAGTTTGCCCCCGATAAGGGCTGGCCAGCCACGGCAAGAGCGGCCCCGCCCCGCTGTGTCCGCCTTGCCCCGCTTGCCAGGAGTTTGCCCCCGATGAGGGCTGGCCAGCCACGGCAAGAGCGGCCCCGCCCCGCTGAGTCCGCCTTTCCCCGCTTGCCAGGAGTTTGACCCCGATGAGGGCTGGCCAGCCACGGCAAGACCGGCCCCACCCCGCTGCGTCCGCCTTGCCCCGCTTGCCAGGAGTTTGCCCCCGATGAGGGCTGGCCAGCCACGGCAAGAGCGGCCCCGCTCCGCTGCGTCCGCCTTGCCCCGCTTGCCAGGAGTTTGCCCCCGATGAGGGCTGGCCAGCCACGGCAAGAGCGGTACCGCTCCGCTGCTTCCGCCTTGCCCCGCTTGCCAGGAGTTTGCCGCGTTGTGGACTGGCCAGCCACGGCAGGAGCGGCCCCGCTCCGCTGCGTCCGCCAGGCCTCGCTCGCCAGGAGTTTTCCCCGATGAGGGATGGTCAGCCACGGCATGAGCGGCTCCGCTCCGCTGCGTCCGCCTGGCCTCGCTTGCCAGGAAAAGCCCCGATGAGACTAGAGCGTCCCCGCTTAGTCGCGTCCGCCTTGCCTCACTCGCCAGGGGTAGCCCCACTGATGACTGGCCAGCCATGGCAAGAGCGGCCCCGCTCCGCTGTGTCCGCCTTTTCTCGCTTGCCAGCAGTAGCCCCGATGAGGGCTGGCCAGCCATGGCAAAAGCGGCCCCGCTCCGCTGCACCCGTCTCACCTCGCTTGCCAGTAGTATCCTCGATGAGGGCTGGCCAGCCTTGGCAAGAACGGCCCCGCTGCGTTTGAGTCCGCCTGGCCTCGCTCGCTACGAGTAGCTCCGATGAGGGCTGGCCAGCCATGGCAAGAGCGTCCCCGCTCCGCTACGTTCGCCTTATTTCGCTTGCCAGGAGTAGCCCCGATGAGGCAAAAGCGGCCCCGCTCCGTCGCGTCCGCCTTGCCTCGCTTGCCAGGTGTAGCCCCACTGATGGCTGGCCCGTCATGGCAAGTGCGGCCCCGCTTCGCAGCGTCCGCCTTGCCCCGCTCGCCAGGAGTTGCCCCACTGAGTTCTGGCCAGCCATGGCAAGTGCGGCTCCGCTTCACCGCTTCCGCCTTGCCTCGCTCGCCAGGGGTGGCCCCTCTTAGGGCTGGCCAGAAATGGCAAGATCTTCCCCTCTTCTGCGCGTCGGCCTAACCTGCCTCGCCAGAAGTAGCACCACCGAGGGTTGGCCGATCATGGCAAGAACGGCCCCGCTTTGCCGTGTCCGCCTTGCCTCGCTGGCCAGTAGTAGCCCCACTGATGCCTGGCCAGCCATGTCAAGAACGGACCCCTTTCTCTGCGCCCTCCTTGCCCCGCTTGCCAGGAGTAGCCCCACTGTGGGCCGGCCAGCCATGGCAAGAGCGGAGCCGCTTTGCCGCGCCCGCCTTGTCCCGCTTGCCAGGAGTAGCCCCACTGAGAACTGGCCAGCCATGGCTAGAGCGGCCCCGCTTTTCCGCACCCGACTTGCCGCGCCTGCCAGGAGTAGCCCCACTGAGGGCTGGCCAGCCATGGCAAGTGCGGCCCCGCTTTGCCGTAGTCCGCCTTGCCTCGCTTGCCAGGAGTAGCCCCACTGACGGCTGGCCACCTTGGGCATGACTGTCCCCGCTTTTTCGAGTCCGTCTTTCCTAGCTTGCCAGGAGTGGCCCCAATGAGGGCTGGCCACCTAGTGCAAGAGCGTATCCCGCTTCTCCGCAGTCCGCCTTGCCTAGCTTGCCAGGAGTGGTCCCAATGAGGGCTGGATACCTAGTGCAAGAGCGTCCCCGCTTCTCCGCAGTCCGCCTTGCCTCGCTTGCCAGGAGTTGCCCCAATGAGGGCTTGCCACCTAGGGCAAGATCTTCCTCGCTTCGCCGTCGTCCGCCTTGCCTAGCTTGCCAGGAATGGCCCTAATGAAGGCTGGCCACCTAGGGCAAGAGCGTCTCCGCTTGGCCGCAGTCCACCTTGCCTATCTTGCCAGGAGTAGCCCCAGTGAGGGCTGGCCACCTAGGGCAAGAACGTCCCCGCTTTGCCGCAGTCCGCCTTGCCTACCTTGCCAGGAGTGGCCCCAATGAAGGCTGGCCACCTAGGACAAGAGCGTCCCCGCTTCGCCATAGTCCGCCTTGCCTAGCTAGCCAGGAGTGGCCCCAATGAGGGCTTTCAATCTATGGCAAGAGCGTCCCCACTTTGCCGTTGTCCCCTTTGCCTAGATTGCCAGGAGTGGCTCCAATGATGGCTGGCCAACAAGGGCAAGTGCGTCCCCGCTTCGCCGTAGTCCGCCTTGTCTAGCTTGCCAGGAGTAGCCCCAATAAGTGCTGGCCACCTAGGCCAATAGCGTCCCCGCATCGGCGCGTCCGCCTTGCCTTGCTTGTCAGGAGTGGCCCCAATGAGGGCTGGCCACCTAGGGTAAGAGCGTCCCCGCTTCACCGTGTCCGCCTTGCCTAGCTTGCCAGGAGTGGCCCCAATGAAGGCTGGCCACCGCGGGCAAGAGTGTCCCCGCTTCGCCGTAGTCCGCCTTGCCTAGCTTGCCAGGTGTGGCCCCAATGACGGCTGGCCACCGAGGGCAAGAGTGTCCCCGCTTCGAAGTGTCCGCCTTGCCTAGCTTGCCAGGAGTGGCTCCAATGAGGGCTGGCCACCTAGGGCAAGAGCGTCCCCGCTTCGCCGCGTCCGCCTTGCCCAGGTTGCCAGGAGTGGACCCGTAATAGCTGGCCACCCATGGCAAGAACGTCCCCGCTGATCCGCGTCCGCCTTGCCCAGGTTGCCAGGAGTGGAGTCAAAGGGGCTGTCCACCCATTGCAAGAGCGGTTTGGATTTTGTAATGCTACGGACACTGATAGAGGAGTTAGATTCAATCGTATTAGGGAATACGTGACAAGAAAGCCATATTTATATCTACTTAGCGTGTGTAAAGATTGGTAATTATCATCATGCTGCACTGTGTTTCTTATAATCATCTCAACACTACCAAATCTTCCGATGATATAAATCTGTGTTAAGACAAATAATAGTGTTTACAGAAAGACTCAAAAGTCATACCTAACCCTTAAATTCCATGTCTGCAGCGTAGAGCATTTCAGATCATTTGAAATGCAGATCAGCAAAAACAAATGATTGTCTAATGTTCAGAGTTGTCTTGTAATATGTCTACTGACCCGTTTGGGGAATATCATTGGAAGATGGTGATTAGACTTACCAATGCACATTTGACGAGTGAGGTTGCATTCACTGCTAAAATTCGACCAGTGTTTATCTCATCTTTAAAATTGTCCTCTTTTCAAATCTTTGATATGTGCCTTTCGCTTACTATTGGAATACTCTTCAATATTTAGCAGAATTAAGAAAATACTGTGGCATTGAATTAGGATATCACTAAGCTTTGTCACATAGCTAATTATTTTGGATTTGGTAATGCTACAGACACTGATAGAGAAAGTCAATTCAAACGTATTTGAGAATATGAGACAAAAAGGTCGTATTTCTATACAATGTGCGTGTATAAAGATTGGTAATTGTGATCATGCTACACCGTGTTTCTTATAATCATCTCAACACTACCAAGTCTTCCCAGGACCTACAGGAAGACTCACAAAGTCTTACCTAACCCTTAAAATTCCTCTTCAGAGGCGAATTGCATTTCAGAGCATTTGAAATGCCATTCAATAAAAACGAACGGAAGACTTATATTTAAAGAGTTGTCAGGTAATATGTCAACTGACCCGTTTGGGAAATATAATTGAGAGACGGTGATTAGATTTACCAAAGCACATTGGAAAGACAATGCTTCATTGCACTGTTAGAATTCTAATAGTGTATCTTCCATCTTTAAAAATGTACCTATTGCAAATCTTTTATATATGAAATTCGCAACGTATTTGAATATTTTTCAATATTTTGTAGAGTTAAGGAACTACTGTGGCAGAAAAATAGGCTTAACTCCTAAGATTTGTCACTTACCTAATCGGTTTGGATTTGGTAATGCTACTGACACTGATAGAGGAGGTCGATTCAAGCGTATTAGGGAATACGTGACAAGAAAGCCATATTTATATCAACTTTGCGTGTGTAAAGATTGGTAATTATCATCATGCTGCACTGTGTTTCTTATAATCATCTCAAAACTACACAATCTTGCCAGGACATATATAATTGATATGACAAATAATGGTTCTTACAGGAATAATCAAAGTAATACATATCCCTTAAATTCCATGTCTGCAGCGAAGAGCATTTCAGATCATTTGAAATGTCATTCAGCAAAAATGAATGATTGTCTAATGTTTAAAGAGTTGTCGGCTGACCAATTTGCAGAATATCATGGGAAGACGGTTATTAGACTTAGAGTTTGACATTTGACGAGTGAGGTTGCATCCACTGCTAAAATTCGACCAGAGTATCAACTTTAGAATTGTACTAACTGCAAGTCTTTTATATGTGCCTTTCGCTAACAATTGGACTACTCTTCAATATTTAGTAGAATTAAGGAAATACTGTGGCAGAAAATTAGGTCAGCCGTTAAGCTTTGTCACATACCTAATTGTTTTGGATTTGGTAATGCTACGGACACTGATAGAGAAAGTCAATTAAAACGTATTTGCGAATACGTGACAAAAATCCATATTTATATAAAATGTGCGTGTTTAAAGATTGGTAATTATCATCATGCTGCATTGTTTTTCTTATAATCATCTCAAAACTACCAAGTTTTCCCAGGACCTAAATCTTTGTTAAGACAAATAATAGTTCTTGCAGGAAGACTCCATGTCTTAACTAACCCTTAAATTCCTCCTCTGATGCAAAGTTTATTTCAGAGCATTTGAAATGCCTTTCAATAGAAACGAACGGTAATCTTATGCTTAAAGTGTTGTCAGGTAATATGTCAAATGACGATTTTGGGAAATATAATTCTTAGACGCTGATTATAATTATTAATGCACATTTTGAAAGTAACTTTACACTGCGCTGTTAGAATTCTAGCAGTGTATGTTCCATCTTTGGAAATGTACCTATTGCAAATATTTTATATGTGCCCATCGCTAAGTGTTTGAATAGATTTCAATATTTAGTAGAGTTAAGGAACTACTGTAGCAGAAAAATAGGCTAACTCCAAGATTTTTCACTTACCTAATCGGTTTGGGTTTGGTAATGCTACGGACACTGATAGAGGAGGTCGAATCAAGCGAATTAGGGAATACTTGACAAGAAAGCCATATTTATATCTACTTTGCGTATGTAAAGATTGGTAATTATCATCATGCTGCACTGTGTTTCTTATGTTCATCTCAACACTACTAAATCTTCCCAGGACATAAATCTGTAATAAGACAAATAATAGTTCTTACAGGAAGACTCAAAAGTCATACCTAACTTTCAAATTCCATGTCTGCAACGAAGAGCATTCAAGATCATTTGAAATGCCGTTCAGTAAAAACGAATGATTGCCTAATGTTTATAGAGTTGTCGGGTAATATGTCGTTGGAAGACGGTAATTAGACATACCAATCCACATTTAACGATTGAGGTTGCATGCACTGCTAAAATTCAACCAGTGTATATATCATCTTTAGAATTGTACTAATTGCAAGTCTTTTATATGTGCCTTTCGCTAACAATTGGAATACTCTTCAATATTTAGTAGAATTAAGAAAATACTGTGGCATAAAATTAGGCTATCCCTAAGCTTTGTCACATACCTAATTGTTTTGGATTTGGTAATGCTACGGACACTGATAGAGAAAGTCAATTCAAATCTATTTGCGAATACGTGACCAAAAAGGCAATATTTATATACAATGTTCGCGTATAATGATTGTTAATTATCATCATGCTGCACAGTGTTTCTTATAATCATCTCAATACTACTAAGTGTTCCCAAGACATAAATCTTTGCTAAGACAAATAATAGTTCTTACAGAAAGACTCAAAGTCATACCTAACCCTCAAATTCCACGTCTGCAGTGAAGAGCATTTCAGATCATTTCAAATGCCGTTCAACAAAAACGAATGATAGTCTAATCTTTAAAGAGTTGTCTGGTAATATGTCGACTGACCCGTTTGTGGAATATCATTGAAAGACGGTGATTAGACTTAACAATGCACATTTGACGAGTGAGGTAGCATGCACTGCTAAAATTCGGCCAGTGTATATATCATCTTTAGAATTGTACTAATTGCAAATCTTTGATATGTGCCTTTCGCTAACTATTGGAATACTTTTCAATATTTAGTAGAATTAAGGAAATACTGTGGCATAGAATTAGGATATCACTAAGGTAATATGTCAACTGACCCGTTTAGGAAATATAATTGGGAGATGGTGATTAGACTTACCAAAGCACATTTGATAACTAAGGCTTCATTGCACTGTTAGAATTCTACCAGTGTATCTTCCATCTTTGGAAATGTACCTATTGCAAATTTTTTACATGTGCCTAACGCTAAGTTTTTGAATACTTTTCAATATTTTGTAGAGTTAAGAAAAAACTGTAGCAGAAAAATAGGCTAAGATTTGCCACCTACCTAATCGGTTTGGATTTGGTAATGCTACGGTCACTGATAGAGGAGGTCAATTAATGATTATTAAGGAATACGTGACAAGAAAGCCATATTTATATCTACTTTGCATGTGTAAAGATTGGTAAATATCATCATGCTGCTCTGTGTTTCTTATAATCATCTCAACACTACAAAATCTTACCACTACCTAGACTACTTGCAATAGAAGGTTCTGAATCTTTTTGTGACTTTTCTTCTTTATCTTTCTCCTCATATCGTTTAAACCATTCGTCTGTACTTAAAGGGGCGTCTTGAAATTCTTCCTCTTTCTCTTTACTTGATTTAGGAGATGGAATTGGTATTCGTGATTTTGGAGATTGTTGTTTATTACGTTCTCTTTCTTCGTTTTTGGCTTGTTTTTTTTTTTTCATCCTCTCTTCCTGTTTGGATTAAATTATCTATTTCCTTAACACAATCCCGATATAATGGATCATCAGATTTAACTTGTTCAGCAATCATGTGTATAAGATATAATACTTTTTGCCACTGTTCACGAGCTTTAATATCTTTTGCGTGTTCAGGTTTCATTAATTTTTCTCTTTGATCAAAACTATCCACCGCAAATGTAGCTAACTGTTGTATGTCTTTAATATTATTCTTAATTACTTTAACAGTCTCTTCATTAAATTTATTTAACAGTTCAGCATTACTCATTACATGACTCTTTGGTTTAGGGGCTGGTGCTTCAGCGTCTTCAGGTATTTGTTGTATTGGTTGAGCAGCAGCTATTTCGGCTGGATGTTCTCTAATAATCTTTTTTGTTTTCTTAGTTCTTTCTGCTAGTCTTGCAGTTGCTTCGGCGGTTTTCTCTAAACACAGGTTGAATACCTTTAGTGGTTTCTGTGATAGGTTTAAATAATTGTTTTGTTTTCTCTTCAAATTCGACTTGAGATTTCTGACGCGATTGTAGTTGTGTTGTTGCTTAACAGAATCATGGAAAGGTAGATATTTTTTATTTGCCCCCCCCTCTCTCTCTCTCTCTCTCTCTCTCTCTCTCTCTCTCTCTCTCTCTCTCTCTCTCTCTCTCTCTCTCTCTCTCTCTCTCTCTCTCTCTATCGATCGAGCTAATCTAGCTGAGTGTGGGTCTCCAATATTCATTATTGATAATATTTATACTGGCTGTTTAATTTATAGCACCAGAGGGTGAACGGCCAACGTTGAGTGACCAGCGCGTATAATAAACGTGCCTAAAAACAGTGTCGATGATAAAGTAATGATATAAGCTAAACCCTATTAGAGAGTTTTTTGGTTTAACATCATGAGCCTCGTAGGAACCTTTGTTTTTTCGTAAATAAGGTCTCTAGCGAAGTGGTCTGTTCACCCTCTCTGCTGCTGATGTTGACGGGGTGCTCTTTCTGAAAGTTGTGCTAGTTTAGTGCTTTACGCATCAAAATTAACCCAATATTGTATTTAAGCAACCAGGGTAGGGTTGTATCAATGAAATTATCGCAATCAGCGTCACAGCATCTAAATCGGGTTGTATCTTTGGAATTACCCCATACAATATTACAGTACTCGAAATAGGGTTCCATCATATGAATTACCTCATGCATCATTACGGTAATATAAATAGGGTTCCATCATATGAATTACCTCATACAGCATTACGGTAATATAAATAGGGTTCCATCATATGAATTACCTCATACAGCATTACGGTAATATAAATAGGGTTCCATCATATGAATTACCTCATACAGCATTACGGTAATATAAATAGGGTTCCATCATATGAATTACCTCATACAGCATTACGGTAATATAAATAGGGTTCCATCATATGAATTACCTCATACAGCATTACGGTAATATAAATAGGGTTCCATCATATGAATTACCTCATACAGCATTACGGTAATATAAATAGAATTCCATCATATGAATTACCTCATACAGCATTACGGTAATATGAATAGGGTTCCATCATATGAATTACCTCATACAGCATTACGGTAATATGAATAGGGTTCCATCATATGAATTACCTCATACAGCATTACGGTAATATGAATAGGGTTCCATCATATGAATTACCTCATACAGCATTACGGTAATATGAATAGGGTTCCATCATATGAATTACCTCATACAGCATTACGGTAATATGAATAGGGTTCCATCATATGAATTACCTCATACAGCATTACGGTAATATGAATAGGGTTCCATCATATGAATTACCTCATACAGCATTACGGTAATATGAATAGGGTTCCATCATATGAATTACCTCATACAGCATTACGGTAATATGAATAGGGTTCCATCATATGAATTACCTCATACAGCATTACGGTAATATGAATAGGGTTCCATCATATGAATTACCTCATACAGCATTACGGTAATATGAATAGGGTTCCATCATATGAATTACCTCATACAGCATTACGGTAATATGAATAGGGTTCCATCATATGAATTACCTCATACAGCATTACGGTAATATGAATAGGGTTCCATCATATGAATTACCTCATTACGGTAATATGAATAGGGTTCCATCATATGAATTACCTCATTACGGTAATATGAATAGGGTTCCATCATATGAATTACCTCATTACGGTAATATGAATAGGGTTCCATCATATGAATTACCTCATTACGGTAATATGAATAGGGTTCCATCATATGAATTACCTCATTACGGTAATATGAATAGGGTTCCATCATATGAATTACCTCATTACGGTAATATGAATAGGGTTCCATCATATGAATTACCTCATTACGGTAATATAAATAGGGTTCCATCATATGAATTACCTCATTACGGTAATATAAATAGGCCAAACAAAAAAAAACTTATCTGGCAAGTTATTACCTGTTGGAGACCGAGTCCATCTGAGAAAAGTTAGGTTAATGTACAAGGTATCCATTGGAGACCGAGTCCATCTGAGAAAAGTTAGGTTAATGTACAAGGTATCCATTGGAGACCGAGTCCATCTGAGAAAAGTTAGGTTAATGTACAAGGTATCCATTGGAGACCGAGTCCATCTGAGAAAAGTTAGGTTAATGTACAAGGTATCCATTGGAGACCGAGTCCATCTGAGAAAAGTTAGGTTAATGTACAAGGTATCCAATAATAGTTTACCTCATTATTTATATTCCAGTATATGCTACCTGGCAAACCCTCCCCCCACCGAGATCCACGTCTACCAAACAGTACAAAATTACCAAATAAGGAATTATTCAAAAGAAGTTTCCAAATCTAGGGAACTTTTTTTCTGGAATAGTATTTCAGTTGATAGTAGAAGTGTCCACTCTATCTTTCAAACCCAAATATCCAATGGCTTCAAAGATGTAGTTAAAATCAAACTGTAAATAAATATTTGTATTCAAGAATGTATCTGGGATTCATTAAATATACTACCTATCTGGCAAATATTGCATATTACATGTATATTGGGTATGTGGTTTTATATGTATGAATGACTGATAGTATGGGATAGCGAACAAGTGAATATAGTATTGTATACGTATACATATGTATGAGTGTGACGTATATAAACATATTCCTTGTTTGGAGGCCTCAAGGGAGATTAGTTCTTCGGCTAATTGTTAACAATCTTTACATAAAGTCGTTGTTGTTGTTGTTGTTATTATTATTATTATTATTATTATTATTATTATTATTATTATTATTATTATTATTATTATTATTATTACTATTATTACTATTATTATTATTACTATTATTACTATTATATCGAACGGATAGACCATAAATAACCATAGTTAGCATAATTGGCTTTTTCTAATGTTGAAATACCATTTTTAGTTGCCTTTTTTAAAATAGTTTTCCGAACAGTCTTCGTGTGCTATCGTCAGTGCCGTTTTAAGGCATAGGCACGCGAGACATGTGCCTAGGACTACGCTTAGCATGAGATGGGATGGGGTGGGGTGGTAGCCGCGGAGGCCCAAAAACAAAATTTAGGTGTCGGTTGTGTTAGCAATTTAGTATTATATTAATAAATTTAACAAAATGACTCACATGCACATAGAAATGCAATGCAATACTTTATATTTAAGACTGGGATATTGAGGCGCAATTCTGGTTACTTTTAAGGGTAGAGTTTGTGCCTATAGAGCTCCATAACTTCTTAAAATGGCTCTGGCTGGCATCTTTATGATAGATCTCGTCGTCTGCATAATCCGGACCCTAATTATACCAACAGAGAAGTTGACTATAATGGTTGACTTTAACTATTTTGCTTACGTCTGAATAGTTCATGCACTGATGTGTTGCTGGATTGGTAACTTTTATTAGACATTACAAGTTAAGGTCACATTTCATCTTTGCTTTTTATGCATTCAATAAAAACCAGCTGTGCAAGCCATAGTGAATAGTTAGCTATGCAATGTGATGGAGAATACACGATTGTTTTAAATATTTTTCCACTGAAAATTGCACTGTGCTTAATTATACGAGGACCATTCATTGCACATGCACTTGCTATGTAAAGATTTAAAAAAACAAAACAACTATGTACATAAGTGCAGAACGAGATTATTTGAGAGATCTGGAATTACCTGGTAAAAATCGAGGTGGATTAGAGGTTGAGGCCTTGGTCATATACCTCTCAACCCCATTTCCCTTACAACTGGGTTTGAATCTAATATAACCAGCAATCCAACCGAATTGTTTAAAGCATTTGTGTACAGGAGCATTCATGCATCTCACCTTCGTCTCTTGGCTTGATCAATGCGGGTATGTGTAAAAGCTTGCCAGTATCTTCCAGATCATCGTGGGCTCCTCAGCCAAGAAATATACTGTACTGGCGGCCATGTATAGCTTGTCATGTGAAAAGTGTCGGTAAGCTCTATAAAACTAAGCAAATTAATTATAATTTACTGAAATCACCATTTTCGACATCATCAAAGCCTTTTAGACAAACGATTAATCTATATACAATAACCGGTTAGATAGATCTAACAGCATTGTTTTATCAAATGAATATTTATTGATAAATCAACATTGATACCGCTATCTACATGGTAAGAAAGAGACGGCAGTTTGCTAGCTAGCAGAATACATAGACTGCTGCTTACGTGGATAATTATGCACAGTGGTAAAATATATAGGGGAACACACATTGAGATAGCTTAGACACATGTGTGCATACAGCTCCTGTAAACGAGAGAGGGAACATTATGTGTGATGGTGTGTCTATTTGTGTGTGTATTGTGTTTTGGACTTTTAGCATAGCTTTAACAATTTTCCAGTCATATCGCTACGATGTCTGCAGTATGGCAGTTTATGTCGATGTCTACCACTGGGGCAGTAGTAGGAGGGGGCGAACCCTACAAAATTTTGCGACAAAATCGATTAAAGCCTCAGAATGCCAAATGGAGCCTTCCTACGAAATCTCATATTTTAACCAAAAAAAAATAAAGGCTCCATTTGTAAAATGGAGCCTTAGCGATTTTCTCGTAAATACATTGTCATAACCACCCTCAAAATTGCTGCCATCTACGTCGCAAATATGTTGTCATCTCGCCCTCCCTGCTGCTGGTTAATACAAATTATTTAACCAAATATTTGATCAAGTCCAATACGATATCGTGACCGAGGGTCGTGTAAATTTATTGTTATAAATCCATATGGGACTGACTGAGCATGACTAAAGTAATTTTTAAATCCATAGAAGTCCATATCGGAACACCATGTCTGCCAAATATTTCGTAGCGTAT